>CM053267.1:25765625-25830901 GCA_028583415.1 Protea cynaroides
ACCATGTTTGTGTATAGTAGGTCTAACGTATACTTGGACTGATTGAAGTGTAGTTATGAGGTAGTATGTCACACCCCAATTCTGATCCAACCAGAATGGTGTGAGTGAACCGTCATTGAACCAACGGTTCACACCAGGATCTCAAATAGGCCGTGTCCACTCGTATAAACCATTACACATAACCACAATCAGAATATAAACAATACAGCGGAAGTCTTTAAAATAGAATGAACTGAGTATCTATTGATAATTTAAACAAGTATCCAATTATTCAAGCCCAAACATAAATAAATATCTTTTACATCTCTTTAATATCAAACGAAAATAACTGAAACGAATAAATAAAATCCGATCACAAGTACACGCAGAAAGGGCACTCGCATGAAGCGTCATGCTCGTCCTCTCCTGCCTGTACGTCCAACGCAGCAACACCACCATACGCCGGAGCGTTCATATAGTCGTCCACTGTGTAACCTGCATCAACATCTAAAAACAATGTATATACAAAGGGTGAGCTCACAACTTAGCTCAGTAAGACAATCAGACAATTTCACAATATTATGCATGAGTAACAATCACTTTATGCTGTGGTCTGGTTTAAGTTTGCAATGTGCTATAGAAATGTTTGGTGGCCCCCGCACCTCTATACACGAGTGTGTGACACCTCATGGATCACACCCCCATTGGCCCACATGCACCCATCATGGAATAGAGATAGAGCTAAGATACCCCCGTACCTCCCCTGATGCTCTACCCATACCAGTACCTAAGCCCCTATTGGCCAGGGCTCGCAAACTGGGCTCGCAACTAACCAATCCTATATGTCATCAATGTACGCTCTATCCCAGCACAGCCGTCTACGACATAGAGATAGAGCTAAGGCATTCCCACACCTCCCCTGATGCCCTATCCGCAACTAACCCACTAGGATAGAAACAATACGCAGGTAGACCCTATCCCAACATAACTCTCTATGGCATAGAGATAGAGCTAAAGCATCGTGGACAAGCTAGCGTCGACTCGGAGACCACAGTGCCACATAACCATGGCCAAGCCAACATCAATATCGGAGACCACCGTACCACAACCTTCCCCTGATGCCCCACCCGTACCAAGCATGTTAAGATAGAATACTACAAAAGGTGCTAGTGTGAGGAGCGATCCCAAGCCCATGCCCCACTCCACACACTAACGAAAGCAATCACATGCTTAACAATCACATCCTATCAATGCATGAACAATAATAATAACTGAAAATAAAGGATGGCATGTGAATATGCACAAACATCACATCATATATAATCAGGTGATTAACATCGACTTACTGTTCATTAATTATTAGGTTTAGGTCAGATTCCCTTACTTGACGCTCGTTTGTTAGCTTGCTCCACGTCGCAAGATCCAAACGGGAAGTCACAAAGTCCTACAATATTATTAGGGTTTCATTAGAATATTTTTCTTAGGGTTTCATTAGAATATTTTTCTTAGGGTTTCATGTTGGTCGGAAACCAACAAGGTTACAAAATACCCTTACAGAGCTGACCGGTGGCATGTACTGGTCGCAGCTCTGTGGGGAAGACTGGCGACCGGTATGGTCAGCTGGTCCCCACAGACCAGCCTCCCGAGGGATACCGGTGGCAACATACCGGCCGCACTGTGTGCAACCGGTATAGTCGACCGATATGTCTCCGGAAGACCATACATGGGTTTTTCGACTGCCGTCGATCATCCTCCATGGATTTCCAAGGTTTCTCCTATCCATTCTAAGTCTAATCTTTGAGTTAGAGTTATCCCCAACTCACTCGAGTCTTATTTCGAAGAATATCATCTCGGAACTCGAATATAAGGTTTGACGGCAACCTAGGGTTTATTGTCCAATTTAGGGTTTTAGATCAATACCTACTTTGTATGGTATTGATCCACCCACACAACTAACATGGGGTAAGAAGATTGATTCAAACACTTACCGTTGACTGGCGTAACGTGAGCGTCGTCAAACGGTAATGGCGGCACCTCCTTCTTCTTCCTAGCTCCTTCTCCTTTCCAACCTCCTTCTCTTCTCTAGGGTTTATGAGAGATAATGGAAAGGATTTGAGGAGGCTTAAGGGTGTATTTATAGGCTAGAATTAGGGTTTAGTAACCCTATTAGGATTAGGAAAGTCTTAGGATTCGAAATCAGGAAAGTGGGACCCTCAGAAGTCAATTTCTGGATTTCCACATTCAGCTGCGCAGAGCTGACCGGTCGACCGGTACCAAGACCGGTACCATCGACTGGTCAACATAAAATCATGTTGATTTGATCGTCTTTGGTTCGATTTCGTACCTGTTTGTCATCCGCTCGTCCCGTCTGGCCCGATGATGATCGGAAGACCTGCTACGATACAAAACCAAGGTTTAGACCGGATTTACGGAGTGCGGGTCTTACATAGTATGAATAGCCTCAATCCCTAGGAAGTAGTTTAACTTCCCAAGATCTTTTACAGCAAATTCATCATCCAATTTTCAGATTAGGGTTTCTGTATACCTTGCATCATTGCCTATGACAATTAAATCATCCCCATAAATTAGCACTAGAAGAAGTCGACTTCCCTTGTGTAGGATAAAGAGAGAGAAATCGCCCTTGGAGCCCTTGAAGCCCAATTTGATTAGATAGGCACTCAACCAATGGAATCATGCCCTTGGAGTCTGTTTGAGCCCATACAGTTCTTTCTGAAGTAGGCATACATGATTCGAATGATGAGGGTCATTAAACCCTTGTGATTGTTGCATATAGACTCTTTCCTACAGAAAAGAATGCAAGAATGCATTCTGGATGTCCAATTGACGAAGATTCCAGTGAAAAGTGACTGCAAGAGCTATCACACTTCAGATTGTGGTGAGTTTAACCACCGGATTGAATGTTTTGTCGTAGTCAAACCAAACTGCTGATTAAAGCCCTTGGCCACCAACCGTGCTTTGTGACGTTCAATAGACCCATTAGCTTTGGTCTTGATTTTGTAAATCCATTGGCATCCCATAAGGTTCATATCTAATTGATAGGGTACCAATTCCCATGTACCATTCTTGAGCAACGGATTAAACTCAATTGCCGTGGACTCCCTCCATTTTATGTCTTTATTAGCCGTAGTGAAACAGGTTGGTTTGGTTTGGGATAACGGTGGACTGAAAGCATTGACAGACAGGATTGGGGTTCGTGTGCATTGCCTTAGGTTTGTAGATGTTATTTTTTTGACTGAGTGGTCAAGGGTGAGTGGATGTCATGGGGCTCAGTTTGAGGAGCTGATTCAGGGTCAGATGTATGGGTAGGGAGGGTAGGAGGGGGTCGGATGTATGGGAAGGGAGGGTAAGAAGAGGTGGGACTCGTGACCTGGTGTGGGTCTCTGTCTAGGTTTAGGTGCACCCCCTGGGTCACATGAGTGAGTGGTTCGGTGTGTTGTGGTTGATGGGGAAGGGGTAGGGGTAGGGGTAGGGGTGGAAGACATGTTGGACATTTAGGTTTAGGTGGTATGGGAGAAACGTTTTTGTTTAGAAGGGAAAAGATGTCTCATTAATCTTTGGAATGATGAAACTGAAAGAGACAATACAAAAATGGTACGAAAGAACTGTAGCCTGTTCAAATGGGTGCAACTTATGTGGGCTTTATGTTTTCTTCGTTTAAAATTTAAGAGGGCCAGATAACCTGAGAGAGAATTCAAAGTGGGGTTAAATCACTAATGAATTTCTTTTTTGTGGGATAAAACCACTATTGTTGATTATTGAAGTTAATTTGAATCATATGAAAGTCGCACTAATTTATGCTATGCTCTTCAAAGCCTCATTGTAGAAAGTTTATATACTGTGCCTGTTTCGGGAAACTCTCATTGAAGATTACATCTCTAGAGATGTATACCCGACCTATTTCATGGTGGAGAGACTTATATCCCTTGTGCTGTAAAGAGTATCCAAGAAACACATGAGGCAGATACCGATAATCCAATTTATGTTGTTGATAGGGTCACAACCAAGGGTAACATAGGGAGCCAAAACTCTCAGAAGTGAGTAATCCGGTGCTTGTTTGAAGATGGTATCATATGTTGATCTATTGTGCGGTACCGGTATGGGCATGTGATTCAACAAGTAGACTGAGTAAGGATGTAAATGGATAACCGAAAATCCGAATTCAAATAAAATCCACAACCATTTTAAGGAATCGAAATCCGAACAATCCGATTCGGATGCAAATTCGGATGGACAAGATCGGAGGGGGAGTTAGATTCAGATATCACTAAAAAAGGGATATAATCTGCTCCCATCCATATATATATATATACATTAAAATAATTAATTACTACTCTGTTCATTTTTTTTTTTGGTAAAAACAAAGTCTATTGAGTAACAGAATAGGGGACAACTAGAGGTTCATACAACCATGGAGTGGATAGAGGCCAACTAACCTCCCCTGTATTGGTTAGGGCCCTCCTAGCAAGGGTATGGGCTACACCATTTGCCCCCCTTGGAACAAAAGAAAAAGAAACTAATAGATCAGACTTAACTAAAGATACAATGTCATGAATAACATATGCAACTTGAATATCCTCAGCATTTGTGCATCCATTTAGCACATCGACAATAGGCTTGCAATCTGATTCAACTTGAATTTGCTTGTAACCTAATTGAATAGCCATATGTAAAGCATCTCTAAGTGCATATGCTTTACCGGTTTGAACCGTGGGAAACAAACACTGTCTAGAAATCACAAGGATAGGATTGCCATATGAGTTCCTCAAAATGAACCCCAAGCCACCCATTTGAGCTGAACCAGTAGCCGCATCAGCATTAATTTTGATGTAATTTTCAGGAGGAGGAAGTGGTTGCCAAAAGGTAGCTTCAGCCAAAAGGTCCGAATCCAAAGCCACCTGATTAGAGTTTGATAGAGAAACGTCCATTGAAGTCCAGAATTCCTGCCATACCCTTTATGCTCTTCTAATAACTAGTTCAAAATATAGTTCATTCCTACTTTTCCTGATATACCAATAGATGAAGGAGATATATGATGTTAATCTAATTCGCTCCTTCTTTGACAAAAACCTACTACCAACAGTAGAAACCAACCATTCATGAAACTTAACCGACTCCAACATAGGAACACAAAGTGAAAATGCAGAACCCAGCCAAACTTCTTTGGAAAAAGGATAAAATAACAAAAGATGCTCCACTGTTTCAGTAGTTGAGCTACATCTTCGACAAAGCATATCCACAACAACCTTTCTTTGAACAAGAGCTTTAGACACAGCCAGTCCGCCTGCACAACATCGCCACAAGAACTCCTTTATCTTGGGCAGAGATTTACAATTCCAAAAAATAAACCAGACCTGCTTTGGAATACTTCTCCAATCAGAACAAGATGATGTAGAAGGATGATCCTTAAGACTATCCTGATATAACTTAAGAAGTAGGATATAAACATTCTTAACAGTGACCTTACCATTCGGAGCATTCATCCAAATCAATCTATCTTCAATTGGAAACCATGGAATAGAAATTTTCCGAATAGCTTCCACTTCAATAGGCTGAAACAAAGAGTAAAGCAGATCAACCTTCCAAGTACGAGAGTTATTATCAATAAGTTCGAAAACCAAAGTATAGCACACATGAGCAGGTTTGGGAGTAGAAATTTTATGATCCTTAAGAGCAGGAATCCACAGTCCTCCCAATTCTAATGCTCTCTCCAGTACCAACAAACCAAATTAATCCTTTTTTAAGCACCTCTTGACCCAATATAATTCCTCTCCAAGCCCAAGATGGATTACAACCAATCTTAGCATGCATAAAGTCAGAATTAGGAAAATAAATAGCCTTAAGAAGTTTCACCCAATGAGCATCAGTATTAGTTAGAACTCTCTAGGCTAACTTTGCTAAAAGAGCTTGGTTTTGCAAAGCCGGATCTCTTAAGCCTAATCCACCATCCTTCTTGGGTAAACACATCCTATTCCAAGAAATCCAGTGTATAGAGTGTGTAGCATTACCTTTACTCCAGTAAAAAGATGCCGCAGTTCTTTTCAAATCCCTCAAATGTGATTTGGGAAGAGGGAAATGAGATTCTACAAAATTAGACATCGAAAGAGCTACAGACTTAATAAAGAGTTCCTTTCCAGCATTAGAAAGTAGATTTGCCTTCCAGTTCTGAAATTTAGAACAAGTTCTTTCCACATAATCGGTAAACAACAACTTTTTTGGAATGCTAAAATCTGTAGGCAAACCCAGATATTTTGAAGGACCTACTCTGTTCATTTTTGTAGGGAAAGAGAAGGGGACGTGATTCGGTGGGGATAATGGGGGACAAGCTATACACCCTTTTATATTTTTATTATTTTGTTTTGATAGGTTTCAATTTGATACCATTTCTGCCTATTGACGTTACCATTTTAATTTAGAGGAAAGTTTCCTTCCAGACTTTAGAAACTAATAAAAATTTCTTTGGAGCTTGTCGATTACAGTAGCTAGTGTCTGATAGTGAAAGAAGGTAGAAGAAATGACGGAGAAATGAATAGTTTCAAGTGAGTCACACACTTTAGAAGTTTGAAAGTTTTGATCGAAAATGATTCATTCTAGAGTTTCTTTTTCTGCTATTCGATTTCTCCAAAGCATGGAAGAGCAACAGAAGGAACTAGAGAGGACTTGTTGATGGGCAAAAATGAAAGATCATCCTGTCATTGGGAACTAGAGAGGACTTGTCTATTTCTCCAAAGCATGTAAGTGCCATTATTATTTTTAATCTTTCTTCTTCCTTTCCGGCAGCTTCACTTCTTCTTCTGTACCTTAGTTCTAACAAATAAGGCTATGAATTATGCGATTTCCCTTTTCCTTTCCTCATTTTCTTATTGTTTCCACGTTGAAACAAGTTTTATGTTACAATTCAGTAAGGGACTTGAAGCTATTCAGTTCACCTGAGTTGTGCTCCAATATTGCTGTTTTAAAATGTGAATTTGAGTTTTGTTTTTTTTTTTTTTTAAGTCCAGCGGGTTTTGGATCGGATTCAGTAGACTATTTGGTAAACGGATTTGAATTCGGATAGTGATGTATCCACTTTGAATTCTATCCATTTACATCCCTAAGATCGAGATTGCAAAAGCATGATCCCAATATTATTTTGGAAGCTGAGATTTAAGCATCAAGGTAAGTACAAAATTGACTATACACCGATGTTTGCATTCTATTGTCCCATTTTTCTATGGAGTATGGGAACATGAGAACCTGTGGAATATGCCATGGTCCTTTAGATAGGAAAAAAAACTCAAAAATTCACCTCCACCATCTGATTGAAAGCTTTTGATTTGTTTATTAAAAAATCTTTCAACTTGTTGTTTAAATGCACTATAAATAGACAAAGCTTTGGATTTAACTATCATAGGAAATATCCATATATACCTACTAAAGTCATCAATGAATGCTATACAATACTTGAAACCAGAAGTAGAAGTGATAGGAGAGGGTCTCCATAGATTAGAGTAAATTAAATCTAATGGGGAATGACTACAAGAAATAGAATTAAAAAAATGACAATCAATGAGATTATCCCAATTAACAAGGTTCACAAAAATTAACTAAGGAAGAGTTTAAAACAAGAATATGATGCTTGGAAATAATTGTTGAGACAATCCTTTATGCTGGGTGACCAAAACGGTCAAGCCATAGCATAGATGGAACACGTTCACCAATGGAGGCTGAGCATGAGATTAGTTATGTGGAAGAGCAGACAAATGAGGAGGTTGTGGTAGAGGAGGCACTGTTCAAGAGGTAGAGGCCATCTTTATTCCAGCCTTGCAACAGGAGGTTTCCAGAGGATCAGTCCTTTACACAACAAAAGTAAGGAAGAAATTGAAAAAAAAATTATTATCCTAAATACACTGGGAAACTGACAATAAGTTTTTCTGAATACGGAGAACGTAATAGAGGTTGTGCAAAGAAAAGGACTTGAGAGGCGTAGATAAAATGGAAGAACTTGTGTGAGATATTTTAAACCTGAATTTTTGGCTATTTGAACTTGGTCAGAGCCGGTGTACGGAGTGGAGATGGATAAGTTTGACAGATCTGAAGTGAGGTTATGAGTGACACTTGGATCAGGGTACCACGAGGTATCATAGGGGGGAGGTTGGGCAACATACATAGCATTCGGTGATTAACCTTGAGGTGGACCGTAGTTCAGAGTAAACCACTGGTAGCATTGAATGGCGGCCTGATCTGGCTTGTTGTAGACTTAGCAAATAACTCTTAGACGATTGTCATCAGAGTCTGAAGGGAACTTGCCACCACCCCTCCCACGACTGCACCCACAACCTCTCTTCTGATAATTATTCTCAAACTATGGTGGCTTAATAGCCAGTTGGGTAGAAGGAGCAGTTGTCATAGCATCAAAATTTTGGCTTTGAAGCATTACTTCAAGTTTATATAAGATCCCGAAAAAATCATCCAAGCTTAGAGGCTCAAGTCAGGATGTAACAAACCAAATAAAGGCATCATATTTAGGGTCAAGACCATAAATGATGCTTAAAACTAGCTGATAGTCTGGAACGGGCCTGGCAACAGCGGCCAAGTGATCACCAATGGTCTTTACATTCTGAATCTATTGATCAGGCAGAGGAGTATTGCCTCATTTGAGAGATCTTAATTGAAACTTTAACTACATTATTCTTGCCTAGGAAGATGAAGAATTTTTTTAAAGCAAGCCATACCTCATATGAAGTGTTAAGGCTGACCACAAGAGAGAAGATAGATTCAGTGAGGGTAGACAGAATGCAACATGGCAACATTTGATCCTGTTGCTCCCATGCAATGTCGTCAGGATTGAGATCTAGTTCAGTCAGAATTGGGGTGTGACAGTTCCATTTTCATGGTTACCTAAAATATGTTGATGGTTCGTGCAAGTACCCCTCAATAAGACTGTGTTGACACACAAATCATTGCACACAAACCACAATCAGAACATAAATAAATACAGCTGAAGACTTAAATAAATAAATTGAGTTCTACATGATAAATAAATAATTATTCAATTTATCTCAAGTATGAAAACATAAACTCATAATCTATTACATTGTCTTATAGTCAGAACTGAAAGGAAGTAAATACTAAAATCCTAGAAGTACACGCAGAAGTGATACTTACATGACTCGTTATGCTCGTCAATTCATGCTTGCACATCCAAAGCAGCAACACATCCATATACTGGAGCATCTATGTAATCCTCCATAGTGTAACCTACATCAACATTTAAAAAATTATATATATATATATATATATATATATACAAGAGTGAGCTCACAACTTAGCTCAGTAAGAAAATCAAACAATACAATAAACAACATGCATGGATAACATTCATAAATGGTCTAGTATAACTTGTAAAGTGGTGACCACCATATTTCTATGCATGAGAGTGTGAGCACACCCAATGGATCACACACCACGGTTGCCCCACATCACTCACTCTGGTATAAAGATAAAGCTAGAGTCTGGTGGTCAGGCTGAACCATAGTACCACGTCCTCCCCCTGATACCTTACACTACACCAATACCTACATCCCTATTGGCGAGGGCTTGCAAGTAGGTTCGCCACTAACCAATCCTACATGTCATCATAGTATCCAAGGCCCTACCCTAGCACAACTCCCTACTGAATAAAGATAGGGCTTGAGTCTGGCGATCAGATTAAACCACAATACTGCATCCTCCCCTTGATACCCTACCCGTACCAAGCATGCTAAAGTAAACAGCGATATGAAAAAGTACCAATGTGAGGAATGATCCAAGACCTTAGGCTTTTCCCATTCCATACCCCAACGAAAACAATCACATGCCTAACAACCACAACCTAGCATAACGAGTATGCATGAACAGAATAATAGAAGAAAGTAATTATGACATGTAGATATGCACAAGCAACACACCATAGAAACAATAAGTAATAATAATGTTTTACTGTTATTAGTTAATTAGGGTTTGAGTCTGATTCCCTTACTTGACACTTGATAGCAAGCCTTCTCTACATCATAGAGCCCAACCTAGCTGTTGAAAGGTTCTACACGGCATTAAGGATTGATTAGAATTAGTTCTATAGGGTTTACATTGGTCGAAAACCAACTTGGGTGGAAAATTACCCCTTTTTGTATGTATTGGTCGTACCACTGTAGCACATATGGGTCGACCAGTATGTCCAAGCAGACAACCCTGGCAGGTTTTTGGAGGGGTACTTGTCGAACCTAGGTGCCACCGATATAATCGACTGGTATGCCTCCGTACATCTACCAATGTAATCTCCGTCTTTCATCGATCTTTCAACTTGACTTTTAGGGTTTCTCCTAACCATTCTAGGTTTGAGCAACCTATTAGGGTTTGTTTTATCTCCCATTCAAGTCCTACTTTCTAATGAACCTTAGTTTAAAAATCTGATCTAGGGTTTATCGACGGAATAGGGTTTCGGATCAATACCTAGTCTTTTATGTTATTGATTCTCAACTAGGCATTGACCAAGCTAATCTATAAGGAATGGAGCACTTACCATTGGCCTTCAAGGCAATGGTGCTCTCCTTCTGTAGGATTTCTGTCACAGCCCATTCTAGGAAATTGAGCATGATATCCGAGTCATCCAAGGGACAAGCCGAATCTTTCAGTTACCGATAACCAAAATGATTTACCAGCAAACCCTACAGTCTACACAAACAATATCCATAATAATCAACAATAATTCATAATCATTGTAGTGGAATAATAAGAGTTGTAGCGGAATCATAATAGAGAACATACGCTTCTAATTTATCAATACATAATATGTTTGTTATGTCTTACAAACTGTTTCACATATACTATTCATATTACATAATTCTCCGTGCTAAATAGCTAGAGTAAATCTAAAATAACGTACTATAGATAGACCAAACTATACCTATCTATAGATATCAAAATGGAGGTGAGGTGTTGACTTAGGTCCCATAAACATAGTCTTTACAGGTACAGCCCTCGACATGACCACTCAGTGCCCTTCCATCAAGAGAAGTACCCTTTACATCAATAAGATCCATATCAACCGTCACAGAAGAGGTACCTGCAACCAAAGCTAAAAAGATTTCGATATCGAGCGGTGAGCTTCCGTCCCAGCTCGGCAAGAAGTCAAGTATCCAATGCAATCCTATGCAATAATTTATGAATGCAATACGGAAGCAAATAAATAAGCAATTTGTGAGTGATAATCAAATGTGTATGCAATCATAGTTGGCCTGTACCTTAGCTCAATTGCATCCCATGAGTGAGCCCCCATTGATTCTAAGCACTCCTCTTTGAATCAATGACACCCCTGATCCGAGCACTCCTCTTTAAATCAATGACACCTCTGACTTTGAGCACTCCTCTTTGATCAGTGGCTTGTGCATTCTTCAATAAAGCACAAGTCATTTGACCAAGTTGATGTAGGATGCTTGTAAATATAATAAGTAGGTCTACACCCCAGCAGAGATCCCCGTTTCACTCCCATGGACTGACCGTGACCCTACTAAGTTGTAACCAGGTATATGGCCGTGTGACGTATTCTTCCCATACACCACCCGATTATCTACCCCACAACACAACACAATTATATCCAATCAATCAATCACCCAACATGGCATGTGCACATAGTAAGTAAAACTACACTCTAGTAGGAATCCCCGTTCTACTCCCTGCATGGACTGATTGTGTCCCCACTAGAGCATATAGTGCCAACATGGCACGTGTGTACTCCCATGCTCTACACGCCCATCATACATGGTCTCAATAAAGACTGCACCCAACAAAGAACCCCTACTCCCCACTCCCATGGTTCGTCGTGCCTCCATTAAAGTACATCCACTCCCAAAGTAATTCATGAGGTCACTCTTTACAAGAACCAACATACATGGGTGGCATCCCAATGGAGAACCCTGGATCCCCATTCCATGGATCACTTTGTCTCCACTAGGATACCAGCACACCAACATGGTATGCATGCCTGTACTCCCATACGACACATGCACCATCATACATGGTTATGCACACAACAATATCATCAACAACTACTCCTTGTAGAAAACCCTGGATCCCCACTCCCATGGTTCGCTGTGTCTCTACCAAGGTAACAACAACCATCACTATACATAGTTATAGTTATAATGCAAATGCATAAACAGTTATATACGTTTCATTAGATGACATGTTATAAAAGAAAACAACAATAAATAACCATCAAACACATGCTCAAACTCTACGTGACCCAACCCCTCACCTATTGACACTAGAGGTGCTGCTGAACCTTGAAACTGACAGAAGGCTTTGTCTACTACCTATGGTGTTTTACCTATTTAATTAGATAAATTGATTAGGTTGGTGAATATCTTTTAAACCAACATAGACAAGTCCAAATTATCCATGCACAAGTCCCAAGATAGGTCGGGGACCAAAAGGTAGGTTTTCTTAGTCATTTCTAGGCTTATAAGGCTATACTGTCTGAACCGACAGAAGGAACTGATTATGTGTTCCACTGGTACGTGGTGCCGGTTAACACTTAGTCAATTCCTTCATTCATAGAACTCGAAGACTAATTGGATGAATGGTCATCCGGTTGGTCATCCGTTTCATATACTGTATACAGTATTAGGTTTCCAGTATGTTATTCGGAGGCTAGGCCGGATGATCGATCATCCGTCAGTGGCTCCTCTTAATATTAAACCTATGCGGAGGCATGACCAGTGGTACCTTGTACATACCGGTGTGATGTACCAACAAGTCGTGCTTCCGGTTCATGATATCGATTAGGGTAATACCGATTATTACTTAATATGATATATTTAATTATTTAATTATTTAATTATTTATCCTGGCTGTAGACTGGTCGTGAGTTAACCAGTATTAGGGCCACTACAAGTCTACCGGTTCGTGCTACCAGTTCTGGCCCATAAACCAAAACACTAATCAGAGAGGATTTCTCTTTGGGAAAGTCTTCTCCCACCAAGGCTTCCCTTACTTTAAACGGTTGAAAATTACTACCAACCATCCTTGAGTACAATGGGGGTCATTTGGACTCCTTGTCACCTCCATTCGTGGAGGGGTGATAACTTAGGTTTTCTTGGTTATTAATGGAGCCTCTATTAATGGAGCTCTACTCCCCTAGCCTTAAACATCAAGCAAAGAGAGGAGGAGGTGCATTGAACTTACCTCCAAGGAGATTGGGACTCGGGCTTGGAGCTTGAGTTCCAAGTTCTTCTTCCTCTTCTTTTCTTTTCCCACTATCACTCTCCCTGTTCCAAGAAGGAAATAAAGAGAGTGAGCCCTCCCTTTTATAGGACTCGTGGTGAAAGAGTGTCCAACTCTTTCTCAACCGGCAGAGGTTAAGCGGTAGCACATTCCTCCGGTATGTGCCGCCGATTGGGCTTAAAATATGTTAATGCTTAGTTTCATGGGCCTGGTTTGGTGGGGATGCTTTCTAGGTTTCTTGGACATCATTTTCCCACACTCTACCATCACTAGAGGATCCTAAAGTTTGACCCAATCATCATATGGAGGTCCAAAGTTAAGGTGCTAAGTGAAGATTTCTGGTGTGGGTTTTACAATATCTCCAATTTATAAGAATTTCGTCCCCGAAATCTGGTCGTAGTTGTAAGTTCTTATCCCATGCATATGGGTGTCTATCACGCATCATAACTCTCAAGATCAACACTTATCTGCTACAGTATTTAGTATCAAGGGAGTTTGAGGATTACCCAATCTCAAAACTTCCTCAAGTTAGCGCGCGGTCCGTGCTTACATAGAGGTGTAGCATTCCCAATACTAAACCCAAGTGCAACAAGGGCATCCTGACCACGACACTTATGCATTCTCTGTTCTCCCTATTCCATAGCCCCTATACATATCATGTGTTTTTAATGACTTATGCATAATCCCCCATCTTCGTAACTATGCCACTTGTATACTCTTTACATGAAACCATGGGATGGCCAGTAATCATATGATCACGATTGACTACCATATTTTATTAAAAACACAGGACTCTGCTAAGTGGTAATACCATGTATAGAGTCTGACACCTGCCCGATGCTGGAAGGTCGGAAGCAGAAGTGTTATAAGCTTTGAATGGAAGCCCTGGTAAATGGGCAGTAACTCTAACTTTCCTAAGGTAGCGAAATTCCTTGTCGCATAAGTAGCGACCTGTACGAATGGTGTAACGATTGCCCCGCTGTCTCCGACATGGACCCAGTGAAATTGAATTCTCCGTGAAGATGCGGAGTATCAACGGCTAAACGGTAAGACCCCGTGTACCTTTACTATAGCTTCGCAATGACAACCTTGATCGAATGTGTAGGATAGGTGGGAGTTGGTGACACACAACGACCAATCCTTTTAGTGATGATGAGCTTCAACCAATGTACCCTATAGGGAGATTCGGTTTTAAGGAGGAAGGAGCAGGTAAGGTTCGTATATTTGCGATACCTAATGCCCTTAAACAGGCTCTGCTTCAACCTGCCCATGATTGGTGTATGGAAGTGTTGTCTCGCATCCCTATGGATGGGACTTTTGATCAGTTGAAGCCGCTTTCATGTCTTGTTGTTTATTAGCCCCTATACATATCTTGCGTTTTTATTGACTTATGCATAATTCCCCATCTTCATAACTATGCCACTTGTATACTCTTCACATGAAACCATGGGATGGTCAGTAATCATATGATCATGATTGACTACCATAATTTAAGATACGTCCTCATTCAATATCCCTTTATGTCATTACATAACTCGATGAGTTGCATGATGAATTTGCACCAAGGAATTGGAATACTTGATGGAGACAAATTTCAAATTCCTTATGCTAAGTACAATCATATGATCGTATTTAAAGCATTCATCAAGCCTTGCTATTTTCATGTTAAATGTCATTATATGTTATACTTAAATCACACTTAAAGAGAAATAAGGCATACCTGTAAATACCCCAAGGTAGTTCTGGGCGTCCTCTTGTGTCATGGAAAATATGTTATCTACCACCTGTGTTGGCGGTCCTTGGCATGGGAACTAACAAGTCATAGCCAAGTGTCTATATTTGCCACAGTTGAAGCATCTCCCTCGCGCCCTAGGCAAGGTAATAAGAGGTGTGGCCCTTGGTGGTATGGTTCGAGGTACTAGAGTTACGAGCCGATCCTGAATAAGTGCTAGGCTGCTTGTTATAGGCCTGATGAGCTGTAGAGAGAAGGGGTAGTGATAGAGGAACTCGGGTACTGCACCTTGAATGGCCTAGTAACGGGGCGATTATCTGTACAAATAGCAGCCCTCATTTGACTCTAGTAATTTTGCCTATACCCATCTTCTGTATTTTTTTACTACTTTTACGGCATCGCTGTATTCTATCAACCTCATCGATTCCACTACAACCTTCAAATCTCCTCTCAAACCCTGTACAAACCTCTTTAGCTTTAATTCTTCCTCTTTCATGGCAATAGGAGAGAAGTAGAACAACTCTTCAAATTTCTGTTGATATCTCTCTACTATAAGGGCACCTTGGGTAAGGTTAAAGTACTCTACTTCCTTTCTATCCTGAAAGGTTTGGGGAAAGAAATTTTTGAAGAACGCATCCTTGAATATTTTCCATGAATTTCTCTATAACGCTTCTCCAGAGTGAGCTAGATCCCTTTCCACTAATCATATGGTACACCTTCTAGTTGAAAAGTGGCACGCAAGAGTTTATGGGCTTTAGAACACATAAGTGTCTCCAAAACCTTCTCCATGGTCTGCATCCAAATGGTTGACTGCATGGGATTTGTACTTGCCCCAGTAAACTTCGATGGATTCATCATCTGGAAGTATTTCAATACTTTAAAACTATCCATGGGGGTCTGAGCTGCCATTTCGACGGGTCTAGGGTAAATTTAAAGTGATAACATTTGCACACCCAAGGTTAAAATCAGCTCATCCTAATAATCCCAGGAAACCATGTCACATGCCACATAAACTCCTAAGGAGGATTGAGAAATGAATAAAAAAGTTTTACAGGGCATACACATTAATTTGGATGGCATGGCAATCTACATCAGATAATAATCATGGGGCAGGATGCAAAAGGGATGGCATGCATAAATTTTAATTGGGGTACCCCAAATTTATAAGAATAAAAGCCCGATGTAAGGGGGTAAAGTGATCTGGAAAAACCCCGATCCAAACAGACCCCTTTTTATTTAATCGAAGGGTCTGGGTCTTATCTTCCATTCTCAAGGCCATGCTTGAGTGTCTTCAGATGAGCTTCACTGTTAGTGGCATCTTTGATCATCTCTAGTAGGGTAGGCTGAATAGTCAAGGTATAGAGTAGCTCAGCTGTTGCCTCTATCTACTTTGTTGTAACAGTGGCAGTAATAGAGACTCCAACATCTGTAGGAGGTTTACGAACCAATGGATGGGCCAAGTTGCACCCTTCCTCATGTTCAGCTGAGTCAAGGGTTTTCCCTTCTACTTTAACCATCGCCTTTCGATTGAGAGCATCAGCCACTATGTTGGCCTTGCCAGGGTGATGCTTGATTATACAGTCACAATCTTTTAATAGCTCTAATCATCTTCGCTGTCTCATATTTAATTCTTTCTGGTTGAACAGGTGAACCAGACTCTTGTGATCCGACATTATACAGAACGCTTCCCCATATAAGTAGTGTCTCCATATCTTGAGGATGAATACAATTACTACAAGCTATAGATCAAGGGTAGGGTAATTATTTTCATGTACTTTTAGCTATCTTGTGGCATGAACTACAACTCTGTCATCTTGCATGATTATACATCCTACCTTGTACTTTGATACATCTGTATAGACAGTGAATGGAACCTTATCCGATGAAATAATGAGAACTAGGGCAGAAACCAATTTCTTGAGAGTTTAAAAGCTTTCCGCACATTTATTTGACTACTAAAATTTTACACCATTCTTTGTCAATCCCGTTTATAGCCAACTAATTTATGAAAACTTCTAACTTCTGTAACTGATGTGGGGGTACACCAATCCATGACTGCATTGACCTTACTAGGGTCAACTGCTAAACCTTTAACTGATATGATATGCCCCAAGAAAGCTACTCGCCTGAGCCAAAATTCGCATTTCTTGTCATCTTATTTGCACTTATTCACGTTACTATCATTTCGATTATATACTGAGATCCTTGGTTTTTTTCTCAACCATCACCACTAAAATAGGGACAAGGGCCTTACAATCCAATTGGTTACTTGAAGGTGTCCTACCATCCCTAGGTAAAGTCATAATCCCATAACACCATCCCCGCTTATTCATTGGGGTGTCGGTTGATTAAATTTGGGTTGCTGACCCCCAATTTATAAGAAGCCGACCAGGATAATTTAGAGACTCCTTGCCTTTGCTTTATTGACCACTTACAACATGTCTATTATGTATTACTTGTGTTAATTTGCTAGGGTGCTCATTCTCACTACCGACCCTAACAATGGTCCAGTTGGCCTACTTGCATTAGTGAGCAATACATGATTCGTGCCCTTGTTTAGCAATGAATTGAAGTTCCACTCCACCAACATTTGATGGAATTAATTCCCCCCTATCGTATGACTTGTTTAGAATGATCCATATTGAGATCGCGGTCACGCCATCATAGGCTAACAGGGCTATTAATTTTGGTCCTTAAGGTTCACTCACATGGTTTGGGGGGCCCATGAGTGAAAAATTTTTCCCACTTCATCTAAGTTACATTCATGTGCATCTGCTTAGCTTGGTCTGATACATGTTCATCTTGGTCCCATCCAGAGGTAACTTTATCCCTTTGACCCCCAATTTATAAGGATCGGACCAAGGTTATTACCGACTCCTTTCCTTAGACAATGGGGTGTTTCCCTTATACTAATGAGCATTACTTGAACTTGACATATAACTTCTCCTGTAGTGCTGAGCGGAGGTGTTCTACATGAGTGTTATCATCGGGTGAGTAGATGGGGATGTCATCGATGAAAATGATGATAAAATTACCTAAGAACTCATGGAATACCCAATTAATTAGCTCCATGAATGATGCTAGAGCATTTATCAACCCGAAGGACATCACCACAAACTCGAAGTGACCATATCTTGTCATGAACTCTTTCTGGGGTATATCACTTCCTTTGATTCTTCAATTGGTGATAGCCCAACCATGGGTTTATCTTAAAAAATACACTTGCCCCCCCAAAGTTGATCGAACAAGTCATTGATTCACGGCAAGAAACACTGGTTCTTGATAGTGAGCTTGTTCAGATTCTGGTAATCTATGCATTGACGGACAATCCCATCCTTCGTCTTTACAAATAATACCGATGCTCCCCAAAGTGAGATACTGAGCCTAATGAAACCTTTATCCAATAGCTCCAAAGTTATGTCTTGAGTTCCTTCAACTCAGTAGGGGCTATGCGGTAAGGAGATTTTGAAGCCGAAGCTGTTCCTGGGACTAGGTCCATAACGAACTTTGTTTCTCTATCTGGTGGTAGACCTGATAATTCCTCAGGAAACACATCGGGGAATCCATTTACTATCAACATGTCTTTCAACCTCAGTATCTAGGCTTTTGTGTCCAAGATTGACACAAGATAGTTCTCACCTCCTTGATGTAGCAACTTAGAAGCTTGAAGTGCTGACAAGAACAACTTATGACATTTCTTAGTCTTGTCGCTAGTGGACACAAAAGCTGTCCCACTTGTAGGCTGGAACAGGGTCTAACGCCTGGAACATACGACATTGGCCTAGTGTTTGACTGACCAACTCATTCTCAATATCACGTCAAAATCTTTCATTTCAAGGCTTACGAGGCTAACCTCCATCACCTTATCCTCTATTACAATGTCACCTGCTCCATAATATGTCTCTAGATCAGACTTGGGTCCCCTGGATGTATGCACCACTAATGCATAGATCATCTTGGGCAATGGTATTCCCAATTTAAGGGTGAATGCTGGGGATACAAATGAATGTGTAGCCCTGAAGTCAAAAAACACTCGTGCAGATATACCAGAAATAGAAATCGTGTCTACACATGCATTTATAGGAATGACACAACATTCCATACAAAATGACGCTTTCTTCTTAACTTTAAAATACCTACGACTACTCCTGGAGAACCCTCAGCATCCTCAGTAGATAGGGCAAAGACCTTGCCTTGTCTAGGTGGAGGTGCCTTATTTGGTTTTGGGCACACTCTCGTAAAATGGCCTGACTTTCCACAGTTAAAACATACGCCATAGGGTACAAATAAGGTGTTTAAAGTTGCAAGTATAGGCTAACTTGCCTTTGGTGCAAACATAGCAGCTTGTTTGTAGCTGGGGCTAGATCGCTGCACTCAAACTTAACTGTGAATGGAGCAGCCGAAGCTGTAACTAAGGAACTTGGGTACTATGCACGGAAAGGCATATTGGTAGGGCGATTATCCATGAAGCTTATAGGCTTTTTTGACATAGAGATGGTGGAATTGGGAGTGCTCCACATAGAATGGCCAGTAACTTGGTAAAACCACCGCTATCATCCTTTGTTGCTACTTTAGGTTCCGGACCAACCTGCCCATAATGGCTATTAGCTGAGCCACAGTCTGCATTGGAGGTACCTGTGGGAGATCAACGGGTGGTGGAGGTAGTGGTGGAACATGTGGAGGTAAATGGGAATCACCATGTCCCACACCACCTTCATCTTGTGGCATAGGGGGCAAATTTATTTGACGCCTTCTTGGTGCGCGCCTCGGAGGCATTGCTTTCAAATGGTTGAATGTTGGTAGAGTAAATCTGTAAATGCCCAAATGTTAGTATCAACCATAAATCTAATTTTTCCATAACAACAAGTTAAACATATCATGTTATGGCAGGTATAAGCAATGCATCAGTAATTTTCTCTTTTCTAAGTCTCTTTTAGACTATTTTCTGAATTGGGGTAGTAATAGGGGTGACCAGCAAGCTATAGTGATGCGTCGAAATGACTTCCACTCTGAGCTTGGTTAGATCAGAACTTCCATGGTGTTTGCTGGGGTGATCCCCCATTTATACCACCAGGGTCCAGTAGAGGGATATCGTCGGTGCGTGTCCACTCCACTAGTAGCTCAGCAGAGTGGTTCAGATCCACCCCCTGCTATTGATCCTCAATGATCGCCTATCACTTTCCTTTCTCTTTTACCTTTTACTTATACCTTACAGCATCATCTGACATTTGTACATGTCATGCATATAGGGTAACTGTCCGGTGTGTGGACTGTACCCTGCTTTTGACTTATGTATATCACTTCTATTGATATATACTTGTACTTTCTTTCACTATCATTGTAACAGATGTTTTGATCATGGGATGACTGCCTGGGTTGTGGCCCGCATAATAATTTTTTAACACAAAAATCGGATACATATATACATGTCATATCTTTTACTTTTGTTCATAGTTCATATTGTACCTTATTGTCTTTATTTAGTTCTTATAGTTTGGTATAGCCTTGCTTATTGTTTTCCTTACTTACTACTTGTTGGTTTATAATAGCTTTTAGTTAACCTAGGAATTTATCCCAACACATGGAAACATATGTGCAGGAGAAGTTTGTAGGTAGAGTCAGAGTAGTTGTGCTTTGATACCAGTGTTGTCACAGCCCATTCTGAAAAATCGAACATGATATCTGAGTCATCTAAGTGACAACCCAAATCTTTTAGCGATCGACAACCAAAATGATCTACCAGTAAACCCTACAGTCTACATAAAGAATATCTATAATAATTAACAATAATTCATAATCATTGAAGTGGAATAATAAGAGTTGTAGTGGAATCATAATAGAGAACAAATGCTTCTAATGTTATCAATACATAATATGTCTGTTATGTCTTACAAACTGTTTCATATATACTATTCATATTATATAATTCCCCATACCAAATAGCTAAAGCAAATCTGAAATAACATACTATAGATAGACGAAACCATATCTATCTACAAATATCAAAATGGAGACGAGGCACTGACTCAGGTTCCATAAACACAGAGGAAAACCCTTCAAAATAAATCCCATTGAGTTTAGGAAAGATCACCTTGGAATTAGGAAAGTTTCCTAATTTTTGGTTCGTGCTGTTTTCCTAGGGTCGATCCTATGGTCGATCCTACGATCGATCCTATGGTCGATCCTAGGGTTGCATAATCCGAGACCCATGCGACCCCACGACCAAAAAGTCATGGGTTGGACTTCTGTTGAGGTGGGGTCGACCCTACCTGTTTAGGCATGCGACCCTACCCTCATTTTGACTGTTTTTAAGTTAAATTTCATATTGGGTCTTGGGTTTCTTCACGCACTTGGTTCACTTGGCTCGACCATGATATGTAGACAGGTCACTACACGAAATGTAAGGTTAGACAGGGTTCGTGGCGTGCGGGTCTTACAGATCGTACAAGCAGTTTGTAGTCTAAAGATTTGAGGGGTAGATTTAGCTTCTTTCCAAATGACACAAATATAAAAGAATGAGTAGCTCCAGAATCAAAGAGCACTCTGGCAGGAATGCCATTAATAGGTACGATACCTGTGATTTGTTTTAATTTAGTCTACATGCTCATACAATATAACACAATTTAAAAGATTCAGGTCATACCTGTGACCAAATCAGGCAATGCGGGAGCATCCTCGGATGTAACAGCATAAACTCTTCCTTGCTGTAGCTGCTTTCTGGGCTTAGGGCACTCCCTTGAAATATGTCCCACTTGATTGCAGTTAAAACATCTATTCCTTCATTATTTTGCTTTGGTTGCAATGGGGTTGCTGGAGTAGTCTTGGCTGCAGCATTAAAACCTTGAGTACGGAAGGGTCTGAATGTCTTGGTGTTCCTTCCGTTATAAGAATTCCCATTAGGCCTTTTGATTCCCCTGTTTTGAGCAAAGTAGCTCTCTTTCTGGCTCGACTCTATCACTCGAGCAATTTGTACAGCTTCATTGTACACTTTCTTCTCAAGTCCTAGAACATGTTCACGAATACTTCCCCTATGTCCCATGACGAACCTTCGGGTCTTCGTATCCTCCTCTTGTATACTGACTGGCGCAAAGAAGAACAGCTTCTCATAACGCTGTTGATATGCGTCGACAGTCATCTGTCCCTGATATAAACTCTGGGACTCTCTCTCCATAGAATCTCTGAAACTACTAGGAAAGTACTTCTCAAAGAATGCCCCTTTATATATACCCCAGGTCAAGTGGGTGCGCTTGGTTAATAGATATGTCCTGGTAGACTTCCACCAATGGTGTGCATCGCCCTTTAGCATAAATGTGGCGCACAACACTTTCTCCTCCTCATTCACTGTCATCATCAAAAAAATTCTTTCCATTTTGTCAACCCATGTGCTGGCCACAAAGGATCTGCTGGCTTGCCATTAAATTATTTGGGCTTCATCTTCAAAAAATGCTCAACTAGTCTGGAGTGGTCCAGCTGATACGGAGCATAGGCCCCATACATAGGTGGTTGGTACTGATAACCACCTTGAGCTACTTCAGGGTTCTGTACTTGAGCCTGCATGACTGGTGTTTGAGGTGCATGGGGTACTGTGTTACTTTCCCCTGGTACTGTGCTTGCCTGTCCTGCTGGCATCGATGTCGTATGTGCAGCTGAAAAAGCCATGCCTATGGCAGCTTGCATATTAGATTGTACTTGTTGTATTTGCTGCAGTAGTTATGCCAAGTCCATTACCGCCGTAGCCAGATCCGTAGGTGGGGCTGGAAAGTTAGTAGGATTTGTCTGACCATTAGCCACGGGCGGTGTCGTGTTCAAATTCTCCTGTGTCTCAAGATGTATATGGCTGTCTTCATCCACAAGTGGTGGTGGTGGAATAGAGTTACGGCTTTGTCTGGTCACTATTTGCCCAGCCATTTTCTATTCTGATGATGGTAGTGTATGTAAACAATCATAACACATGTGAAGCAATTAATATAAGTTTTTCTTCAGGCAAACATCCAACTAATCAATATAAATTTCAAAATTTTCAGATCTTTTTGACAAAATACTGTATTTTCCATCGTAGGGTCGACGGTAGGGTCGGTCATTATGCGACCCTAGGGTATGCGACCCTTAGAATCACTATCAGCTTACCGAGAGCCTAGAGTCGATGGTAGGGTCGGTATATGTCCAACCCTAGGTCCGACCCCTAGTTCTCTGTCAGATCACTGAGAGGCTAGGGTCGATGGTAGGGTCTAACGTAGGGTCGCATGTTTTGGTCGAATTTTGCGACCCTACGACCCAGAATCAGGTTTTTAAACCTGATATTGGATTCATTTCCCATTCTTTCTCCTCTCTTCCAACTCAACTCATTCCTCTGAGTTGCTATAGTATCGACACCTACTTGTTTAGTGATCATATCTTCTGTTCGTAACTTCGACTCCTTCTCTTCAGGTATGCTCTCTTACTGTTTCATGTTTTTTTAAAGCTTTCTAACTAGGTTTTGCCATTTACATCATTTTCTTCAAATTAAACTTTTTCTAACCATAAAAATTTAATTTTTATTGGGGGTTTTTGATATTGGTCACCCAATGGATGAAAGCCGTCAAAATATTCGAGTTTCATCGGTTGGTTATCGAGAAACTTGAAAATTTTCATTTTTACCTAATTTTTGAGATTTTTTGAATTTATTAAAATTTCTTCAAATTTGATCTTTCAAAATTAAATTTCCAACTGTATGAGCCTTGCAGGATGATTTAGAACCTATGTAAGTCCTCCTGCCCAAGTGTATGGGTGAAAAGTGAGGCTTTTGACCAATTTATGCCGTTATAATGCCAAAATTTTTGGATTTTTCACCATTACTGATCTATTATTTGTTTTCTTTGTTTTGGCAGATAATATGGCTCGTACCAAAGTGCCTAGAGCTCATGACCCAGTTCATTTTCGCTCCAACGAGGCCGTAGCTCAGTATGCTCGCTATGAGCGTAAGAAGGTGGAGGGGGGTCACTGTGTAGACTTGGCTAGTCTAGCCTTGTTCAACGTGGAGGGGGCATTTGGTGACATGGGTTAGCTCCCTGTGATCACCTATGACACTGTACCCTTCCAGATTTGGTGAGACAGTTCTATTGCAATCTCCAAGTGGTGGGGATCACAATGACACAGAGAGTGGTAGGGAGCTCAGGATCAGCACAACCTGATACCCCAGAGCGGACACTATGAGAGGATCTCCCAGTTGACTCAGTACATACTCTACTGCATCTGCACTAGGCAGCCTGTCTGCCTCCCTTATATTATCATGAGGACGATGATCCATGCTACACTGCCTAGTCAAATAGGCAACTTGTCCTATGGACGTCTGATCACTACTCTGCTCACCCGCCTAGGTGTTGATTTAGTGGATGAGAGGATTCAGGAGAAGACCTTCTCATCGGTGCTGGACTGGGAGGCCATCTGTAGGATGGGCATGCAGGATGCTCAGGTCAATGATGATGAGAGGAACGCTCTGGTGCATCCTCGTACTCAGATAGAGATAGCAGACGCTGAGGCGGCAGCAGCAACAATAGCTGGAGCAGGGTTCCATGGGGGTGATGTTGGGGATGAGGTCGTATGTACATGGATGTAGACTTCATACCTCCTCCATCACCTCTACATTCTACTGGAGCTGTTCCATCTCGAACTCCTTCACGCATAGCTGGTCCATCACGCCCACCATCTGATGATATGATGGGATTACTGTGTGAGATCAGGGAGGCTAAGCGCGTGACATACTCGAGAGTGGGAGAGCTTCTGGATGCTCAGCGCACGACAGATAGGAGAGTGGGCGAGCTCCTAGATGCTCAGCGTGCGTCTGATCAGCGGATGACTGAGTTGACAGCTAGTCTTTAGACGACCCAAACTCATGTAGCCTGGTTGACTAGAGTATATGTTAAGGACTATGATAGAGATCGCGAGACACCGCCTCCTCCATCACCTCCAGCTCCATGATGTATATTTTCTTTTTTGTTTTCCTTTTGTAATATAGAGTAACTGTCTGGGTTGTGGACTGTACTCCGCTTTGTATCTATATAGAAACGTGCTCTTGACTTGATGTATATACAACTTGTTTCTCCTTTTATATGTGCATTATTCTCTTTCTTAATCTTTGTCTCAAATAACACAGGTGCTTACAGTGTGTTATTATTAAGGCTTTTAAATTTAATCCTAACTCAGTTCACGACCTTTGTAGAAATATACTGGTTTAATAGACAGGGTCTGAGAGCTCTGACACCAAGTTGTCACACCCCAATTCTGCACTGTCCAGAACGGTGTGATGAACTGCTAATAAACCAACGCTTCAACCAAGATCTCAAATAGGCTATGTCCGTTTGCTTAAACCATACATATCCACAACAATAATCAGAGTAAATACACAATAGCGGAAGTCTTAAATATTAAATGAACTGAGAATCTAAATGTGATAAAATAAATAATTTAACCAATTATTTCCAAAAAGACTGAGACATAAACTTAAATAATCAATTCAAATACATTGTCTGTATAACCCAAATAAAAGTCTAATAAAAAATACAGGAGTTGCACTCGCATGTCGAATCATGCGACTCCATCATCACTTCAGCATCCATTGCCGCCGCTTGCCCGTACATAGGAGCATTCATGTAGTCTTCAACCGTGGTACCTGCATCATCAACTAAAATATTCGACGTCGAAAAGGGTGAGCACACATCACGGCTCAGTGAGCAAACAAAACAATGCAACAAACATATGCATGCATTCAATTCATATTTGTGGTCTGGTTTATAAGTTTGCAATGTGCTATAGAAAGGTTCGGAGGCGCCTCACCTCTATACACGAGTGTGTGAAGCCGTCCAATGAATATCGGCATTGCCGTCCCACATGCACCCACTATGGAAACAGTGTACCCAATGAGTATCGGCATTAAAGTACTACTTGCTCCCATACCAACAGGTAAGCCCCTATGGGCGAGGGCTTGCAAACTGGGCTCGCAACTAACCAATCCTAATGTCAAATAGTGTATCCAAGGCCTCACCCCAGCATCCCTCAATACATCCATAGAGAGAGAGCTAAGACCCCCCGATAGAGTCAGAGACTACACGGTCCGAGACCACCTCCCCTGATGCCCTACGACGTAATAACTCTGCTAAGGTAATGGCGATATGACGATGTTAGTGGACAAGACTTGAGTAGAGATAGAGCTAGAGTCTGGTGACCAGGACACACCACAATATCACGTCCTCCCCCTGATGCCCCACTCTTATCAAATACACTAACCACACACAAACATTCACATGCCTATTCCTAACATCACCATCATCATCATGTTATAAATAAACAAAATTAAATATGCATGAACAGTAATAGCAAGAATATTGGATGACATGTTAAATGCACAATACACACATATACGCATAGAATTAATCATGGTATAGGACTCAATAAGCAAAAATAGTTTTTTATTATCCAATTAGTTTAGGTTTTGTTCTCTCACCTTTGATTGAGTGTAGATCATCGTTCAAGCTTTAAGAATCACTTTTAAATCACTAGGAAAACCTAACAAGTCGATAGATTCTAATTAGAATTAATTCCAACAAATTTAGACTAGCTGAAATCATAGGGTCGCAGGTAAGGTAGTTCCTAGGGTCGGTTACCCAATTGACCCTAGGGGTAGGGTCGGACATGGGGTCGGTTACCCATCGACCCTATGTGCGACCACACCCTCCCTGGGACTTCCCGAGGGTATGTGTTCGATCCTGAGGTCTCGTAGGTCCATTCTAAGATTGTTTTATGGCTCATAACTATGATTTTTACATTCTTTCCATTGCCTATGGTGATTACTTCCATGGATTCCTTCAAAACTCATCCATGGATAGATGATTTGGGTTTTCCCTAACCTTACTACTTCATTTTCCATTCTAGGCTCTTAACTTATGAGGAAATTAGACTCATACCTGAAGTTGGCTGAGATTCAGAGGTTTCTCTGTTAGTCTTTTCTCCAATTTTCCTTCTCTTCTTCTCTTTCTTCTCTTTCTCTTTCTCTCACTTTCAATTAGGGTTCTAAAAGGAGTGAAAGAGGCTAAGGGACATCCTATTTATAGAGGAAAACCTCCCAAAATAAGTCTCATTGAGATTAGAAAAGGACTCCTTGAAATTAGGAAAGTTTCCTAATTTACGATTTTAGTCTGTCATCATAGGGTCGCACGTAGGGTTACAGGACTCGTCGACCCTATGGTTCTCAAGTCATCCGACCCTACGACTGAAAAGTCATGGGTTGGACTTCTATTGAGGTGGGGTCGACCCTACCTATCTAAGCATGCGACCCTACCCTCATATTTACTGTTTTGGGTCAAATTCATACCTGGTTTTGTGATTTCCTTCACGTACTTGGTCCACTTGGCACGACCATGATAGGTAGACCTGGTACAAGGTGGTAAGACCAGTTAGTTTAATACGGGTCTTACACTAGATCTTAATCTAGGTGGCGACTTCTAAGATTTCAATCTTTGTCCTCACACATAGACTGGGGACATTAAACCTTTAAGTCTCTGAGTAAGCCTTGCAATCCTAAAAGTTCACATATTCCCTGGGCCATCGCCCTAAATTCTGCCTCTCAACTAGATCGGGCCATAACATTCTGCTTCTTGCTGTGCCAAATAATCATATTTCCCCCCACAGAAGTACAGTAACAAGAGATAGATTTATGATTTGGACTTCCTGCCTAGTCTGCATCGGTATAAGCCTCAACTTTTAGATGACTATTAGGCAATAGGAGGATCCCTTTTCCTAGGGCTGCCTTTAGGTAATGTAATGTAATATCCTGTAGACTGCCTTCATATGAGTAGAATAGAGATCATGCATAAACTGGCTTACTAGACTCATAGTAAAAGCAATGTCTGGCCTTGTGTGTGATAAGTGGATGGGCCTTCCAACTAACCTCTGGTACTTGCCTTTATCTGCTCATGTTCCTTCTTTTTCTCTGAGCCTGGTACTAGGATCTAGTGGAGTATCACATGGTCGACAACCAATCAATCTTGTTTCTAAAAGTAGATCAAGGACATACTTCCTTTGAGAGAGATAGATACTCTTTGTAGATCTGACAACTTTAATCCAAAGAAAGTACCTTAGTTTTTTAAGATCCTTGATTTCAAACTCCTTTCCCAAGAACGCCTTCAATTTCCTAATTTCTTCGTCATTATTTCCAGTGACAATGATATCAAAGTATACAAGTAGAGCTGTAAAGGTGTCAGATGAGTGCTTGACAAATAAAGTATGGTCAACATTACTTTGAACATAACCAAATGCTATCATAGCTTTATGGAACCTTTTAAACCATGCTCTAGGGAACTGTTTTAGTCCATATGGAGAGTGTTTCAACTTGCATACCTTCACTTTGGTGTTATCATTTATGAAACCAAGTGGGCAATCCATGTAAACTTCTTCGGTAAGTTCTCTATGGAGGAAGGCATTCTTCACATCTAGTTGTTACAA
Organism: Protea cynaroides; assembly: GCA_028583415.1. Taxonomy (NCBI): domain Eukaryota; kingdom Viridiplantae; phylum Streptophyta; class Magnoliopsida; order Proteales; family Proteaceae; genus Protea; species Protea cynaroides. The sequence goes on from CM053267.1 coordinate 25,794,073, forward strand.
GTCCCAGTTATGATGTATAGCACATGACAAAAGAACTTTGACTGTAGTCTTCTTGGCCCCCAGAGCAAATGTTTCTTGGTAGTCAATCCCATATGATTAGGCAAATCCATGAGCAACCAGCCTTGCTTTGTACCGATCTACAGCTCCATTTGATTTTTGTTTGTGTGTGAAAATCCACTTGCATCCTACTGGCCTCTTACCTGGTGGGAGTGGAATAAGGTCCCATATATCATTCTTCTTCGAGGCTCTCATCTCCTCCACCATTGCAGCTTTCCACCTTTTATCCACAATTGCATCTTGTCATTTTTGGGGAAGAGAAAAGTGAGGATACAAATGCATAGAAGGAAGGGAAAAGAGAGTTATATGAAACCGAATTGGAAATAGGGTGAAGTATACAAGCCCTAGTACCTCTTCGAAGAGCAATGGGAAGTTTAGAATCCGAGGGAGGAAGTTCCTTGCCAGGAAGGGACTCAATCTCTGGATCCAGGGCCGGGTAAGGGACATGTGAAGTTGCGTTGATGTTAGTGGTCCTTCCTTGCTTCCTTTTGGCACGTTTGTAGACTTGCAGAGGTTTAGGACTGAGAATAAGTATAAGAGTAGATGGTATTTCACTAGATTCTGATGGTGCATCGGTGTCTAGAACATTTGGATTCAAATCTGGAATGGATCATTCTTGGACTTTTTCTGCTTCTTTCGGTACACAAAGAGGCACATCTTCAACTATATCCTTCTCCCCCTGAAGATGGGACGGATAATACATGAAATGCCCATGAAAAAGAATTTCTTTTTGAGTGTGAATGATTCCTATAATATTCTTGTGAAACCTACATGCAAATTTTGGGGATGAAATTTCTTTTAAGGGTGGGGGAGTTGTAAGACCCGCACTCCATGAACCAGATCTAAACCTTTAATTCATGACGTAACAGGTCTTCCAATCATTATCGAGCCAGACGGGACGAGCGGATGACAACCAGGTATGAAAACAGACCAGACCTAAAATGATATTTTTCATACCGGTCGATGGTACCGGTCGACCGGTATGCCTGCACAGGCAGACCACTTAGATCTGAAAACGGATATTTATGGGTCCCACTTTCTAAGTTTCGAACCAAAGGACTTTCCTAATGTTAGGGGGGCTTCCTAAACTCAACCTTAGTCTATATAAGGACCCCTAAACCTCCTTAATATCTCCTTCATTGATCCTCACAAACCCTAGAGAGGAGAAAGAGATCGAAGAAGGAGAAACAGCTAAGGAAGGAGGAAGAGGAGCCGTCGTTGCCGTTGGACGAAGAAAAACCTACTGCAAACCAACGGTATGTGCTTAAACCTTCCTCTACGTTAAGCATTCTAGAAGGTTAGTCATTAATGGATCAATACCATGCTAGGTGAGGTATTGATCTAAACCAGAATTTGCCGTCAAACCCTAATATAGTCGGTAAACCCTAGATTCAAGTTCTAGGTTGAAGATCATCAAAACTAGGACTTGAATGGAGTTGAAACAACTCTAACTCATTGCTCAGACCTAGAATGTATAAAAGAAACCCTAGAATCAATAGGGTGTGACCGTCGAAAGGCGAGAACTGGGTGTATGGTCTTGGTCTTCTGGAGAGACTGGTCTGTGGGCCCCGGTCGACCATACCGGTCGCACCTTTCCCCACAATGCCGCGACTGGTGCCTACAATCGGTCTGCACTGTGAGGAGTGTTTTGACCTTGTTGGGTTTTCGACCAACGTAAACCCTAAGAGAAAACTATTCTAACTCAACCGTAACATCGTGTAGGGCCTTGTGATAGCAAGTTTGGATTCTGTGATGTGGAGCAAGCTATCAATCAAGCGTCAGGTAAGGGAATCGGACCTAAACCCTAATAATTTAATAACAGTAAAACGTTGCTAAAAACTATGATTCTATGGAATGATGTTTGTGCATACTCGCATGTCATCTTTACTTTCAGTTATTATTATTATTCATGGATACTCGTTATGCTAGGATGTGACTGTTAGGCATGTGATTGTTTTCATTGGTGTGTAGAATGGGAATGGCCTAGGGTCTGGGATCATTCCTCACACTAGCACCTTTTCGTATCGTTTTGTCTTAGCATGCTTGGTGCGGGTATCAAGGGGAGGAAGTGACACTGTGGTCTCCGGCTTGGCCATTAGACTCTAGCTCTATCTCTATGCTGTAGGGAGTTGTGCTGGGATAGGGCTTACTGTGATGACATATAGGATTGGTTAGTTGCGAGTCCAGTTTGCAAGCCCTCACCAATAGGGGCTTACGTGTTGGTATGGGTAGGATATCAGGGGAAATATTGGCGGTGTTTGATCCAGACGCTTTAGCTCTATCTCTATTCCATGTGGGTGTATGTGGGATGATAATGGTGTTTGATCCATTGGACGGCTTCACACACTCGTGTATAGAGTTGCGGTGGCTGCCAACCCTTTCTATAGCACATTACAAACTTAAAACTAGACCATAATGTGAATGTTACTCATGCATAAGTTTGTTGCATTGTCTGATTGTCTTACTGAGCTAAGTTGTGAGCTCACCCTTGTATATATACATATTTTTTAGATGTTGATGCAGGTTATACTGTGGAGGACTACATGGATGCTCCAGTATATGGAGGTGTTGCTGCTTTAGAAGTGCAAGCAGGGGAGGACGAGCATGACGCTTCATGCAAGTGCCCTTTCTGCATGTACCTTTAGGATGTTGGTTTTGTTTCTTTATTTATTTTCAGTTGGATTTATAATTGGGATGTAAGGATAATTATTTATGTTTTGGTATTTGGAATAACTGGATAATTTATTTATCAATAGAAGTACTTAGTTCATTTAATTTAAGACTTCCGCTGTATTTTATTATATTCTGATTATGGTTATGTGCAATGGTTTGTATGAGTGGACACGGTCTTATTGAGATCCTGGTGTGAACCGTTGGTTCTGTGACGGTTCACTTACACTTCTGGTTCAGTCAAAATTGGGTGTGACAATTCTTCTCAAGATCTGATATGTTTGATAATTTTTACATGTTCTATACATTATAAGAGACCTTGTGTTCGAATTTGAACATCATCCATGGAAGTTTTTCCTTGCAAACAATTCCATAAATGATGCTAATTTTCTGGAAAAGCCAAAGCAGGAGGTTGAATTAAGGATTAAATGCAGATCTGTCAAAAGTCTATATTGCTGAATAACCAAGAAATATACAGCGCAATCCTTGGGGGTCAAGTTTGCCAGGAGATCGGTAGTTGCGAGCATAGGAAACACAACCAAAGACCTTTGGTGGGAGAACAAAAGAAGTATTACCAAGCAGGATATCCAAATGAGCTCTGCTGTCCAGAATTCGTGATGGAAGCGGATTGATAAGAGAAGCGGTAGTGAGGACAGCATCACTCTAGAAGTGTGCCGGAACATGACCATCAAACATTAGGGCCCGTAAAGTCTCAAGTAGGTAACGGTTCTTCCTTTCTGCTACTTTATTTTGAGCTGGTATATCAACGCAACTGATCTGATGGATGATTCCATTATCGGACAAGTATTGTTGAAAAGTAACTTTAGTATATTCTCTTACCATTATCACTGCGAAGTACCTTTAGCTGGGTTTGGAATTGCGTCTTGATCATATATGCAAATGTCAAAAACATTGAAAAACCTCATTTTTTTGATGCATCAAGTAAACCCATATCGTGCGAGAATGACAATCAATAAATGTAACAAACCATCGACGTCCATAAATAGAAGTAGTCCTAGCTAGGCCCCAAACATCAGAGTGTACCAAATCAAATGTACCATGACTCCTATTGGTAGAAGGTAAATAAGAAGTACGAGTCTGTTTAGCCAATGCACAGGCTTCACATGATAACTCATCTTTATTATAATTTTTAACTAAAAAGGGAAATCGTTGAGATAACACAAAAGTAGAAGGGTGACCCAAACAACGGTGCCACTATTGTAGGGTGCTCACGGCTGAATAATTGTGGTGTTGGGTGGTATGGGGTGAAGAGGGCATATGGTTTGATGTAGGTTTTGAACAACCATCATCAGGCAAGTAGAGGCTACCATGCAATCTACTATGTTCAATCATCCTCCCGCTCACCAGATCCTAGATCACACGAGAGGAAGGAAAAAAAAGGGTTACTTTATAATTAAGAGACTTGGTAAGACTACTAATAGAAAATAAATTTGTGGAGAAACTAGAAATATGAAGAAAAGATTCTAAAGTAAGAGAGGAAGAGCAACGGATGGATCCATTTCCAGATATAGGTGAGAGGAACCCATTGACTACTCGGACTGTATCAGTCCCAGAAGAGGGAGAGTACAAATAAAAGGAGCTAAAAGAACCAGTTATGTGGTCAGTGGCTCCAGTGTCCATAAACCAAGGGCTAAAGATAGTGGAAGCATAGTGACCAACATGAGGAATATCTGATTAAGCAAAATATGAACCTGGAGTGGTAGATGCTGATGGAAAATTGGTAGTTGTTGCAGTAGATGGTCTAAGTAGATTTCTGAGAGCTTAAAGTTCCTCCACTGAGAGCATTTGAGGAGGTCCAGTAGCAAGGCAAGTCTTTGTTTGATTGGCCTTGGGTGCTTTAAAGTTCTTGGTCTTCCGTATCCCTTTTTCATGATGCTTGGCCTCAAAATCTGTTGGTTTCCCATGTAACTTCTAGTAGGTTTCTTTAGTATGCCTTTCTTTACCACAATATTCACATCGAACAGGCTCTTTAGCAGGCTGTTTGGAGAACTATTGAGTGGTCTGGAGTGCTGATCGTTTTCTAGTAATCCCAACATCATAACTATTTGTCTCAAGTCCTCTGATTGGACCAGAGCATAGACCTATTCTAATGATGGCAGGGGCTCACGATCGAGGATTTGAGCCCTGATTTGGTCAAACTCAATATTCAAACCAGCTAAGAAATTATATACCCTAAGTTTGTCCTTCGCTTGTTTCATAGCAGTAGCATCAATAAAGCATGTAGCAATAAATGTCTCATAATATTTCAATTCTTGCCACAGGCTTTTAAGTTCAGAGTAATACACTAGAAAACCTAGGTACACACTGCATAATATCATTGTGGATTTTCTTTTTAAGCTAATGTGGGGAATAGATGTAACAGGATTAAAATATGATACACAAAAAAGTTTAGATCGAAAAAACATTTGCAGGCCTCGAAACCAAGATTTTGAGTTGAACTAGGAAACTTGGTGTACTCTGACCTTAGAAGTCATTGCAGTATAAGGCAGGGAATAATATACGGGAGGGATAGTGTATGGCACACATTACATATTTATGACCTTTTATATTCCATTTACTTAAGTAAATGTTTATTACCTTTTATATTTCATTTACTTAAGATATTATTCATAAATAGAAAACATCCCTCATTTGAATCCAATAAAAATAGTTTAAATTTAAATTCTAATGGATAAAAAGTTAACTTTCCAGTTCAAGAACAAAAACTAGATTTTCGATTGTGGGGCGATTTTCAATTTTTAAATACTTATTTTTTTATCCAATTTAAAATTTTCACAAATCTTATTAGAGTAAAACATCATTAAAAACCTAGAATCCGCCAAAATAATCTTTTGTTTTAATATCCAATTTTTTTTTTGCATTCAGACGATTTTAAACAACATTCGCTTACTCCGAATAATTTTTGTCCACGACTCCTTTAATATAATTCGGATTCAAGGAATCTTGGATTTGTTGCAAAGTTGATTATACTAACTTTCCAACAAATCTGACATTGTTTAAGTCCAAATTATATTGAAAGAATACGCTCCGATCAAACGTTGTTTGGAATTGTGAATGCTGTTTAAAGTCACTTGAATGAGAATAGTTTTTTTGACATCAAAACAAAAGATTATTTTGAAGACTCTTGGTTTGTTAGTTATATTTTATTTTAATAAGATTTATGAAAAATTTTTAATTGGAGAAAAAAACTAGCATTTGAAAGTTGAAAATCGCTCTGAAATCGAAAATCCAGTTTTTGTTCTTGAACTGGAAACTTGATTTTTTATCCTTTTAGAATTTGAATTTTAGATTGTTTTTATTAGATTCAAATGGAGGTGTTTGCTTATTTATGAATAATATCTTAAATAAATGAAATATAAAAGTTAATAAATATTTACTTCAATGATATGAGTCATAAATAAGTGCTTCCTATTTAACTCTTAATACAATCCTCAGGTTCCAGTGTACATTAGCATACTATGGTCTAGACATAAAAAATCCATTTAGGATGTTTTTTTAGTGAAAATCATTCAATGGATATATGAAGAAAAATGCATCACACAAAAAATTGGGCTTAAAAAACAACTTTTTGGTTACCGAAACTAAGTTTTGAAATCTGACAAAAAAAATTCAAAAGTTTGATTAAAATTTTGGTGAAATTTGGAACCTTGCTCCTGATATATATCTGGTAAGATTCTTATTTGATATTCCTGAATGTGCTGAACAACTAAAGATTGTAATACTTGGAATTTTTGCTATGCCCAATATATGTTCTGGTCCAAAGTTGTTTTTAATTTTTTTGGGGTGTTGATCATCTATGTATGCAACATTCAATGAAGTTATTTGAATTCTTTAAAACATTCTTACAGGATTTTTATGAGTTGTGGTCTCAAAAGTTTCAATACAAGACAAATGGTGTTACACAGGTAGTTATCAAAGCTCTTTTTTTTTTTTTTTTTTTTTTTTTTCAAAGGCAGATTTTGCTACTCTCTGTATTCAAATGCTTTTTCTTTTTTAAGGGTTGCAACTGGGTATGTTCAATTGGGTGTAAATTAAATGTAACTAGAGATACTTCGTAGTCTTCTCAACATTGAAAAATTTTATCTGGTCCTGACAACAGTGCTCTGAAAGCACGGGCTTGTGATGTAAGTCATTGGTGAAGATTTCTAATTCTTCGGTAACCTTTCAACATCACTTGAAGTTGCATTGTAAACGATATGTATATGATCCACTCTAGTTCCGACTACTATTTTATAACTCAAACCAAATATGTAGGTCAGACCACAGAAACTGGGAACGCTGATTCAGTTTGCCTGCCTTACTTCAAGTCTGTTGTTGGGGGTGGGACACCTTGGTGCCAAGTGTTTTTATTTTTAATATGCAAGTGTAGATGTACAAGGTGTACACCTCTTATTAATCGAAATCAATGGCAAATAGTGGCAATGTCATTGGGTCTCCTGCTGCCGGTTGCTTTGCAAGATGAGGGATTGGTTACTGCTTTTTTTTAAGAGCTTGGTATGCCTCTGAAGGTCTTCCAGCTAGGTTCTAGAGTGGTTTCAGTAGCAGTTTTGGGGGAGTTGGAGGTTGATCCCAATGTTCTGCTCAAAGGCTGAGGCATCATTAAAAGCCATGAATGTTGTAAGAGATTTGGTTTTTATGAGAGATTGGGTATAGTTTTGATGCACTAAAATATGGCACAATTAGCATTAGTTACACTATCAGATTGATGGACCTTGGATGACACTGAGAGGGGGGTGAATCAGTGTGAAAACTTTTTTTCCTGATATTCCTTTGCTGTCCAGTGTTGTTGATGAACCAGACTATCACACATACAAACGTATACAAATCTACCTCGCTACCACTCAGTGGCCAGGTCTACCAGATTTGCACACCCATCCTGCAGTTTATTCCACACAATTCACAAAATACAGAATCAAAGCATTTCACAACACAGAAGGGTTACGTGGTTCACCACCACAGTGTGTGATGGCTAATCCACGGAGTAATGCCCAATGGGCTCTGTATCTACTCAATACTAAACTTTTAGCCCTTTACTGGACAAGGATACTCACCCTATATTTTCTCAACATAGAACTAAGAGGGTAAACACTGCCAAGGTTCAGGCTATACCAGCCAGTGTCCAGCACCCACTGAACACAAATCAAAATGATAGATTATGGGGCTTATAGTGATGCCCTACAATAAAAACCCCACTAGCAAGGCATTCAATATTCTTTTCGCCTAAGCTAGCATACAATAAACTCCCATACTAAGTAGGCATTTAAATATCTCAACCTACTCTAGCATACATGGCATTGAATCAATAGATAACAAAGGAATTTAGAAAATCTCACAACCGAGGCTTTCAAGTGGCCGACAGCTACTTTGGAGATCCACACTGCTTTCAATAAGTTTCAACAACATCCACCATTAACTAGACTTGATTCTCCAAGCATTTCTTTACATATAAGCATCATTCTCTCTCTCCCCACTGCACAACCACCATTCATGCGCAACAAAGGTTCGGAGATGGAGAGAACACCATGAATCAGAGATGGAGAGGTTTTTTCTTTAACATATAAAGCTCCAAAACCTTAAAAAATTCCTTCTACCTTCTCTTTCGTCAAAACCCTTTTTTTTTTGTTTGGCTGGCCTCCATACCATTCTCAATTGATAGAAAAATAAAAACCTAGCTCGAAGCAATTTGGATCGTCGGATTTGGCCTCCAGATGGCCAAGTTATGACAGAAACAAGTTCGGCCAATAGAATTATTTGAAACAACATCTTTTAAACATCATTTGATGCAGCCACGAAGCACCGAAGCCTCGCCGCCGCTGACATGGCAGGCGCAGTGTCGAGTTGCGATTGGTGGATGAGGTATCTTAGACAGTGACCGTCAGATTATCTGAAAATGGCGGGATGAAATTTAGTCCATCGGATCGGCTTAATCACGCTACCAAATCTCAGACTTAATGCTGGCCTTCGGAACTGGATCCATTGCGCCGCCTCAATGTATGCGCGCAACATCAAATCAAGGCGTCATCTTCGTACAACGCGGCACACTTTATTAAGTTGCGCCCAGCCAATGGGCTTCTTCGCGGGAGCACAAAACCCTGCCGACCGAGAAACACTATAGCCCGCTTTTATACTGTCCGTGAGATCCGAATCTGAATGGCGTGGCTTCATCTTGGCCATTGGTAGTGAATCTTTGCTTTTACGAACTGCCCAAAATGCCCCTGAAACTGAAAAATATGGCCTCTGTAACTGTTTTGAGTTTATTAAACTCTGCGCCAGAGACTGATTTCTAGAGAGCTTTTCTCTCTCCTAGAAATCAGTCGAATATGTGATATGCACGAGTGGGGGTTTGTGGGAGAGGCATGCGAGAGGGGAGGCCAGCGCGCGGGTCATGCCATGCGCGCCAGCATGCGTGGCGGCCATGGCATGTGGCATGCCTTGTTGTGGCTTGCGGCATGGCATGTTGCTTGCTGCTGTTGCTGCTGCTGGCCAAGCTTGGCTTGGCCCTGCTGGCCTTGGCTGAGGGGCTGGCGGCCATGGTGACGTGCCACCTCGGCATTGTGGGTCCCACCATTTCAATTTTCTCTCTCCTCTTTCTCTCTCTTGATTTTCTCTCTCTTCTAAGAATGCGACAAATGTGACACCGTCATAAACATATTGCCTGTATCACTGCCATATCGCCTGTATCATTTCCATATCGCCTGTATCACTGCCATATCTCCTGTATCACTACCAGTGGGCTTGCCAGTGGGGCCCGCAGATACTCTTTCTCATCAAACTTGGCCTAGTTAGCCCATGTTACCAACAATTACAATACGAAGGCCAACACAGATCTCTTAGAGTAAGTTGCAATTCTGTTGGTTTGTTTAGAATATGGGTATGCTTTGGCATGGATCTTGGTCTGGGTGTGGGCTTGGCTTTGGGAGTCATGCTGAGGTTGGTTAGGCAATACTTTTGATTGCAGTACCTGATGTTTTGTTGCTTCTTTGACTGATAGTATTAAGCCTGATTAAGTCTACTTGTTAGACATCTATAACTTACAAACTACTTTATGCCTCAGCGTCGCTGGATTGTGGTGAGCAATCCTAATTTATGTGCCTTTATCTCAAAATGGCTTGGAACAGAAGCTTGGTTCCATAATGTAGACCTCTTAATGGGACTACGAGAATATGTGGCTGATGCTGATTGTCAACAATAATGGATGCTGGTATTCCTTTTGCTTTAATTTAATGCACATGCAATTTGAAATATTAGAATATAACCACTTCTTCTGTAAAGATTGATTTAAATCCAATAAAATTCATGTCCCAGGTCAGAAGGTTAAACAAAATTAGACTTGCTGAGTACATTGAAGTCATAAGCGCTTTAAAGGTTCAAATAAAAATAATTTACTCTGGTTTTGAGTGTTTGTCGTCATGTTTATGTATCAAGTAAGTTGACAGAGAGAATATTAGAAGCTCCATAGTGATCTGATTGGCAGTGTTTCACTGTGGGTTACAGGTTAGCATTGATGCAATGTTTGATGTACAAATCAAGAGAATACATGAGTACAAAAGACAACTGCTTAATTTAATTGGCATTATCCATCGATACGACTGTATAAGGTTAGCAGTGTCAATTTCTCCTTGTCAAACACCTTGTAGTGTGGTAATGAAAATCAACTGGATCCAACATTCTAGATTTTGCTTTTCTAGTTTCTGATTTTCTCCATGGATTTCTTGGCACTTTAAAAGTGATGCAGTTGATTTCTCTCCACTGCCCTGATTTTCACCATTCTGAATCTGTTGCAGAACATGGAGAAAAGTGATAGGAGGAAGGTTGTACCACGTGTTTGCATTATTGGAGGAAAAGCTGCTCCTGGTTATGAAATAGCAAAGAAGATTATCAAACTATGTCATGCTGTTGCAGAAAATATTAATAACGATCCAGGGGTTGGAGATCTTCTGAATTTGGTAAGATAAATGATGCTGTGGATTTCCTAATTGCTTTATATAATTATGTAGCAGTGTAACAATAGATACATCCCTAGAAAGAGGCCATCATGAAAAGTTTCTGATAATTATATTTATTCTGCATTCCTGAAATAATTTTTTTTAAAGATTTATTTTCCTTGTTCTATGGCCTGGATGATTTGATCTTGATAATTCACAATAATTGATTCAAAGTGTTGTATTTCTATTGTGTATCAAATACATGAGATGAATGGTATTTATAGGTTACAATGGGATCATTGGAGAATATTACATGAGCATATTGTATGGATGATCACATGCGATATGAGGAAGATGGTATGGGATTGCGATTGAATTTAATCTTAAAGAATATTGTGGTGACTGATTCATGGAATCACAATATTGGTTGATATTGAGAAATAGTGTGATGACTGATTCATGGAATCACAATCTTGGCTGATACACCCCCTCAAGTGGATGTGTTGGGACACCGAACCTTCAACTTGTCGCGCATGAATTGGAATCGAGTGGTTGATAAAGCCTTTGTAAGAATATCTGCAAAAATGATCTTGGGTTGAGATAAACTGCACATGTAGCTTGCGTTAACCCGTTCTCGGATAAAGTGGAAGTCAATCTCGACATGTTTAGTCCGAGCATGAAATACCGGATTAGCAGATAGGTATGTGGCACCAATGTTGTCACACCAGAGTATGGGGGGCTTTTTAAAACAATATCAAGTTCCTGGAGAAGGGACTCAAGCCATATCAATTTAGCTGCGACATCTGCCAAGGTCTTATACTATGACTCGGTAGAGGAACGGGCTACAGTTTTCTGCTTGGGAGATGACCATGAGATGAGATTAGTGCCGAGAAAAATGGCATATCCACCCATTGATTTGCAGTTTAGACTATTTCCAGCCCAGTCAGCATCTATGAATGCTTGCAAGTTTAAACCAGAGGCCCATGTAATTAGTAAGCCATGCAATCATTTGACCATGATCCAGTGGTCCAATGTCGAAGAATGCATAAACTAACAAGCTCGATTGACAGCAAAGGCAACATCAGGTCTTGTTAAGATGATATACTGCAGTGCACCCAGAATGGATCATTATTGGGTAGGATTTGTGTACAATGCACCTCCTGATGAAGTGATATTTGTAGTGGTAGCCATCAATGTTTGTACCATTTGTAGTCTGTCATGCCAGTGCCTTGTAGAAGGTCATTTATGTATCTCTTCTGGGATAGTAAAATACCTTGTGGATGGGGTAGAGCTGTAATTCCAAGAAAGTAGCTCAAGGGTCCCAAATCCTTTAGGGATAACTCATTGCCGTGTTTGGTGATAAGTTTTTGAGTTTGGGCACTGCTAGAGCTGGTTATAAATATGTCATCTACATATATAAGAACATAAATAATGTGGTCACCGGTTCTTTGTATAAAGAGGGAGGTCCATTTTAGAAGGTTAAAAACCAACCTTGATGAGAAACTGAGACAATCGATTGAACCAAGCTCTTGGTGCCTGCTTTAGATCATATAGTGAGCGATGAAGGCGGCACACATGCTAAGGAAGGTTAGGATTTGTAAATCCTAGGGGTTAAATCGTGAAGACTTCTTCTGTGAGATTGCCATGTAGAAAAACATTATTGACTTCAAGTTGATATATGGGCCAACTTTGACTGACAACAAGCGCGAGTATTGCACGAATAGTTGTGGGTTTAACCACAGGACTGAATGTGTCAATGTAATCAAGTCCTTGTTGTTGATGAAATCCTTGAGCTACAAGACGTGCTTTGTGTCGTTCTATGTAAGACCCGTATCGAGCTAACCGGTCTTACCACCTTGTACCAGGTCTACCTATCATGGTCGAGCCAAGTGGACCAAGTGCGTGTAGAAACCACAAGACCAAGTATGAAATCAACCCAAAAACAGTCAATTATGAGCGTGTAGTCGCATGCCTAAATAGGTGTGACCGACCCCACCTCAAAAGAGTCCAACCACATGAATTTTGGTCGTGTGGTCAAACATTTCAAAAGTTAGGGTCGACGGATTCTGCGACCCCACCTCCAACCCCACGGAACCCAGTCAGAAACCGAATTTAGGAAACCTTCCTAATCGGAAGGGGGTTCTTTCCTAAACTCATTAAGGCATATTATGGAGGGTTTTTCTCTATAAATAGGACGTCCCTTAACCTCTTTCATCCTTTTAGAACTCCAATTGAAAGTGAGAGAAAGAGAAGAGAAGGAAGAGAAGGAGAATTGAAGAGGAAGACTAAGGAGGAGGAAAATTCAGAGAAAACTCTGAATCTTCAGCAAGCATAAGGTATGAACCTATTTCCCATGCTAAATTGAGAGCCTATGATAATTCATGAAGAAGATAGGATTAGGAGAAACCCAAATCATCCATCCATGGACAAATTCCAAGTGAATCCATGGAGAAAATTATGTAGACAATGGATGATGTATAAAATAGTAGTTTTGAGCCATAGAATAATCATAGGAAGGACCATGATGTTAAGCCAAAGGATTTAAACATGAAGGAATGGAATGAAGAGTGAAAGGTCGACCATAACACGTGTGGTCGGAGTATGTCTGACCCTACCCTACGACCCCACGCCCTGTGGTCGCAGAAACTGAGACCCCAGTTGCTGCCACACCTGCGACCCTTCAATTTCTGTTAGTCTAAACACATGGGAATTAATTCTAATTAAAAATCTATCAACTTGTTAGGTTTTCAAGTGATTTAAAAGTGATTCATAAAGCTTGAACGAGGTTCTACTATCAAACAAAGGTGAGGAAACAAGACCTAAATTAATTGATTAATAATAAACTATTTTTACTTATTGAGTCCAATGCCATGAATGATTCTATGCTTGTATGAGTGTATTGTGCATTTCACATGTCATCCAATATTCTTGTTATTACTGTTCATGCATATTTAATTCAGTTTATTCATAACATGATGATGATGATGATGCTAGGAATAGGCATGTGAATGTATGTGTGTGGTTAGTGTACTTGATGTGAGTAGAGCATCAGTGGGAGGACGTGACACTGTGGTTCATCCTAGTCACCAGACTCTAGCTCTATCTCTACTCAAGTCTTGTCCACTAACATCGTTGTATCACCATTACCTTAGCAGAACTATTACATCGTAAGGCATCAGGGGAGGTGGTCTCGGACCGTGTAGTCTCTGACTCTGCCGGGGGGCCTTAGCTCTATCTCTATGGACGTATTGAGGGATGCTGGGATGAGGCCTTGGATACACTGTTTGACAATAGGATTGGTTAGTTTCAAGCCTAGTTTGCAAGCCCTCGCCAATAGGGGCTTACGTATTGGTATGGGTAGGGCATCAGGGGAAGTGTCATGCGGTGTTTGATCCAGACACTTTAGCTTTATCTCTATTCCATGGTTGGTGCATGTGGGACGGCAATGGTGTTTGATCCATTGGGCGGCTTCACACACTCGTGTATAGAGGTGTAACATCCACCTATCCTTTCTATTGCACATTGCAAACTTATGAACCAGACAAAAGATATGAATTGAATGCATGCATATGTTTATTGCTTTGTTTTGTTTGCTCACTGAGCCATGATGTGTGCTCACCCTTTCGAAATCGAATATTTTTAGTTGATGACGCAGGTACTACTGTAGATGACTATATGAATGCTTCGATGTACGGACATGTTGCGGTAATGGATGCAGAAGCTATGATGGAGTCGCATGATTGGTCGTGCGAGTGTAACTCATGCGTTTTTTATTAGATTTATTAGTTGGATTATTAAGAACATGTAATTGATTAATTTATTTTATTTTGTCTTAGTTATTTGAAGATAATTGGATAATTTATTTATGTTATCACTGTTAGACTCTTAGTTCATTAGTATTAAAGACTTCCATTACTGTTTATTTACTCTGATCATGGTTGTGGATGTGTATGATTTAAGCAAACGGACACAGCCTATTCGAGATCCTGGTTGAACTGTTGGATCATAGACGGTTCATCACACCATTCTGGTTGGTATAGAATTGGGGTGTGACATTCTATGGTACCGTCTGCCTTTCATTTAATTCGATATACCCATTTCCAGCCAACCAAATTCATGTCATCCCTACAAGGAACAAGAGACCAAGTTCCATTACGGATTAAAGCATTTAATTCATCTAACATTGCCATTCTCCATTCTGGAACGCAGTTAGCTTGGGTGAAACAAGTTGGTTCATGGTTAGCATTAGTGGTGGTTGTAAGAGCATGAGGGGGTGGTCGATGACGAAGTGTTATTAGGTGAGTCCAAAAGGGTATGGGAGGTGGTTTGGGTTCCAATTGAGGAGTTGGGATAGGGGATGAGTATAACTCATGTAATGGGCTGGTGTGAATTGGTGACTGGGTGGTGGTGGGGTGGGCGTTGGGGATGGTGAATTGAGGGGTGTGGGTGTGTGGGAGGAGGTTGTTGGTGGTGAGGTGATTGGATTTAATTGGGCTGGGGGAGATGGTAGAGTAAACGATGGAGATGGTAGTTCAGGGGAAGGGAGATTTGATGGGAACCTAGAGGAGGTAGGGGTTGTTGGTAATGGTGTGGGTTGGCGAATTGAGGTGGGTGCATATCCCCATGAAAAGGGAGAGGAGATGGGTGGGGGAAGGGTCTTGGTAGATTGGACAACAAATGGAAATGACGTTTCGTTAAATCTAACATGGCGAGCAATGTAGAAGCGATTGGTTGCCATGTCTAGACAACGATATCCATAGTGGGATTGTAGCCTAAACATACATATGGTGTAGACCGATCATCCATTTTGTATTGGTTATAAGGTCGGAGATAGGGGTAACAAAGACATCCAAAGACCCAAAGGAATGAGTAATCGGGTGGTGTGTGAGAATGGTAGGGAGAGATGTGATTTGAGACCTTTGAGGGCATCCTATTGATGAGATATATTGCTATTTCAAAAGCAAAGTGCCAGTATTGTCTAGGGACTAAGCTGTGTGCTAAGAGAGAGAGAGAGGCCAGGCTCCACAATATGACGGTGACGACGTTCAACTGAGCCTTGTTGCTCATGGGTATGAGGACAGGAGATCCTATGGGAAATTCCAATTTGGGTAAAGAATTGTGGGAGAGTACGAAACTCACCACTCTAATCGGTTTGGACAGCTTTGATTTTTCTTGAAAATTGTTTTTCTACCAAAGTTTGGAAGGTTTGAAAGATAGAAAAAACTTCTGATTTTTTGAAGAGGGGGTAGAATCATATCTATTTACTATTATCATCCACAAATATTACAAAATATTTATGGCCAGAAATTGAGGGTGTGGGTGAGGGTCCCCACACATTACTAAATATTAAATGCAATGGAAATAAATTACGTATGGAATGCTGTCGCAAAGAGAGACCGGTGAACTTGCCTAATTAGCAGGCATCACATATAATATTATTAAGATGGTGGGATAAAGTGGGAAGTTTATTAATATGAAGCATAGATTGGAGAAGTTGTTCATGGGGATGACCAAGGCAACGATGCCACACTTTAGGGGAGAGACATTCGGCAGAACTGGCGGAGGGCGGTGGTAAGGAAGGAGGAAGCATGGCATATAGACTGTGTGTAGCACCTTCTTGTTATGTTGATCCTTGATAAGAAAAAAAGAAGGGTGAAACTCAAAAAAGACTTGATTATCAGCAGTAAATTTTTGAACAAAAATAAGAGGTTTGGAATAGAGGGAATATGTAAAACATTGGAGAGATGAAAGGGAGGAGAGGATGATAGGGAAGGTAAGAAAGCAATACCATTGTTTGAAATTTTTAAATTCTTACCATTACCAACATGTAGGTGGTCCGAACCATAGTAACCATCAAAGCTAGAGAGTAATTGGATGTCAGGGGTAACATGGTGGGTAGCCCCAGTGTCTGGGTACCATGTCAAGGCAGTAGAGAGATGGGGGTTGGTAAGAGAGTGGGTTGGGTGAAATGGGAGGTAGGTGGCAGTTGGGGGTGGAAATAGGGAGGATATGACAAAGAGGGAAGGGGGTATTAGAGGGATTAGCGGTAGTAACAAGTGTCAGCATTATGGTTGGTGCGATGGCAAATGGTACATCAAGCACTCATATTTTGGTAAGTGGAATGACCCAAACAGCCTCGGATGGGCCACGCCCTCCTCGGCCACGAGTACAGCCATGGGGGGGGTGGTGCAGGGGGAGTAGAAGTGCGTTGAACATTGTTGGCACTTGGGCCACTTGAGGAGTCGCAATTGTCATTTTTGTAAATGAGTTGAGGAACTCGTGACTAAGCAATAGGCCATGCATTTCAGTGAAATGGAGAGTGTCAGACTGTGCTAGAAGAGCTGGGACTATGTCCTTCAAATTCGAGTGTAGAGCACGGAATATGTAGAGGTTGAAGTCCTCTGTGGAGATGGGCTGCCCAACAACGGCAAGTTCATCGGAGATTATTTTGGCACGCTGTAAAAACATGGAGACTGATTCATCAGGTTTCTGAATCAATGCTTGAAAACTGAGATGGAGTGAGAGAAGCCGTGTACTTGATGCCGAGCCGTATGAGGAACATAAAGCATCCCAAATTGCTTTCCTAGTTTGTTTATCAATGATAAGAGGAAGCACCTCTTTAGAGAGAAAAGAGAATAACATACTCATTAAGAGAGCATCTTGTTGCAGCCAAAAGGTTTTTGCAAGAGGATTCGAGGGGCATGGCAAGGAGCCATCAATGTAGCCAAACAATCGTTGCCTTTTAGAAATGGAAGGAGTTGAGCTTTCCACAATAGAAAATTATTGGGGGTCAACTTCAATGAGAGGTAGTGGTGTGTAGAAGTGGGAGCGCCAATGGGTGCAAAGGGGGTGGTAGCAGGAGGTGGGATAAGGGAGGACTCCATAGAGGAAAGCAAAAACGAGATGAAACAAAAGATGAGGCGTAAACCTTATTGCTCTGATACCATGATAATTCACAACAATTGATTCAAAGTGTTGTATTTCTATTGTGTATCAAATACATGAGATGAATGGTATTTATAGGTTACAATGGGATCATTGGAGAATATTACATGAGCATATTGCATGGATGATCACATGCGATATAAGGAAGACGGTATGGGATTGTGATTGAATTTAATCTCAAACAATATTGTGGTGGCTGATTCATGGAATCACAATATTGGTTGATATTGAGCGATATTGTGATGACTGATTTATGGAATCACAATCTTGGTTGATAGATCTGATTAGCAAGGGAATGGATTTTTGTGGCGATTATTTTTCATATTATTTGAATCATTTGATGGCTTATGCTTACCCATTACTCCTTCTCTTTTTCAGGTCTTTATTCCTGATTAGAATGTTTTTGTGGCTGAATTGGCAATACCGGTGAGTGACTTGTCACAACATATAAGGACTGAAAAACAATACTATTGGAATTGCAATTATGGTGTTATCAACATTGATTCAGTTTCAACGAACTTCTTTTTCTTTATTACACTCATTCTATATTATTTTGTATTGCTATTTAGCTAAGGTATTCCCCTTGGTTTCATTACATTGATGAATAGATCCATCAAGTGTTTTTTTTTTTTTTTTGACACCTAGATCACCTTATTAGAAAAAAGAAAAGAGAACAAAATGTTACATCGGATCCTCTTGATAGGAGGGACCACACAAGGAACCCCTTCAAAGGAGGGGGAGGAACCTAACAGCTCAAAAAGCAAAACCCAAAACACCCCAAGATGGGGATGGTTACCAAAAATAGAAAGAAAAAAAAAAGAAAAAAAGAAAAAGAAGAAGACAACAAACTAAGACTGGGTGCCAAGGTGACTGCTCGAAGGATCTGAGTGACTAGAAAAAGGGTCACATGGAGATCCATGCATAGAACGGAAGCACTTGGGCTGCACTCTGATTCGGGAGCTGCTCCTCAAAGATAAAAGGATCGCCAGAAGACAGTCTATTGTTATCCCCTTTGAGATCAGAACCCTTAATGGGTTGTAAACTTATTTCTCCTCTACACTTTCATAATTATTATTCAATAGAGAATTAGAAAGCGCATTACATGGATCATGAAGAGGGGATGGGGTCTCATCCATGTCCCCAGCGAAATCAGCTGCCACAGGAAGATTTGTTGCTCTTCCCACATCCTCACCCTCCAAGGAAGCCACTTTTGAATGATCATCTCCACTAGTCAAAACAGTAGAGTTTTTAAAGATTAGAGAATGAGGGCTAACCATTGCCATAAGGCAACCCGCAGCCCCATGCAACTCCATATGAGTAAGATTGGCTTGGTTAGCTAGCCAAAGAATCGAATCTTTGCAGTGCGATAAATTGGAGTGTAATTTGGTTTCAGCCCTTTAGACTGAAGCTTAGACCCCAGAGCTTCTCAGCAAACTTCTGGTCCAAACGATTTCTCTGCCTACTTGAAAGATTGTCTTGGGAAAGATATCAGCAGTCTTGACAGTGTAATTACCGTAAATGGTGCACTTCTTCTCTGCCAAAATAGCAAAGGAGTTTTGTAAAGAAATATTTTTTGAATTCAAGGCGACTTTAAATAGCATTCGTATATTTCTAACAAGGTTGAACTGGAGCATAACTCATTCAATATAACTCGAATTTGTTGCAAAGCTAGTGTAATAAATAGTCCAATAAATCCGAGTTATAATAAAGGAGTTACACTCAGTCAAACTTTGTTCGGAGACGAAAATACTATTTAAAGGTGTCTGAATAGAAATAATTTTTTGGGCATCAAAGAAAGAGATTATTTTGGCACACTCTTAGTTTTTAGTGATGCTTTACTATAATAAAATTTATGAAATTCTTAGATTTGGGAAAAACCCTAGCATTTGGAAGTTGAAAATCGCCCGCCAACCCAGAAATCTATTTTTGTTCTTGAATTAGAAGGTTAACTTTTTATCCTTTCCAAATTTGAATTTTAGACTATTTTTGTTGGATTCAAATGGGGAGTGTTTGCTAAATAATTGTTGTCTAATAAATATTTTTCTTTTGTATCCTAATAAATGTCGTTCCTGTGTACTATTCCTGCCTTTATAGTCAAAACCTGATTGAGTTTAGGTCAAAACCTGTCGAAATAGTCAAGTTTCGATCGAAACCCAGACTCTTATAAGGCTAGGAAGACCAAAATCAGGTCGATACCAAGTGTTGACCAAAACTTGATCGAGTTGGACCAGGCTTCTATCCGACCTATGGTTTCATCTTGACCTTGGTCGAAACTAAGTTGTGCCAGTCAAAACCACTAGTTTCGATCGGCACCTCAAACCATGGCCAGCATTTATCTCCCACACACCTTTCTCCCTCCGTGGCCAACCCCTGAACTGTTCAATAAGGGACTAAGTCAGCAACATTAAACTCTCTTTTGTCACTTTTCTTATTCGTACAATCTAGAGCTGATTGCATCACACTTCTTGGTGCAAGACCACAAGGGTGGATCATGCAAATCACTCAACCAGCAGTAAGTGAAACCTTGTAGAAATATTGAATGTCGAACCGATAAAAGGAATGGGATTGAACAATGGAAAGATGGGAAGGATAGGGACCTACCTCAGGTCAGGGTATCTCACCCAATTGTATTTCATAGGCACAACTGAATCTCTCAGCAATAATAACTTTTATTCATATTTCTTGATTGCCTTGAGCTTAAACCATTACATTGTTTAAATAGGTTGCACAAAAGGATCCTAAGAAAAAAAATGCCAAAATACACAAGAAGGGAAATCCAAACAACTGCTAGTTGTCATGGACCAATTTTTTTCGGGGTTTACAGTCCATGCGACGCTTTAGCAATGCCTAGTTTAGGCCAGCCTAACTCCATTTTTTACAGCACAATACAACTCAACAATTCTTTACCCCAATAATCGACAGGAAGGGGTTAAGCGTATAAGCCACCAACATGTTGAGGCTCACAAAACATCAATCATACTGCCATCATCTTACATTCCCTCAAGATACTCATATCATCAAGGGCCACTTGTCACTATGCCAGACACCCTAGACGTACATCCTTGCATCACCAAGCAACACCATCCAACAACATGGTTTCCTTGTCATCAAAGCCTAGCAACTAGTGTCACCTTGCCACTAGGTAGGCATGCTAGTCCGCTCATGGCTACAGCTAGCCGTTACCCGAATCTAGCATATAGGGTTTCCTTTAAGCCCACATCAAACCGACACATCTTAGGCATGCCGAACCCAAGTAATGCCAAAGACAGACACATCCATGCAAGGAGCCACAGGATAGCCAACTCTGCCCAAGTCACGATGCCACTGGGGCATATCGGATGCTAGTAACAACATGACCAGGAACCTCCAACTCCATGGCAGCTCGTTACGTTAGGGTTTTCCCTTAAACGTAGTCCCCAAGGGTGTTCCTACCCACAAGGGAAACACTCGACATCCCCTGCAACCTCGAGGGCCCACCCACAGTATCCACCCGTGGAATACCTAACACCATGCACACAAGGCCAGGCTAACCCTATATATAGTACCTAGTTGTGGCAACCCACAATGCCATGCCAAGGAGCACATGACACACCAAGAGGGATGAGGCAGACCATCCCCTCTCAAGGTTCCTCTTAAGCTTTTTAGGGATTTACAAAAGGAGATGTTCTCCATCCTGAAAAGTCATACTAATATTTATGATAATGCCATTCGCCCAACATGTGCACCACACCAGTCCATGTTGGCACACACTAAGCACACATCTGCAACACACAAGCCCCATCACCTTAGCACACAACCATGCACTTGTCCCCCTCAAGCACAAGGCTGCCACCTTGTCCACCAAGCACCACACATGCATGCTTCTGCAAGCACGAAGGTCACCATCTAAGCCATCAAGCCCCACACATGCATGCCACCCACGGCACAAGAGCAAAACCAGACAATGGCCCTGTGCTTGCGTCCCTTTAACCTCATTAGGACATCAGTGAGCATAGTAGCTCGTTAAGTTGCATACTATTGTGTACTAGGGACGGGTCAGAAGAGGTTCATTCTTTAAGGGCGTGACATAGTGCACTTAATTTAGGAAAGGAATGCTTGAAATAATCTATAGAATTGAAACATGCCTAAATTGTTTTAAACCTTCCATCACCGGTGCATGTAATCAGATCTTGCTAAAGTAATTAAAAAACCTTCCAACCGATAAGTATGAAATCAGATCTTGCTAATTATTGTGCCGTCCATTTATAGACCATGTCTAATTGTGATCACCTTCCTTGTTGGTACGTTGCTTGCGGCGACTATACTTGATATGGTTCAACGGGTCTACATCACTTCCATTACCGCTAACACTAGAACTAAGAATTCTGTATGACAAACCTGCAACCTCCTTTGCTCTTACCGATGTATCACCTTCTCCATCTTCCTCCACTGTATGCGGCTGAGTAGCTAACAGCCCTTCTTCAGGAGAGAAAATGCAGCCTCAATCAACTTCACCTCTATTGAAGTTGGACTGATCAGGGACATGGAATTGCTCAAAGACTGAGTCTAGCCCATCTGAATTTCCCCTCAGACTACCTTTCTAATGACCTTTCTCCAACGCAAAATCAGAACAGCAGGCCCGGCACCCCTATCAGAGGCAGTAAACCCATTTCCCCCTACTCCAATAGCCATATTGGTAACAGTTTTGTGCCCAAAACCATTGCAGAAGGAAGATTGGTTTGGTTTCCAGACATAGTGATAGTGCAGATCTTGCAGAAATAAGTTCTCTTCATCATATTCTAGTTGGATTTGGTCCAACAACACCCTCTCCCCTGGAAATTCAATACACACCATAGTGTTGGCCACCCTTTCCATAAGCAAAGTAGTTTTATCAGCATAGAGGGGGTGGCCAAGAACAGAATAAATAATGCTAAGAGCCTTCTTGCTCCAGAGATGTAGATGTAACCCGGGAAGAGTCACCCACATCTGAAGAGAATGGACTCCATTGATATTCAACTTGATGTTCCTCTCCCAAGCTTTGAGGAAGATGGGAATATTGGCCACAAAGAAAACTCCCCTTTCCAGCACCCTAGCTGAGTCTTATTCATAGGAGAATTTAAAAGAAAAGCTTCCATATTCCCCCTCAACCTCTATTGTTTCTTCAAGGAATTTCGCACAAATGCGAAGCTAGGTTTCTTACAAATGAAAAATTCCACTAAAGCATATTTCAAGCTCAACACATCTTCTTTCACATCATCGGAAGAGCATCTTCCAATCCATTCGTCACCATTTTGGACTAGTTGCACAAAATCCAGGTCCAAGTCTTTCTTTGTCTAGGCTGTCTCAAATGATTACTCACTCCAAGGAAGTGAAGGATTCCTTCAGTTTCACCTTTGCTTTCCCTCGAAATAGCTTCCACAAGAGTTTCACCAACAGGACCTGCAATCCGCTCTTCATCGTTCTCAATAGTGGTAGGATCAAGAGCATAACACCTCTCTCCCACCCCCTCAATATCATTCTCAGCACCAATACCTCTCTCCTTCAAGACGGGAGACTTCCTTATAGATTCAGAAACATGATTTGCAGTAAACACCTTCCCTCCCCCTGAAAGCAGAGGAAAATCCTATGAGAAAGGCGACTTCTTTAAAATCCCAACCCTCTAAGCCCTCTACAACAGCAGAACCACAGACCACTTCTCGGGAAGATAGAGGAAGAAAATCAGACGAATAATTCACTCCATCTGGTTCTCCCACCTCAGAAACACTCTGTGTTGCTTAACTGATTTTTCGCCCTCCTTGGGAAGGTTAGACAGGTCATGCCGAAAATCAAATGCTTTCTCTAGCAAATGGATGAGCGGAAGAAACTTCGCTATCAATCTTAGAAAGAACAGCATCAACCAAAGAAATTGCTGCAATAACATCTCCTTTATAAAATGCAAACCACCATGAATGACACAATGATTTCTTCAAAGACTTCAAGCAATTAGATCCATGTTTCTCTACAATTCCAGATCCAAAATCTCTTATACATCTCCTCCATAGTGTCTTACAAACCTTCCACTCAAGATCAAGTGGCTTTTCCA
The DNA here is from genome assembly GCA_028583415.1 of Protea cynaroides. Lineage (NCBI taxonomy): Eukaryota > Viridiplantae > Streptophyta > Magnoliopsida > Proteales > Proteaceae > Protea > Protea cynaroides. The sequence goes on from CM053267.1 coordinate 25,817,752, forward strand.
CAACCAGAAAAGTCACCCCTAGCCGGGCATTCTCCTTCCTCATCTTCATCCTCCTCACCGCACTGTACCCCCATCATTTGATTTTTTTTAGTTGTAGACTTGTAGAAGCCACCCCTCTCACACGGCATTCTCATTTTTTTAGGGCATATCCTACTAATTAATTCATCCATCAAGATTGAAAACAAATGAAACTTTTAATGTGCTATATATTAAAATCTGGCAGAGGGTGGGCCTTGGAGCAATGGGATAAGGTTGCTCCATTGTAACCTGGTGGTCATGGATTCGAATATGGAAATAGCCTCTTCGCAAAGTAGGGGTAAGGCTGTGTGCATTAGTCCCTCCTCAGATCCCACAGTGGTTGGTGCCTCATGCATTGGGTTCATCCTTTTTTATATTAGAATCAGTGGCATTCACATTTTTTTGTACCTATTTTCAATGGTCGTTTGTCAAGATACTGAAGTGCACCAACTCAAAATTGTTAGTGGACGGTATATAGACCTCTTTTTTCATAAATTGTCTACCCTTTAATTCTGCAATATGTTTTAGCTGAAATGGTACACCGTACACCATAACAATTAAAAAAAGCAAATTTTCATATGCTTTTTGCTAACTTTTCATTTTGCTTCATATTGGTTTTAAACATGCCGTATTTCTAATGCAGCACTGCTGGTTACGAGGCATCAGGGACTGGTAACATGAAATTTTTTATGAATGGATGTTTACTTTTAGCTACTGCAAATGGGTCTACAGTTGAAATCATTGAAGAAATAGGAGAACAGAACATGGTGAGTTCCATCTTAATGGGGCTTTTAAGGATTAAACTCTAGTTGAACTGTGGTTGGATCATTATCTGAATGAATTTTCTTCAGTATATTTGTTTCTTTTCTATAGGTCTTAAGAGTACAATGCTGTAGTGTAGGAGTTCAAAATTGATTGTATCTGGCTATCTGCCACTAATCTCCATTGTTCTCCATACTAGTTAATATGGGACTACATACCTTAAATATAAGTCAACTGGCTAATGTAGTTGAATATAGTAATCCTAGATATAAAAGTCATAGTAGTTGAAAGAGACTGGACATGGGTACGTTAAACCTGAAATTTTTTATGAGACTACTGTGATTGGAATCCTAGTGTAAGGACCCCATTTTGCCATCTCCAGCATAAGTGAATCTATATGACAAGTTTTTAGTTTTTAATTCATGGTTTTACAATTTTTTAATGGGTCCCACAGTAAAGTCATGGGCTACTACCTCTTTGGATGTATATGTCATGAAATTATCTTCAAAATGAGACTGAAATAACCCAATTCTAACATCAAACGTGGAAGGTATCACAGTTTTAGTCGGCTTGAAAGTACAAGGGTATTTATGTAATTATTGTAAGATGTATGCATGAATTATCGTTGAACTTCAAATCATCATATCTTGATCATCCGATGTCCGAATCAAGTGATTCTAGTGCCATTGTGTTCTATTTTCAGTCCTCTTCAAAATGAACGTGAAGAATCCTAGATAGAGGTCACATGTGGATCCCATGCAAGCTTTCATGCAGAATTATCAATAGAATTTCCATTCTTCATATCTTGGCTGTCCTACGTCCAAATCAGGTGATTCAAGTGCCACTATTCTCCATTTTTGATACTCTTCAAAGTGGACAGAGAAAATTCTAGACAAAAGCCATCAAAGGGTCCCATGCAGAGTTGTAAGTCGAAATGGCTCATGAGATGTCAAATAGAGAGAGAACAGCTGGTCTCAGCCAATTCCAGTCAACCTAGTCTTGGCCCAACCCAATTAACCCAAGCTAGTCCAGTCAACCTTGACCAATCTTGCTTGACCCAACCCGGACCGGTTCGGATTAAGTCACATTGGCCCATGTGCATGTATTTTTTTATATATTAGTCATATATATTTATATAATGTATAATATATTATAATATATATATATATATATATATATATATATATATATATATATATATATATATATATATATATATATATATATATATATATATTATATAATATATATATATATATATATATATATATATATCTTATATGTATATTATATTATATATATATATATAATATATTAATATATGATATATTTATATATATTTTTCATATATAAAGAGCAAGTAAAATCCGAATGGAAGAGAGCAAGTAAAATCCGAATGGGAGAGAGAAAGGAAACCAGTGGGGGAAAGTTACCAAAAAGAACAAAAAATTCAAAGAAAAAAAAAAAGAAAAGGGAAACCAAAATTGAGAGGGAGATTTCGAGATTTAGGAAAACCTAAATCTAGGAAAGAAGATCTAAGGAGAGAAAGAGATTGTGAGAAGAGAGAGAGGAGAGAGAGAGAGCCGTGGATCCTATTGGCAAGAAAAAAGAAGAAAAAAAAGGGGAAAGAAACCAAAATTGAGAGGGAGACCAAGAAATTTAGGAAACCTAAATCTAGGAAATAAAATCTCTAAGGATAAAAAGAGACTGTGAGAGGAGAGAGAGAGAGAGAGAGAGAGAGATCCGTGGGTCCCATTGGCAAGAAAAAGAAAAAAAAGAAAAAAAAAGGGGGAAAAAACCAAAATTGAGAGGGAGACCAAGAAATTTAGAAAACCTAAATCTAGGAAATAAAATCTCTAAGGATACAAAATGACCATGAGAGGAGAGAGAGAGAGAGAGAGAGAGAGAGAGAGAGAGTGAGAGAGATCTGTGGGTCCCATTGGCAAGAAAAAGAAAAAAATGGGAAAAGAAACCAAAATTAAGAGGGAGACCAAGAAATTTAGGAAAACAAAATCTAGGAAATAAAATCTCGAATGATAGAAAGAGACCATGAGAGGAGAGAGAGAGAGAGAGAGCCGTGGGTCCCATTGGCAAGAAAAAAAAAAAAAAAAAGAGGAAAGAAATCAAATTTGAAAGGGAGACCAAGAAATTTAGGAAACCTAAATCTAGGAAAGAAAGTATCTAAGGAGAAAAAGAAATCGTGAGAAGAAAGAGAGAAATGGAAAAGAGATTAGAGAATCATAGATGGAAAAAAGGATAAATCAAAAAGAGAAAGAGAGGAATCAAAGGAAGAGAGGTCGGTGAGAGGTGACTCTAAGAAAGAAAAAAAAAGAAAAAAAAAAGGAAAGGAGGAGATTGAGATGGGGAGGACTGAATCAAGGGAAGAGATTGGGATCAAGAGGGCAATAAAAGGAGGAGGAGAAGATGAATTTAAGAGGCTCTCCAAATTAGTGAAGAAGAGAATAAGAGAGAGAGAGAGAGAGAGAGGGAGAAAGGAGAGAGAAAAAAAAAAAAGAAAGGAAGAGGACTCACCTGCAAAAACTTTGGCACAATCTCCAGCAAATTCTACATCAAAAATTTCACTCCATTGGAGTACAAGGTTGGTACCCTAAAACAAATTTAGTGATCTTTCATAAGGTTTGAATGTTAGTTTTGCTTGAATATGTTCATTTTCATCAAATTTCGGTCTGGAATGCCTTACTGCATGCATGTTGATGTTAGGATGCTCATGTCTAATATTTTTTATGTATGATAATTTGCTTAAATTGCCCAATGATGAAGACTTGAGTGCCATGTGATGATTTTGATGTTTTTGATAATTTCTACAAGGTGGATTTCTGATATGAAAATCCCAGATTTATAATCCGAATTTGGGACATGCATCTCATGTGATTTTTTTTTTATAAATTTTGAAGTCTAAATTTTTGAGAAGTTCTCTGATATGTTAGAAGACTCCCATAGAAATTTTTTCCCATTTAGAATTAGGAAAGTCCACCAAAAAAATTCTCCATTGGTGCTGCTATCCTACTCGAGTACAGTGCAAACCCCTATGAGAAAGTCTCTAAAAAAGGGATCTGATGGTCATAATTTGAAAATACTTTCCTTACAAAATTTTTAGATATAGAAGTCTTCTAAAATGTGGCACTAGTTTCTGTTTTTTTTTTTTTTTGATTTTTCATTGAATTTATATGATTTTTGAAGTACGTAGTGGTCTGTTTTTTAATCAATTAGGATATACTGATTAGCATGACTAAGAAGTGCTATTTTGCACTATAAAAATATTCTGTGTGCACTTGTTTTCATCATGAAATTTTAGATCTGTTAATTATCTACATAGACATATGATTTGATTTAATTTTCATTAAGTGATTGATTTTATACGAAATTTATGGTACAACTGGTCAAAATCTGGAATAGACTTGACCAGTGCACATATCCGTACTTGTAGCATTCATTTGACCTAATTTCGTTCCCTGTTGGGGTTAACTACCTTGAGGAAAAAAGTTAGGTCTTTAAGTTCTCTTTCTGAGGGTATGTTTTGAGCTTAATTCTGATATATATATATATATATATATATATATATATATATATATATATATATATAAGTCTCCATATGCCCATTGTGGCACAGGATGACAGAATCTATCACCATGCATGTGTACTAAATTTTGCAATATATTTTACCCATATGTGTTCTTTGTTGGGACTCGACCCCTTCAGATGAAATGTAGTGTGTCAAGCCAAATTTCTATGAAAAAAAAATAGGGCTTAATTTGAGTTACAGATGACCTACCTATGACCATTTTGGTATAATATGACAGAATTTGAAATTAGTTTCTAGTTTGTGCAATACTTGACACTTTTGTGTGGCAATTTTGATCATTCTTGAGTCATTGTTTATTTCGAATGTCTTCATAAAAGTTGCAGCATTTTCAAAGAATTTTTTGAGCATATGTTTTGATTAATTCTAGGTTTTTCAGAAAGGTTTCATCGATGTCTCATTCACTATACATAATATGCAATTTGTTGCTTGAGTGATTTGATAAATTCTACCATGTTGAGTGCATACTTGCTATATTTAGAGTGCTCACATGCCACATTAGGATAAATTACCACATTTAGAGTGCTCAGATGCTTTGTTTGGATTGCTCACATACCATGTTTGCAATACCTACGTGTTGTTGTATTTGGTAGAATAAATAGATTTTTTTTTTCATATTTAGCAATATCTTGAAAATTATCATATTTAGACATACCATGTTTAGACTTGCCATGCTTAGAACATAGCATAGTAAGTTTTACCATGTTTAAATAAATTTTTATGATATCATATGTCATATTAGGAAGATTTTCACAATCTTGCTATATATTGTATTAGTTACTATAAACATCATACAGGCCATGTTTAGATAGAATATCTTATTTTTAACAATAACTTTATTTTTGCAACATCTTAGTTGAACTGCCATGTATGCACACTTCTAAAAGACAATCTAAGTATGGGGATGTGCATTTAGGCACCCACATTCATGAGAAGGGTATAATGAAAATAATAAAAGTCTTAACAAAGAAAGAGAATGCCTTGCCAAACCTTCCAAAATTAGAGCTTAGGATGAAAGGGTAGTTTAAGACTATCCCTGCCCCACAATCCTGAACCTAGAACAGGTTGCTCTTTAGACCTAGAACATGTTCTAAATTCTCAACCTATAATAAGTTCTGAATCCTTAACCTAGAATAGGTTATCTCACCATTCCGAATTACGTGGATCTTGATTCCTAGGGTAAACCCTAGGATACATAGGCAGTTTGGGAGAATCTCAAATTCAGATCTATACCTTGGTCCACACAGACCATCCATAGATCCACTAGGATATCCATCCACATTCCTACCCAAAACGGATTATCCACATTCTAACCCAAAAAAGATTATCCACATTTCAACCTAAAAAAGGATTATCCACATTTCAACCCAGAAAAAGTTATCCACATTCCAACTCAGAAAGGGTTATTTACATTCTAACCCAGAATGGGTTATCTATATTCCTACCTAGAAAGGATTATCCACATTCCAACCTAGAACGGGTTATCCACATTCCAACCCAAAATGAGTTATCCAGATTTCAACCAATCCAAATTCGGATCCATGGTCTACTTGGACTATCGACCCACTAGGGATATCTAGTTCAACCCACATGGGTTATCCATTCTTAGATCCACTAGGATTATCTATCAATCCACATGGACTATCCAGATCCTAACCCACAGGGTTTCTCATCCTTTCAAACATAAACTTCAACTTGAACAATGAATTTAATAATATCAAACATAAATCATAGCCATAAACTTTAATCAAACCTGAACTACGATGGTGAACCTGATTTTTGAAAGAAGTCTGAGATACGTTGGCAATCTGGAAGGATCCAGATTCGGTTCAATGATATCAAATCACTTGGTTTGGTTTGGTTCAATAAATAGATTCTAGCATAGGAAAGGTATAGGAAACCAATCTTGATCGGACAGTTTGGGTGCCTAACCCCTTCCCATAATCGTAACCTGATGCTTACCTAATCTCTGATGGATCAAAAAAACCGATCTAAGGATCATGAGTCAATTGAAATCTTACATTGGGGTGAGACCACATTTTTTGAGGTCCTAGACCTTAATCTAGGTGGTGACTCCTAAATCCATTTCTTGTTGTCCTTACACCTGGCCCAAGAGAAATTCTAGTAAGCTTCAAGACAACATACGATTGAGAATTTTGTCCATTTTTTCATTTTTGCTTACAGCTGTCAAATTATAACAATTGTTTATGCAGGTACCTGCCACTGCGCAATCTCTAAAATTTTGAATTCTGGATTTTTATTATAAAATATCACTTCTTGTAATAAATTTGCTACGTAAGGCCAGTCATAAGGATGATCATAGACAACATTACAATATTTGTTCAATTACTAAGGAAGAATCTTGAAAGAATTTGTCTTGAAAACATGTCATTTTGCAATAACTATTTTGAGTTCTTTGCATGTGTTGTGATATAGAAATTGATAATGTAGAAGCCTTATCTGATATAAGCAAAAAGGGAAAGGAAAAAGATCTAAAATTGCTCATTTATAAATTGATGCATGATGAATTTTCGCATCAAGACATTATTTCAGGTTCTAAGGCCTCAATAAATTATAGGGAAAATATCAGCCACACCTCTTGTAGTTTATCTTAATCTTACCCATCCGCCATTGTTTGCGATAATATCCCTAACAAGTAACACCCCTTAAAGACATCCAAACCTTTTTTAGATGCTAAAAAGACTTTTTTACCCTCATTATTTTTTAATTTCATTTTTATATTTTCTCTATGAGATTTTTTTATTTTCTTTTATTTTCAAAATAATCTTGTAGTGTTAATTTTACCATTTTTTTTTATCATGATCTGTTTTACCCACTGAAACGTTTTCTTCTTTCCCTAACCTCCAGTGGTTTTTCTTCTCCGACCTTCTCCGACCGACAAGAGCCGAACTATATTGATGAAGGAAGGAGAGAGATTTATGGTTACTAGGAGTCCTGGACACATATTAAATCAGATGTATCGAAAAAATTCATCTTGAAGGACGGTTTTGTGAAAGGGTAATTCTTTTATTTTCTTGATGGGTTGCCTCAGGCGTGGAAGGTTTCTATCGAAGAATTGCCGAAGGTGGTTAGATGGGCTCAGCAGAGAGATTTGGAACGGTGGTTACCCCAAGAAGTGGTTGAGGATGCAAAATGAATTTCACCATTTTAGGCTACTTTGGCTGTGAGGTCCACCTCTGCCGGCGCCAAGGCTCGGGTTTTGGTTGGAGTATTGACGGACACGAAGACAATCCATCGGAGATATGGGATTCGGAAAAAAAAACAAAAAACAAAAAAAAACAAAAATAAATGATGAAGAGAAGAAAAAAACGAAAACAGAGGAAATCCTCACCTCCAACTACCTAAGAGTTGAAGTGATGAGATTTCCTGCACTTTGTCTCATCTCCGATCTCAAATTCCACCACAGAAAGTAGAAGAAAACGTCGGAATCTGATCGAAAATTCTTGAAGAAAGACATCACTTGATCAGAGTTCAGAAAGAAATGGAAAGCAAAGTGCCATACGATCGTGATCTCAACCTCAAAATGACAAAACTGAGATTAGGACTACTGGGGACAGATGAATCTGAGAAAGGGAAACCCATGATTCCTGCCGCAGTCAAGAACAACAAGAGACCCTGGTCGACTTATGAGTCCAAAAGCGCTTCCTGCACTTCTGATGCTAGAGATGGTGACTGAGAAACCCCTTAGACCTAAAACCCCTATGCTTCCTACGATGTGCTAGCACTTGAGATTATCTCTTCTTCCTGTTTCCTCTCCCTCGTCCAGGCCTTGATTACCTCCGCTCCCGCTGACCCACCTTCCTCTTCCATTCAGGGAATCTTCAGGGGAATGCTGACCAAATATCCCTCCTTCCATAGGTACACAATAGAGAAAGTCATAAACAAAATTACTCGTTCAGACCTTCATTCTCATTGTTTTTTTTCTTTTTCTTCCTCTCTTCTGCAGAATTCGCTCTAAAGGTAACAGCAGAAATCTAAGTCTCTTTTACTCTGTTTTGATATTTAGACCCTCAAAAAGGAAATGAGCATAACATAAGAGTCGGAGCAAATTCAGAAGCATTTGAAGTGGAATCCCAAAATAAAAATCATCAAACAAACCAAGATCCAGGATAAAAAAAATTACTTCATTCTTCATTGTTCCTTTCACCTGCAATTTTGTTGGTGATTCATTGATTCGTTTGGTGCATTGTTTCTGTCCGGTATTCTTTCTAAAAGATTTCTCCCAACCACCACCCCCTCTTCCTCGGCACCTCCACCCACAGAATCCTCTGAGGTGTTGAATTTTCTTGCATCCCCCTAACTCCTCTTCGATTTCATCTTCCTGCAGAGGGATGAGGATTTGTTCTCTGAAAGAAGGAAGAAGGACCATAGCAGGAGTAGTCGGAGCAATGTGGATTGGTGGTTGGAAACCCAAAAATGAAAGTTCAGATTAAAAATAAGGACTTTTTAAAACAAAATGAGGGGTTTTTTTTTTTAGATGCAAGCGCACATTGGTTGGTTTATATTTGTACATTATTTAGAATAAAATTAAAGAAATATTCAAATTCATCAAGTAACAAGAAAAGAGCAGCCCGGGTGGTGGCGGTGGGACCGACGGATTTGGGATAACCTAATATCCATTGAAAATGGTGATATCGTATTTTTACACTTTTTGATTTTTCATAATATCTAATATCTAATTTATAATAGAGAAAATAAATTTTTAAGTTTTATAAAATTAAAAGAGAAAATATCTAGGAATAATTCTATCATTAATTAAATTAAAATAGTGTCATCTCATTGGTTAATGGACATATCTTAAAGGAGGGGATTTGATGGATACATCTTTTTAAAAGTAGGAGGAGTTAGAGATATTATGGCAAACAATAACGGATGGGTGAGAGTAAGATAAACTACAAGGGGTCTCGCAGATATTTTTCCTAAATTCTAATTAATTAATAGAGAGTTACTAGTCAAATTTGGTCGAAATCCAGTGTCAGAATGGAATGTGGCACAAGTGCAACTGCACGTCACGATGGCCAGGTTGTGCGGCTCATCATTAACCGCACGTCAGATCGTGGCCATATGGTCTCCGAATTCTTTTGATGTGGTTTCTCATAATTTTCTTGATCTGTCTATGGAGTTTGGTCACTAAAATAAATTTCTTCATTCGGTTTTAGATACAGTTATGACTATCAATTTGCTTGAGGCACCCGATCTGATCTTCCACTTCAGATCTGTCTTCTCAGCATTCGGATCCATCCATATACTCATGATCCAAGTCTCCAATGGTCAACTCAGGATCCCTAATAGTCATTCTATGGCTTTCCAAAGTCCATGGATTATTAATTCTATGGTTTATAGGTTCATGGCTATGCCATGGATGGTGGTTCATTATTTTTTCCTCAACTTTGGATACAGAGATTTATTATGGAGGCACCATTAGTATACGAGAGATGTCGTCTCCTTAAACATCACATTCTTCATTACTCAGACACTCATTAACCAAAACAAATCTTAAGAAAAAGGGTACTTACAGAAAGATTTGTTTCCCTATCGAGCTCTCAGCGATGGAGTGTCGATCAAGGGGTATGTGCTTCCTCCCTCTACTTTCCCTTCTCTTTCTCTCTCTCTCTTCTTCTTCCTGCTATGCGGTAACCAAAGAAGAGAATCTCTTCTCCTTCTTTTTCTTCTTCTCACTTCCGCTTTCTCTCTCTCAGTCTCTTTTGTCAAGAGAATAGAGAATAAAATCTCTCTTGGTTCAAATTGGATAAGCATGGGAACCTATGAATGGAAAGGGGGAGGATCTTCTCCTTTCCTTCCATTTTTTATTCAATCAAAAGTGACTTTCCATGAATAGAACCCATACGCAGTCGGTCATGGAGGGAGAAGACCGGATTTGAACCGTGGGTCTCATTTTTAGTCGGTCACCAATTTAGTTCATGCACAGGGGGTGCGGCTAGACCATGCGGCACATGTTCGACCACACGTCCCTAGTCATTTGCCAAACCTCTTTTGGTCGGCCAATTTGTGTGTGAACATGCTAGGCTTTTTAAGTTTTTGTATGGGCTGGGTCTAAGGCTTCTTTTAGTATTCCTCGGCTCATTCTAGCGACATAAGAGGGTCAAGGTAGTGACTCAATGTCACCACACAATTATGCCTTCATCGTATGCGTATATATGAATAGTTCGTACATGGGAAGACCTGACACATGCCTAACATAGATGTATCATAGTGAAATTTGGGCATGGGTCTTACAGGGCTACCCATTCTTTTGTGTCCATCTCCTTTGGGAAGAAAATGAACTTGCCCCTTAGACTTTTAGACCTCAAGCTGTTAGTAAGATCACCATTGGGACTAGAGGTTATTTTAGATGAGTGTTATGGACCGTGTCCAGTCCTTATTAATGGACGAAGTATGGGTGCAAACCTAGTGCAACTCAAGATGGTAGACTTTGATGTCATCTTAGGAATGGATTGGTTATCTCAGCATTCCATGAGTCTGCTTTGTGCTAAGAAGAAACTGTCATTCAAAGGCAAGGATGGTGTAGAATTCAGCTTTATGGGGACCAAACTTCCTCGTAAATGGAAGCTTATTCTCTCTGCACTTAAGGCGAATAGATGCCTTGAAAAGGGTGGGTTGGATATCTAGTATCTATGGTGGATGTTACCAAAGAAGTGCCACGGATGGAAGATATTGAAGTTGCACGAAAATTTCTCGATGTGTTTCCTGAAGACTTTCTCGGGTTGCCACCTGATAGAGCCACTGAATTTGTCATAAACTTACTGTCAGGCACCTGTGTCTAAGGCACCTTATCGGATGGCTCCTATGGACTTAAAAGAACTGATGACTCAACTGCAGGAGTTATTGGACAAGAGTTTTATCCGGCCAAGTATATCCCCATGGGGAGCACTGGTGTTGTTCATAAAGAAGAAGGACAGTAGTGTTTGATTTTGTATAGACTACCGGGAATTGAGCAAGCTCATGATCAAGAATTGATACCCATTGCCACGAATTGGTGACTTATTCAATCAGTTGCAAGGCACGAAGGTGTTCTCCAAGGTTGATCTACAGTCTGGATATCATCAATTGAAGATTAAGGATAGCGACATTTTGAAGACAACTTTTAGAACCAGGTACGGATACTATAAGTTCCTGGTTATGTCTTTTGGCGTTAACCAATACTCCAGCATCTTTTATGGAGCTTATGAACCGAGTGTTCCATGACATGTTGGGCACTTCAGTCATAGTCTTCATAGATGATATTCTGGTCTATTCCAAAGACAAAGAGAGCCATGCGACCAATCTTAGAGCAGCCTTACAACGGTTGAAAAAGAAAAAACTTTACGCTAAATTCAAAAAGTATGAGTTCTGGTTGAATGAGGTGACTTTCTTAGGTCACATAGTATAATTAGAAGGAATAAAAGTGGACCCCCTTAAGATAGAAGCAATTTTAGGGTAGAAAGTGCCTAAGAACGTTGCAGAGATTTGAAATTTCTTGGGGTTAGCTGGTTATTACAGACGGTTCATAGAGGACTACTCTAAGATCGCCATACCTCTTATCAAGCTAACCAGGAAGGGATAAAAGTTTGTTTGGACTGACAAGTGTGAAGAGTGTTTCCAAACATTGAAAGCAAGGTTGATATCGGCTCCCATCTTGATCATTCCGATACCAGGGCAGTCATTAACCCTGTACACCGATGCTTTCAGAATGGGTCTACGATGCATGTTGATGCAAGGTGAACAAGTGATTGCTTATGCTTCAAGACAACTGAAGAAGCATAAGAAGAATTACCCTACACATGATTTGGAACTAATGGTGGTGATTCATGCAATCAAGACTTAGAAACATTACCTATACGACAAAAAGTTTCAGATCAAGTCGGATCACAAGAATCTTACTTATCTCTTCACTCAGAAAGAGTTGAACATGAGGCAAAGAAGATGGTTGGAACTCCTGAAGGACTATGATTGCGATATTCAGTATCATTCTAACAAGGCTAATGTTGTAACTGACGCTTTGAGCAAAAAGGAAATAATGAAGCCAGAAGGAGGACCTACTACAAATGTTGCCTTGTGTTTTGCAACAACAGTCTAGGATTGGGATGAAGAGCAGCATATAATAGAAACTCGTGATGATCCAATAGGGCAAGGACCGATCCATAAGTTCTCTCCTATGTTTGTGGCATTAAAGATTGTCCCAGATCTGATAGATGAAGTGAAAGTAGCAATTCTATTGGATCTACATCTAAGGACGGTACAAGAAGATTTGGAGAAGGATAAGTTAAATCCTGATTTTACTTTGGATGCAGATAAGGTATTGAGATACAGAAGACGATTGTGTATACCTGAAAGTGAAGACTCAAACCTTAGAGACAGAATAATGTTAGAAGTCCATTCTACTCCGTATTTAGTACATCCTGGAAGTAATAAAATGTACCATGACATAAAAAATTACACTGGTGGAGAGGAATGAAAGCAAATATGGCTAGGCACGTGTTCTAGCATCTGAATTACTAGCAAGTAAAGGCCGAAAGACAAAGACCAGTAGGCTTACTACAACCGTTACCTGAGCCAGCATGGAAATGGGACTGTATCACTATGGACTTTGTCACCGGTTTACCACTGACTCCTGAAATCAATTGATGCAGTTTGGGTGATTATCGATCGTCTTACCAAGATGGCTCGCTTTATTGCTATACGACCCCAGTATACATTGTACCAACTAGCCAAGCTATATGTGGATAATATTGTCAGACTACAATGTGT
>CM053267.1:25831401-26083901 GCA_028583415.1 Protea cynaroides
ACCCATGCTTTACTTTGAAGTTCTAGGAGGATTTAGAGAGAGCAATGGGAACAAAGTTGAAGTTCAGTACAGCCTTTCACCCTCAGACCGATGAACAGTCGAAGCGGACCATTCAGATCTTAGAGGATATGCTTCGAGCCTGTGCAAACTTCAAAGGAGCTTGGGATGAGAAGTTCTCATCGATGGAGTTCACTTACAACAACAGTTACCAGGCTACTATACAAATGTCACCTTAAGAGGCATTGTACGGTAGGAAGTGTCGAACCCCTCTGTTTTGGAACGAGGTTAGTGAACGTAGAATTGTAGGACCTAAATTTATCGAAGAAACCTGTCAAGTGATAGACATAATCAAATAAAGGGTCAAGACAACTTAAGATAGTCAAAAGCAGTATGCAGATAACCGACGCCAAGACCTTGAGTTCGCTATAGGTGACAAGATATTCCTAAAGATATCACTTATGCAGGGTTTGAAAGTTTTTGATAAGAAGGGTAAATTGTGTCCCATATACATTGGACCTTATGAGATTTTGGCAAAAAGTGAGAAAGTAGCATATCAACTCACCCTACCGTCATTTATGTCTGGTGTACATGATGTATTTCACGTTTCACTATTGAAGAAATACATCAGAGATCCATTACACGTTTTGACTATGGATCCACCGGATTTGACAGAGGACCTAACTTTTGAAGTAGTGCCAGCAGAGATCACTAGTCAAAAGGTTCAACATCTTCACAATCGAGATATCTATTATGTAAAGGTCACCTGGAGAAGCCAAGATATGGAAGAGATAACGTAGGAAGAGAAAAATGTCATGCGAAAACAACACCCTTACCTATTTAACTTGAAAGGTACGTACAAATTTTGAAGACAAAATTTATTTTTAGAGGGGGAGTTATAAGACCCGCACTCTACTAATCCGGTCTAAATATGTTATGTCAGGTCTTCCCATCATAACTAGCTAAAGCGCACCAACCATATGAGGAACCACACAGCTAGGTAAGAAACCAGTCACTCGTAGGTTATCCGGTCGCTAGTATTAGGTTGTCCGGTCCTCAGATTTGGTGACTGATGAGTCGATCAGTCAAGCCCAGAAATAGACTCTGAAATTAGGAAAGTTTTTTAATTTGAGAGATAACTTTATATGGAGATTTGTTTTCTCTATATAGAAGACTTCCCTCTATCTTCTCTCACCCTTTTGATCATTCTTCAAACCCTAGAAGTTGAGAGAAAAAGAGGAGAGAAGGAGCAGAAGTGTCGTCGGATCCCAACCAACCGCATTAAGTAGCCAATGGTAAGTCTCTTTACCTCTGAAGAAGGTTAGGCTAGGTTAGGAATGGAGATTACATTGTGTCAGATCCAATACCATGATTATGATTCTAAGGCTATACATAAACCTATGATAATGCTAAATGCTAGGGTTCTTTAAAGGATAAAAACTTAGGGAATTAAAGGCCATAGGATGACCCTAGGATGGATCCCATTGTTGAGCCAAAGAATCGACTCAGAAGGAATTTGGATTGAAAGACAAACCTAGAATGTGACTTAGGAGTTGTCCGATCCCTTGATCGATAGACTATATAGGAGACTGGTAAGGCACCCAATGAATCACGAGAAGTATGACAGGGTTTATCCGGTGGACTCATCGGTCATCCAATACAAGACTAGTGGCTCGATCAAACAATGTCTAGAAGATACATAATGGAGATAGGACAGTGAGTTTGAGTATCAAACTTCATGGAATGAAACCCTAACCTAAATTCACTAATTGTTTATGTTTTCCACTAGTTCAAGATAATTTTCAGAGCTTAGAAGAGGAACAAACATCAATTACAGGTGAGGGAACAAGGCCTAAACTAATTGATTAATAACAAACTATCTTTATTTTTCTATTAATTTGACTGATGACATGCTTGTATGATTGTTTATGCATCCCACATGTCATCCAATAGTTGTTATTCCTGTTTATGCATGTTTTATTATTTATTTCTATTATGGTGATGATGATAGGAATAGGCATGTGTTTGTGTGTAATTGGTGTATTGATAGGAAGAGGTTAGAGCATCGAACCATTTCACCACACTGATATCATCGTATCGTCATTACATTAGCGGACTTAGTACGTCACAGGATATCAAGAGTGTGATCGCAGTGTAGGCCCTAGTCTAGCCAGTGGACCCTAGCTCTATCTCTGTGGACGTATTAAAGGATCATGGGGTAAGGCCTTGAATACACCCTTGATGACATTTAGGATTGGTTAGTTACAAACTCAGTTTGCAAGCCATCGCTAGTAGGAGCATACATAATAGTATGGGGTAGAGTATCAGGGAGAGTGCTGGTGGTGTGTGATCAGTTAGGCTCTAGCTCTATCTCTATCTTATAGTGGGTGTTGTGGGACGACAGCGGTGTGTGATCCATTGGGCGTGCTCATACTCTCGTGTATGGAGGTGTGGTTATAGCCTATCCTTGCCATAGCACATTGTAAACTTATACCAAACTAAAGATATGAATATGATTGTATGCATATGTGAATATGATTACATGCATATGTTTGTTGCATTGTTTTGTTTACTCATTGAGCTAGATTGTGAGCTCACCCCATGACATCATATATTTTTAGTCGATGACACAGGTACTACTGTGGAAGATTATATGAATGTGTCGTCTTATGGATACGTGGCGGCTATGGACGTGCAAACGATAGAGGACGAGCATGACTCTTTATGCGAGTGCTTCTAGTGTGTTTATGCTTAGTTTTAATTTCGTATTTTGAGCTATGGAACTTGTAATAGATATTTACTTATATTTTGTTTTACTTGGAGATAACTAATTTAAATAATTATTTATCACATTAGATACTCAGTTTAGTATTAATATAATTCTGCTTTTTATTATTGTCTCTGATTGTGTGGAATGTGTATGGTTTAGATTGTTGGCACGGTTCTATGTGATCCTGGTTTGAACCGACGATTTAATGACGGTCATTCACACTTCTGGTTCATCTAGAATTGGGGTGTGACAGTTGTGGCGACTACATTGGGCTTGATTTTCCTTGATCTCAAGGACTTCGTGGTTGAATCGAGAGACGAAGGCTCGAAGCAACTCGCCTAATCGTTGTTTTAGCTTCATCAAATGTATTGTTGTCTTCTTCTACACTTTGCTTCCTTGGAAATGGGTGTGAAATTTACGACTGAGGTCCTTAAATGAGTCGATCGATCTCAACGACAGATTATTGAACCATAGTCTTGCCGAATTCTTCAACGTTAATGGGAATACCCTGTAGACAATTGCATCATAAAATCCGTGCAAGAGCATCATAGCCATGAAACTATCCAAGTGTTGCTCTAGGTTGGTTGAGCCATCATACAACACCTTCGGCATATGCAAGCCCTTGGGGGGGGAGCTCTCATGATCGTGACGGTGAGGGGGTTGTCGATATTGTAATCTTTGTCTTCCACAACCTCCGCACCGTAGGACTTTTTCCTTATGCTTCTAAAGCGCTAGCATCCTGTGTTTGAGCTTCTCGTCGTCCTCGACTATGATGGGGTTTTTCCCTGATCTGATTGGATTTCCACTTGGACCACGAAGACTCTTGGTAAAATGACCTCAAGATCCTGGTTATACGAACTCCTGCTCTAGCTGCCCTAAGGTTCTCCCGGGGGCCCAACCTATCTCGAATGGGGATCTGATTGCCATATAGGATATGAGACCTCTTCGGGATCACTCCTAGCCATTCCCTCTACTTGGGATCCCTATAGGGGGGTGTACATTTACCAGAGGCACTCAGCAACTGGGTTGGTCATTGAAGGGAGGTCTTCCTCTTCTCTCGGAACGTTGGTCTCCGATCGAAGGACAGGATTTACTATCGCCTCTATTGTAAGAGGATTCTAGAATCCTTGCGAAAGCATGGCAAGGTTATCCACCCTCTACATCATCGCACCGAGCTCGGCTCCGATGACGAATTCGTGCAGGCTATCTTCCTCTAATATTGCCTCTGGTGTTCATGGAGGGGGGAACTTGCGACTCTGCTCGTCACTAAGGTTTTCCTTGGCTTTTTCTCTCTATCTTCCGGATCCAAATCGTCTCCTGCGAGGGTATTCGCAGGAGACGTTGCTGCCTATGACAGATGCTTGCCATGTGTACTCGTTTGTATCTGATGTCTCAAGAAATCCTATCGCAGGAAACTGAAATGAATACGGGTATGCACAAAGCGATGCTCAAGTCTCGCTCATTTGCTTCATTTGCTTGATCAATAGCTTCCTAGAATAAGCAAAAAGCCTTGTTAGCTTCCTAAAACCCAAACCCGTCCAAACATTACCATCCATGGTTTTCAATCTAATGCACCTCAAGAAGCTGAAGAGAGTGCTTTTTTCTTCTCAAAGATCAGTGATTCTCTATGAAGAACAACAAACCAGCTTCAGCTTCACCTAGAAATCCAACTATGTAGATGTGAAGATGAGGTGAAAGAAGGACAGCATCTATGACTCCATTGAAATGATTTACAGATCTCTTGAACTCAAATCTCTCATTTCCCTAAAAAACTGCATGCCGAAGAGGCCGACCGTTGCATCCCCATCAATGCCATCTCCAAGAGGATTCAAAGGGTACAAGGTAAAGTAGCAAGTCTTCTCAGACGATACCCATTTGTTTTCGAAGAATTTACAGGCCCAAAATGTTCTGCACCGTTCCTTCTGGCAAATCCTCCTCTATCTCCATGAACAGAGAATTTTCTGTCCCGTTCCTTGACTCTACCTCCTGTCCTCCTATCCAAGATCCAAATACACAAACCTCCAATTCTTCGTCTCAAATTAAATTAAATCCTCAAACGAAACAGCCACAATAAAAAAAATCAAGAAAAGATCAAGATACGAACCTCCTCTTTTTCCTCTGCCCCCTCTCTCCCCTCTGAAACAGATCCCTGAAACAAACCCACTTCCTCTTTCGACTGATCCTAACATCTCTCTCGTCTAAAACCATAGAATACGAGATGGACTCGTGGAGAAGAAAAACTAAAAAAGAAAATGAGATAGTGCTGCTGCTTTCGTTTCAAACGAGGAAAGTGTAAAGAAAACTTGTAGAACTGTGCTCTTTTTTTTTTATCTTTTTTGGGTTTATTCGTTTCCTGCTCATTCTCCCAGTAGAAACTTGTAATTGCAATTTTTTCATCTTTTCCTTTCTTTATAACAAAGGAAAACAGATTTATGGGTAGAATGTTGTGACTGCTGAATTCCTTTTACTTTCAGCTTCTCGTTGTTGTTTTCTCTTTCTTTGGATTATTGGAAATGGCGGAGGAACCTTAGTGCGAGAATCTGCTACCAGAGTTCCCTGATTATACCGTCTACCCCTGCGGTGGATGTGGTATTGTTCTTCGAGGTATACACGAACCTCCTCTTCTTCCTCTGCTCTCTCTCTCCCCTCTGAAACAAACCCTCTTCCTCTTTCGACTGTTTTCAAAATGGTTTTACGATACTTGATAAGGTGCATACCCATAATCGTTTCGTCTCCTACGATAGGATTTCTGGAGACATCGGATACAAACGAATACAGATGGCTTGCATCCATCGTAGGCAGCAACGTCTCCTGCGAATTCCCTCGCAGGAGACGATTTGGATCCCTATCTTCCTCTGGATGAGGGTTGACATTCTAAGTTCTTGTCCGACGATGCTCCATCGGCACTAAGGCGCACACGAGGGAGTTAAGTGATGGCTCGAGGTATTTACCAAGGTGTTCCAGTGGGCCCCACGATGGGCAGTTGAGTTGCAAAGAGAATTCCTCTCCTCGTTTTAAATAGAAAAGCGTGGCTTCCAAGATTTCATTTGAATTTTTGTGTTTGTTTGGGTGTTGCAAGGGTTACAAAGTGTAAACTAACTTCTTATTATTTTTGTCATTAGATTGAACGAATGTTAAGTGTCCCTCATGAGCGGCCACTAACATTCCTCCAATTAATTTCTAATTAGAAAGGATCCAGATCCAAAAAAGAGATATTTCTTTTCACTCACATCCCACCCTCTGTGTTGCGTAGAGCTGCACAAACATCTCTCCCTCCCCACAAGTTGCTATCCTCTCTCCCTCTCTCACATAACTCTCCCTTCCCATCTCTATCTCACACATTCACCAGTTTCTTGCCCACGAATGATCGATTGGAGAAACAAGTTCGTCCATCCCCTCCTTTCTCGGTCATGGAGTTGTGATCTGCAACAAATTCAATGTAGTCTACTCTTTCATTACTTTTTTGAATGCAATTACGAAGTATGTGATGGGAAGGATATTGAATTTGCTTTACGTACTGAAGAACTTCCAAATGAACTACATCCTTAATGTTCACCAGCCGCATCAATAAGTTTGAAATCTCAAATTTCCCTTGTTAGGATTCACTTGTTTTCATCAAGTGATCTTTGTAAGCAGTTTAAATAGATCATCTTTGGGTTTTTCCATGGGATTTCCCATGAACCCTGACAAACACACTACACAGATTACTAGAATACAATGGGTATTGAAAAGAGATGATTAGAGACATACCTCTTACTGTAGATTGATTTTCGACCGTTTACCTTCTTTTATTTGAATGCTTGGAATGTTGGAATGCTTGGATCAAAGTCTTCTACAGCCTGTCGGGATCCCTTGACCTTCTCTCTGCGTATGGGAACAGGAGAAGAAAATAACACCGTGGCTGTGGGGACTCTAACCATTGGTATTTATAATACCACCCCAACCCTGGACTAGTCCCACAGTGGACCAGGTTGGTCCATCTCCAATCATACTTATACCGATTTACCCGTAACTAGACTCCCACTGAATCAACTAACCTTATAATTAATTAAGCTCATAAATTACAATCTCCCACTTGGGCTATATTAATTATAAATTCACCATTGATCCAATGTGGCCATGGAATTTAATTACACCAAAACCATCATTTACTTTGATTCAGTTATCAAGCCTACCAATGTCGAACAACAGCGGAAAGTACTCCTACACAACTGGTGTACCCCCTACTATCAGTCACATACAGAGGTTTACTTAATGACATAAATCACTTTGAGATGAATACTTGAGTCCAATGATCGAATTACCACGATCCCGTTACCTTAAAATCCTTATAGGTCAACGCACTTTGATATTATCCAACTTTATATAGGCAAACCGCCTCCAATTTGGATTAATATCTTACTTTGGCTTACCGTCTTCTTTGGCTAAATACCGCCTTCTTTGGCTAAATACCGCCTTCTTTGGTTAAATACCGCCTTGTAATTTTGACATGTCTTAAATAATCAATAATACATACAAGCAATGAATGCTCACTAATAACCATGTCCATTAAACCACAGACAAAACAATCAATTACAGATAAACCATCAATTACCAGATCTCCCACTAACCAAGCAGATCTAAACACTCCCACTGACTAAGAGAATCTAAAGACTCCCACAGATAAAACCTTTTCAACTATTCTAAGAAAACCTTTTCAACTTGTCTCTACATTGCCCTAGAGATCAACTATGACTGGTATAACTAGTCAAACCTAAGATTGCACAGTCAAACATGAAAAATTATTTACCACATCACATAACAAATACAATCAACATTACATGCAATCATTTACCTTACAACATCATAGGCATAATTTCTTTCAATTTAATTGAAAAGAAAAATTTTACATTCCGATATTTCAAATAATATCATTACATTTTAATATGGGAACAATATGTTAAGTCAAACAATAAACATAAAACAAAGTAAAATCAAAAACAGAAAAAACATTTGAATGTAAAAGAAACTTTACAATATTCAAGCCAACAGTCTTCAAGACCCTCCTACCCCAAAAACCTAGGGAGTCCTAGAACCATCATCTCTTTCTAGATATACTTATCTGGCTTACAGTACTTGGTCAAACCACCTATCTTTTGTCAATCTACCCATCTATGAGTAATCCAACTTAGAGTTACCCAACAACAATCTTATCACTAGCTATTTCTCCCCTTTGGTAATGTAAGCCGCCTAGATCAGAATATATATATATATACTAGCAAGTAATGGAATATATTTAATATATCAATTACATTGGTCTCATTGTCCTTGAGCTTTTCAATGATAATTAACAGCTCCCAAAAATACTTCCTCACATTACCATTTCCAGCATAACTAGTACTAAAGAAATAGGTTAATAAACTATCTTCCGACCCCTTCTAAAATATTATTCTTATCCTTTGAATTTTTCTTAGATAATCCCTTTGTAATATTTCTCATCTTAATACTGCTACACATAACCTCAATAGTAGAATGCCTCACAACTTATGTAAACCACTATGAAAGATACATCTAGGTCAAACGATCCTAGACTAGTCTCCAACCTTTTCATAATAAATTTTATTCTTTGTCCCAGGAAGAGAAAAAATAGATATCAAAATATTCTTTGGGACAGTCATACTTGGATGAACACATCAGTGTATGAGTTTAAATACAGTATCAAACAACTGAAGACTCATACATATACCCTTTTACTTGCATTAACCATATAAAACTTTCATGCAAATAAATATCTTTTTTCCGAGTTAACCAACTACACATTCTCCTTTGGGATAAACATGCAGTGGTCTTCTCAGTTTCTGTGCAATAACTACGAAAGAATAATGACTCTCAAAAATCCCACCACCTTTGGGTTAATGAGACTTCCTAAAGTCAAAACCCTTTCATGCAAATAAATATTCTTTTCCAAGAGTTAACCAACTACACATTCTCCTTTGGGATAAACATGCAGTGGTCTTCTCAATTTATGTGCAATAACTGCGAAAGAATAATGACTCTCGAAAATCCCACCACCTTTGGGTTAATGAGATTTCCTAAAGTCAAAACCCTTTCATGCAAATAAATATTCTTTTCCAAGAGTTAACCAACTACACATTTTCCTTTGGAATAAATATGCAGTGGTCTTCTCAATTTCTGTACAATAACTGCGAAAGAATAATGACTCTCGAAAATCCCACCACCTTTGGGTTAATGGAACTCCCTAAAGTCAAAACCCTTTCAATTCATGTGCATGAACATACCTTTAACTTTGACAATGCCACATTTGGATTAACACTGACTTTCTTAGCTGCTTTTCACACCATAAAGAATAGTGTATTCAAATATATCATTTATTGTATATGTAAATGTATAAATTTGGGATTTGAGGACTACCATGATGGAACTGAGTATACCACTTTGGCGGATTCCACCCAATCTTCACATGACATCCACAAACCTTAATTTGATTAAAACTTGACAATGCCACCTTTGGGTATACATCGCCTTACACAAGCATTTACAAATACATGAACTTTGAATTTAAAGACATCATGATGAAACTAGATGTACCACTTTGGTGGGTTCTACCCAATCCCACAATGATATCCCCAAACCCTACTTTGCAGCACATTGTGGGTCAATAAATAAAATTTCATGCACACATAACCTTCTACATGCATCTGGTATAAAAATAACTGATAAATAAGCAGAAAACTGCAAACCGGATTAATTTGGGACACCTTTTAATCAAAAATAAATTTTTTAAATCACCAAACTGTATCAAACTATGTACCAAACTGTAGAGCATCAAAATACGAAACCAACACAAAAAACCGCGTCAAAATCCGACGCTCCTAGCTCTCACAATCACAGTTCAAAGTTGGCTTAAACATTCTTGAAACCTGAACCGGCTAGAATAGGTTCATCCGGGTTCGGCTATGGGCGGACCGAACCCACAAAACCCTTTTTTTTTTTAAGCTTTGGTCCAGACCAAACCAAACCGGTCTAGACCTAAACCGAACCGTAAACCGGCGGTCCAGCCACCGGTCCAACCAAGACATAATTCGGGTTAATGGGTCAAATTATCAGGTCAATGGGTCGGGTTTCCGGGTCAAAATCGCGGGCCACTGGGTCGGGTTATCAGGTCAAAATCCCGGGTCGACGGGTCGTGTTAGTTATTTGGCCTGCCTGGGTTTACCGCCTGTCCGGACTGGGCCTGGGCTGGGCCAGCCCTGGCCCGACTAGACTGGGCCTGGCGACCGGGGCTGAGTTGACTAGGCCCGAGTCAACCCAGCCAACCCGTTAGGGTTCACGAGTTAGCGCCGAGTCGACCCAACGATGATTCGGCGCCGTCAGAGTTTTTTTTTTTTTTTTTTTTAACTTTTCCAACCGGCGCGTGGATCTCACTCGCCTTTTCAGGCGGCGCGTTAGGGCGCGTGAGGATGATTCCGGCGACCAACTTTATGTCGCCGATTCCGTCTCTCCGAGTTCTACAGTCCTGTATAATTTATTTTGTTTTTAATGGTCCGAAAAAAAATTTCAAGGTCCAAACCTTAGACAGGTTCGAAGAAAATTTTGAGAGAAAAATCTCTCCCCTTTTTTGAATTCATTCAAACATAAAGTTTTAACAATGCTTTCCCATAATTCTAGATCTGTGTAGGTTGCTCTGATACCACTGTAAGTAGTTTAAATAGATCCTCTTTGGATTTTTCCATAGGATTTCTCATGAACCCTGACAAACACACTACACAGATTACTAGAATACAATGGATATTGAAAAGAGATGATTAGAGACATACCTCTTGCTGTAGATTGATTTCCGACCGTTTACCTTCTTTGATTTGAATGCTTGGAATGTTGGAATGCTTGGATCAAAGTCTTCCACAGCCTGTCGAGATCCCTTGACCTTCTCTCTGCGTATGGAAACAGAAGAAGAAAATAACACCGTGGTTGTACGGACTCTAACCATTGGTATTTATAATACCACCCCCAACCCTGGACCAATCCCACAGTGGACCAGATTGGTCCATCTCCAATCATACTTATACCGGTTTATCCGTATCTAGACTTCCATTGAATCAACTAACCTTATAATTAATTAAGCCCATAAAAATATCTTACAATCTTAACTAATGGATATCCTTATTTTTATTCTTCTCTTGCCCCTTGCAAATATCAACTTCTCCAATTTAAAATTTGTTGATTCATCTTTGGCTTTTTGATATTGCTACACCATACTCAGTTCTATCAACTGGACTGTCTTCATTCATCATCTTTAACAAGCTTTCTGCATCTGTGAGGCTAAAGTTTCAGCTATCATACGTGGAAGCAAGAATATTCATCTCTTATTTGAATGTGGAAACTGTAACTGTTGCATCCCCAATCATCCTGTAAACACTAAATTCATCTTACAACTAGGGAAATTACCTTGAAAAATACTTAGAACTTGCATTAATTGGGTACAATACAATGGACAATAAAAGGAGCCATCCGAGACTCTCCTCTGGATAATAGCAATTAGCTTTCCTACACATCGATTTAAAAATTTATAAGTTTTAATTAGTTGTTCTTTCTTCAATCTTTGCCTTAAATTTTATGTACTTCTGATTTCAGAATAGCCTTTGACTTGCATTTAGATCTTTCCACTTTTGCTTATGGTTCTGGATTCAAACTTTATTGCTATTTTGCACCCCCGATTTTTCCCATCTTTGCAATGAAATTTCTTCAAAAAAAAAAATTGCCTTAAAATTTAAATTTCCCATTAAGAAATTAAGATCAGCCAGATTACATTAATTTACCTAACTAACTAAAAAGGAAGAAAACCGCAGATAAAAACGTAACCCCAAACCCATGACTCCAAAACGCTTCGCTATACTGTACAAGTAAATCATTCGCCCAGGAAACATGGAGAACACACTTCAAGCACACTCACCCCTAATCCGACGAGCAAGCTGGATATCTTTAGGCATAATAGTAACCCTCTTCGCATGTATCGTGCAGAGGTTTGTATCTTCAAAGAGACTGACCAGATAAGCCTCCGTAGCTTCTTGAAGCGCTGAAACAGCAGAACTTTGGAACCAAAGATCAGTCTTAAAATCCTGAGCAATCTCACGAACCAGACTTTGGAATGGAAGCTTTCAGATCAAAAGTTCGGTACTCTTCTGGAACTTCCTGATTTCTCTCAAAGCCACCGTTCCAAGCCTGAATCAATGGGGTTTCTTCACGCCTCCAGTCGCCGGAGCAGATTTCCGAGTTGCCTTGGTATCCAATTGCTTCCTTGGAGCCTTTCCTCCGGTGGATTTCCTTGCAGTCTGCTTCGTACGCGCCATTAGAGATTGCAGAAGCTTTGATGTTCGAAAAGACAAATTTACTGGAAATAGAAATGGAGGGAAAATATTTTGAAAAGCCAAATGAATGCGAATGCCAGATACCGATGTGGGTGACGTTTTATAGGAGTTCGAAATTCAGGTGGGGTATAGGAACGAATCGTGGCCGTTGATTCTTATATTTTTATTGACGGTTGAAATTGTTTTTAAACTTACACATGGATCGCCAGCTCGGATAGCCAAGTTTTAACTTTTAACAGGCAAAGTATATCAAAATTGAAATTGTACCAGATTTCCTTATCAAACAGAACCGAGCTAATGAACCCGCATACACACGGCTGACCTTCATTTAGCGAGCATAACAATAAGGGATCCGCATCCTCTCTGGGACGACAGCGGTAATTCAGTCTCGATGGTCGACAAGTGGCTTTCGATGAATCTGAGACTCATGTTCAAAGTGACACCCAGCCAACTATTAGAAAAAACATCCTAGATGAATCTCAATGTTACTGTTAATCTCATACCAAAAATGAAAACATATCACGAATATCATGTCAATTGTTTAATCTAAGAAATTAAGAAAAGTGTCATATCTTTTTTGACGATTTAAAAATATCTTTTGTTGAAGCACTCTATCTTTGATGAAGAACTCTTTCTTTTTGTTGAAGAACCCTTGATAATTATACAAACAAAACCACTTGATGTCCAAAAATCTCACAAGCAATCAAGGTGTTCACCTCAGCTGGACAGGTATACCATATCTTGATATTTTGAGCTTTTTCCTCCCCTTGCATGTGTGACCTTGAGATGTTTTTATATCTCTAAGGTGGAGATGACCAGCCATAAAGTCCAACCCTAAGTGAGATGCTAGCCTCCTAATGCCATATCTAGATTGCATTTTGGCATACCTTGACAATTACCACAAGTGCCCCTAAATAATAAATAGGGACACAAAATACAAAACTGCCATTTTTTATAAAACCAAAAAGATTTTGCAAAAAAAAATAAAAATAAATAATATTTTATATTTATAAATAAAAAAATATTTGATGCAAAATCAAACATGATAACATTATTCAAATTGGCAGTTTGTAGGTACGCGTACACTCTTATAATTGTAAAGTCACTCGCAATGAACATTAGGCACTAAGGTCACCACTCAACGTACACGTGGTTTTATCATGAAGGACTTCACAGATCATATGTGCACTGACCGTCGAGAGACTAGTCCCCATGTCTCTCATAGTCTGAGCAATTTTGACTTGCACCCTTCAAACCTATAATGGTCCAATCAATGCCTATGTAAGCACATAACGCATCATGATAGGTGCGGTCATGTCAAGGACTACAAAGTGGCTCATTTGGATAATCATCTGCAAAACCAGTCTATTAATACAATAGACAACAAACAATAGTACCATATAACAAATATATAAGCCACAAAACATGTAAGTCATATGTCACATATATATACCTCAAAATAGAGATAGAGATGTCCAAAGAGAATACATAAAAATAACATAGTAAACCTGTGTTGGGCCATACAAATCCAACAGTCTCCCACTTGGCCTAACACAATCACAAAGCCATTACATGTTTAGTAAATACACCAAAAGATAAACCTTTTGTAAAGGGATCAGCCAAGTTTGATTGAGATGGCGCTCTCTCAACAACTATCTCATTCTTATTAATAACATCACAAATGTAATGATATCGACCTTCAATGTGTTTGGCCCGAGAATGACACTTTGGGTCTTTAGTGATGGCTATCGCAGAATTATTATCACAAAAAAGTGGAATAGATTTTTCCACACAATCTACTATCAGCAATTCCAATAGGAACTTTCGAAGGTACACAGCTTCTTTAGCTGCCGCATTCAATGCAATATATTCAGCTTCCATAGTAGACTGCGCAACACATTCTTGTTTATTGCTCTTCCAAGCAATAGCTCCACCACAAAAAAGTGAACACGAAACCAAAGGTAAATTTTCTACTATCAACACATCGAATCAGAATATCCAAGGATATTCAGATGATCAGAACAATAAGTGTAAGACCCGTGTCAATCTAACCCGGTCTTACCACCTTGAACCAGGTTTACCCGTCATGGTCGAGTCAAATGGACCAAGGGCGTGAAGGAGATCGAGATCCCAGGTATCAAATCGACCCAAAAACACTTAAATTAGGGGAATGGTCGCATACCCAGCTAAGCAGGGTCAGACCTCCCAAAACAGAAAGTTAGACCCTCAGTTTTGAAGGGAGGGTCGGACAGCTTAAGACCCGAGGGTCGACGGGATCATCGACCCTCGAATTCTGCCGAATATAGAAATTAGGAAATTTCTATATTTTTCGATTGGGTTCTTTCCTAATCTCAAAGGGACCACCAGTAGGTAACCACCCAGCCCCTCAGACACCTCAACAACCGGCTGCACCGATTCCAGTGCAGGCACCGGAAGCAACTCAAGGAAATTATCAGTATCCACCCTATATGTTTGGGGCAAACCCCCAAAATCAGCTAGATCACTCCCGGCTAGTGGAGAGATTTTTGAAGATGAAACCCAGAGAATTCAACGCAAGCCGTCTGATCCATTGTGGCCAGCACACTGGATAGACGAGATGGAGAGAAACTTCCTCATGATGACCGTTATAGAGGAAGAGAAAGTACTATGCGCCACCTTCATGCTCAAAGGCGACGTACACCATTGGTGGAAATCCACGAAGACATATTTACTGACCAAGCACGCCCTACTGACATGGGCTATATATAAAGAACAATTTTTCGAGAAATATTTTCCACGAAGCTTCAGAGATTCGATGGAGAAGGAGTTTCTGAGTCTTTATCAGGGACAGATGTCAGTGGATGCGTACCAACAACGTTATGAAGAGCTGTTTTTCTTCGCACCACTGAGTATGCAAGAAGAAGAAACCAAAACCCGTAGATTTGTCACAGGACTGAGAGGAAGCATCAGGGAACATGTTCTGGGCTTAGAGAAGAAAATCTATAATGAAGCTGTCCAGATTGCTCGAGTTATAGAATCGAGCCAGAAGGAGAGTTATTTTACTCAAAACAGAGGCATCAAAAGGCCAGCCGGAAATTCTTACAACGGAGGCAATAACAAGACATATAAGCCTTTCCGTCCTCAGAATTTTACTGCTGCAACCAAGACTACTCCAGCAGCTCAACCTCAGCCAAAGCCAAATTCTGAAGTCCTGAAGTGTTTTAACTGCAACCAGTAGGGACATATGGCAAGGGAGTGCCCTAAGCCCAAGAAGCAATTCCATCAGGGACGTGTATATGCTGTTACGTCCGAGGATGCAGCCGCATCACCCGATGTGGTCACAGGTATGACTGAAACTCTTAAAGTTGTAATTACATTGAATAAGCATGTAGACTAAGTAAAGATAAATCACAGGTATTGTACCTATAAATGGCGTACCCGTCAGAGTACTCTTCGATTCCGAAACTACTCACTCCTTTATATCTGTGTCATTTGGAAAAAAGACTAAATTACCCATCAAAGCATTAGACTACAAATTACTTGTACGGTCACTGATGGGGTTAGAAGTGGAACTAGAGAAGGGTTATGGATCATGTCCGGTTCTCATTGGAGAGCAGACCTTAGATGCAACCTTGATACAACTTGAGATGGCAGACTTTGATGTCATCTTGGGAATGGACTGGTTAGCTCGGCATTCTGCAAATTTTTTATGCGCCGAAAAGAAGCTAACATTCAAAGACAAGGAAGGGGCAGAATTCAGTTTCTCAGAAACCAAACTTCCCCGGAGACGCAAGCTCATACTTTCAGCATTAAAGGCTAAGAAGTGCCTTGAGAAGGGAGCAGTCGGGTATCTAGTATCAGTGGTCGACCTAACCAAGGAAGCACCACGAATGAAAGACATTGCTGTCGTGCGGATTACCCTGACGTATTTCTGAAGGAACTACCCGGATTACCACCCGACCGGGCCACGGAGTTTGTAATAGACCTGATACCTGGAGCCGCACCCGTATCAAAAGCACCTTATAGAATGGCTCCTACGAACCGAAGGGGCGAAGGTGCAATTACAAGAACTACTGGACAAGGGTTATATTCGACCCAATATATCTCCATGGGGGGCACCGGTGTTGTTCGTAAAGAAGAAGGATGGTAGCGTTCGATTATGCATCGACTATCGGGAGTTGAATAAACTGACAATCAAGAATCGATATCCACTACCTCTGATCGATGACTTGTTCGATCAGTTACAAGGAGCAAGAGTATTTTCTAAGATCGATCTTCGATCAGGCTATCATCAGCTGAAGATTAAAGAAGGGGATATTCGAAGACAGCTTTCAGGACCAGATACGGACACTATGAATTTTTGGTGATGTCTTTCGGATTAACTAATGCACCGGCAACGTTCATGGAACTTATGAATCGAGTTTTCCACTATGTTGGATACGTCGGTTATAGTATTTATTGATGACATATTAGTATATTCCAAGGACAAGGAAACCCATATCAAGAACCTAAACGCAGCCCTACAGCGTTTAAGGAAAGAGAAGCTATATGCCAAATTTTCAAAGTGCGAGTTTTGGCTAAGTAAAGTCGCATTCCTAGGCCATGTAGTATCCGTTGAAGGAATCAAAGTAGACCCCAGCAAGATCGAGGCTATTGTAAAGTGGGAAGCACCAAAGAGCATTTCGAAAATCAGAAGTTTTCTGGGTCTAGCTGGTTATTATCGGAGATTCGTAAAAGACTATTCTTGGATTGCCGTACCTCTCACCAGTTTGACCAAGAAGGGTGAAAAGTTTGTGTGGACGGATAAATGTGAGAAGAGCTTCCGCATAATCGAAGACAGATTGATATCCGCCCCGATTTTGACCATCCCCGTTCTAGGACAGACGTTTACCTTATACACCGATGCGTCGGGACTGGGACTAGGATGTGTACTTATGCAAGGAGAGCAAGTAATTGCTTATGCTTCAAGACAGTTAAAGGTACATGAGAAGAATTATCCCACTCATGATCTGGAGCTAGCGGCGGTGAGTACATCTTGTCAAGATATGGAGACATTACCTATACGGAGAGAAATTCGGATTAAGTCGAACCATAAAAGTCTTACTTATTTATTTAATCAGAAGGAGTTGAATATGAGACAAAGAAGATGGCTGGAACTATTGAAAGACTATGATTGTGACATCCAGTATCATCCGGGAAAAGCGAACGTGGTAGCGGATGCATTGAGCAGAAAAGCAATGAAAAAATCTCAATGAGAAGTTAGCACAACTGCAGCAATGTGTACCAACGGAATGGTATTCAATCACGGCAACGAGCAGTATGTGATAGATACAACGGATGAATCAGCCAACCAAGGGTTTATTCATCGGTTTTCGAATATGTTCGCGTCATTGAAGATTATACCGGATATAGTGGACGAAGTGAAGACAACTATCAAAGCAGATCCTTATCTGAGAACGGTACAAGAAGATATTGAGAAAGGTAGGACCAACCCTGAGTTCACCTTGGATGACGAGAAAGTACTGAAATACAAAGGAAGAATATGTGTACCTGAAACAGAAAGTATGGACATTAGACACCGACTAATGAAAGAAGCCCATACCACCATCTATTCGATACATCCTGGAAGTACAAAAATGTATCATGATCTGAAGAAACTATATTGGTGGAGGGAAATGAAAGCAGATGTAGCTAAGTTCGTGTCTCAATGCCTAAATTGTCGGAAAGTAAAGGTTGAACGACAAAGACCCATTTGGATTGTTGCGGCCATTATCGGAACCAGCATGGAAATGGGACTGCATCACTATGGACTTCGTCACGGGACTACCATTGACCCCTCGAGTAGTTGACGCAGTTTGGGTGATTGTGGATCGTCTGACTAAAATAGCTCGCTTCATACCTATACGACCTCAGTATACACTGGAAAGGTTAGCGAAGCTGTATGTGGATAATATTGTTCGATTACATGGAGTTCCAGAAAGTATTGTGTCGGATAGAGACCCACGATTTACTTCCAAATTTTGGGAAGGATTGCAAAAAGCTATGGGTACAACGTTGAAGTTCAGTACTGCATTCCACCTACAAACAGATGGACAGTCAGAGCGTACAATTCAGATTCTAGAAGATATGCTACGAGCATGTGTAATTGATTTCAAGGGATCATGGGATGAAAAGTTACCATTGATCGAGTTCGCTTATAACAATAGCTATCAGGCCACAATACAGATGTCACCATAAGAAGCATTGTATGGCCGAAAGTGTCGAACTCCCTTATTTTGGAATGAAGTTGGAGAACGTAGTATTGTTGGACCAGAATTTGTTGAAGAGACTTGTCAAGTGGTCGACATTATCAAGGAAAGAGTGAGAACAGCTCAGAACCGCCAGATGCAATATGCGGATACTCGACGAAGAGATCTGGAGTTCGTCGTAGGTGATAAGGTATTTTTGAAGGTATCGCCAATGCGAGGATTGAAGAGGTTCGGACAGAAAGGGAAACTAAGTCCAAGATATGTCGGGCCATATGAAATTCTAGCTAAGCGTGGAAAAGTGGCTTATCAGTTAGCACTACCACCATCTATGTCAAGTGTGCATGACGTATTTCACATTTCCCTATTGAAAAAGTATGTCAAAGACCCAACGCATATTTTGACAGTGGATTTGCCGGAATTGACTGATGATTTGACGTTTGAAGTAACACCAACAGAAATCACTAGTCGATTCAACGTCTACGCAACAGAGATATCTACTATGTTAAGGTCACATGAAAAAGTAGAGACATGGAAGAGATTATATGGGAAGAAGAGAATGCTATGCGAAAGCAATACCCTCACTTATTTGATTCAGAAGGTACGTACAATTTCGAGGACGAAATTTTTATAAGTTGGGGGAGTTGTAAGACCCGTGTCAATCTAACCCGGTCTTACCACCTTGAACCAGATTTACCCATCATGGTCGAGTTAAATGGACCAAGGGCGTGAAGGAGATCGAGATCCCAGGTATCAAATCGACCCAAAAACACTTAAATTAGGGGAAGGGTCGCATACCCAGCTAAGCAGGGTCGGACCTCCCAAAACAGAAAGTCAGACCCTCAGTTTTGAAGGGAGGGTCGGACAGCTTAAGACCCTAGGGTCGACGGGATCATCGACCCTCCCATCGACCCTCGGATTCTGTCGAATATAGAAATTAGGAAATTTCTATATTTTTCGATTGGGTTCTTTCCTAATCTCAAAGGGACTTATTTTAGGATGTTCCTATCTATTTAAAGGACGTCCCTAAGCCACTTTCACTCTTTTCACAACCCTAATTGAATTGAGAGAAAGAGAAGAGAAGGAAAAGAGGAAGAAGAAAGGCAAGGAAGAGAACTTAGCAAAAAGGAGAAGAATTTCAGAGAAAAGTAATCTTCTCAGGTATGGATACTAACTCCATGAGTTTCTACAGACCTTAGGTTAGTTATTGATGAGAATGTGATCTCGGAGAAACCCAAACCATCAAGCTATGGTTAGGTTTTCATGGGAAACCATAGGAAAAGGCATGAAAGCTATCTAGGTGGATGGTTCATGGTTTCAGACCGTGGAATGAATGTAGAATGGAATGTAGGAGCAAGCCATAGGATTCCAAACACGAAGAATGGACTAAAAAGTGGAAATTGGACCAAAGTGCATCGAGGGTCGCACCCAGGGTCGATAGGCCATCCGACCCTAGGTATTCCTGACCATCGACCCTCAGCATTCGGGAAGTCCAGAAAGAGGGGAGGGTCGATAGACCCATCGACCCTAGCATCGACCCTCAATTAACAGAATGGTTTTTAAATTCTGAATAAATTCTAATTAAATTTTATCGACTTTGTTAGGTCTTCTAGCAATATAATAACATTATAAAGGTGATTCTAAAGCTTGGAAAAGTATCTATTAGCAAGCTAAGGTGAAGAACCTTAACTCCAAACTAAATTGGTTAATAATAAACTGTTTTCTATTTCTTGAGTCCTATGCTATGCTTGATTCTATGCGAATATGTTTGTAATGTGCATACAACATACCATCCAATATTTCTATTACTTTATTGTTTATAACATGATGATGATGATGATGATAGGAATATGCATGTGCTTGTATGTGTGTGGTTGATGTGTTTGATGCGAGCGAGTATCAGGGGAGGTGTGATGAGAACGTCAATAAACGTTAACCTTTGGCGGGTCTCAGCACTTTAGCTCTATCTCTAACTCAAGTCTTGTGCATTGGCATCGTCGTATCGTCATTACTTTAGTAGAACTATTATGTCGTAGGGTATCAGGGGAGGTGGTCTCGGTCCTTGTAGTCTCTGACTCTACCGGGGGGCCTTAGCTCTATCTCTATGGACATTCTGAGGGATGCTGGGATGAGGCCTTGGATACACTGTTTGGCATTAGGATTGGTTAGTTGCGAGCCCAGTTTGCAGCCCTCGCCAACAGGGGCTTACGTGTTGGTATGGCACTATATAGCAATAAACGTAACCTTTGTTATATATTGTTCATGATTGGGTGCATGTGAGTTGACGATAAACGTGATCTTCGGGTAACATCACACACTCGTGTATAGAGGCGGAGTCAATAAACGCGACCTTTGGCTACCTAAACCTTTCTATTGCATATTGTAAACTTTAAATCGGACCAAAGATATAAATTGATTTGCATGCATATGTATTGTTGCATTGTTTTGGCTACTCACTGAGCCGTGATGTGTGCTCACCCCTCGACGTCGAATATTTTTAGTTGATGATGCAGGTTATACGGTTGAAGATTATATAAATGCCTCTGCATACGGGACGGTAGCGGCCATGGAAGTTGGAGCTGAAGAGGATACACACGACTCTTCTTGCTAGTGCAACTCGTGTGTATTTGAGTAGATTTTTCTTAGGTTTCTTTATTTGAATTTAATAAAGACATGTATTTGATAATTATTTATGTCTCAGTTGATACAGAATAATTTGCTATTTAATATTTATATCACAGTAGATTCTCAGTTCATTTTATTATAAGATTTCCGCTATGGTGTATTTACTCTGATTATGATTATGGATGTGTGGAAGTTTAGATAACACGGATATAGCCTACTCGAGATCCTGGTTGAACCGTTGGTTGATTAGCGGTTCATCACATCATTCTAGTTAGTCCAGAATTGGGGTGTGACAATAAGTCAATTTAAAGCCTTTTGTTTGTTTTAGATACCTTAGGATCCATTGAATAGCAATCCAATGCATTTTACCAGGATTACTCTGAAAACGACTGATCATACTAACTGCAAATGCTATGTCTGGCCGAGTACAGATCATAGCATACATCAAGCTCCCCACAGCAGAGGCATAAGGACACAATGAGTCATTCAATTTTTTCGTTGGAGACTTAGGACTATCATTTTGGGAAATTGGTCTGAGATAATTATAAGGAATTTGTCCTTCTACACAATCAGTCATGTGGAACTTCGTTAGCATGGTATCAATATATTTCTCTTGAGACAAGCTTAGTTTTCTTTGCTGACGGTCTTGCTCAATTTTGATACCCAGAATATAAGAAGCTTCACCTAAGTCTTTCATTTCAAATGTGGTAAATAACCATTGTTTCACTTCCATCAACATGTGGACATCATTTCTTGCAAGTAGAATATCGTCTACATATAAAGTAAGATATGCAACTTTATGCCCTTCCTTCTTCACATAAATGCAAGATTCAGAATTATTTTGTATGAATCCAATGCCCACAATCGAATCATGAAATCGTAAATTCCATTTCCTTGAAGCTTGTTTCAGCCCATATATAGATTTTTCTAATTTGCATACTTTGTCTTCATCTCCAGTGGAAATAAAACCTTCAGGCTGATCCATATAAACATCTTCATCAAGATTACCATTCAAGAACGCCGTCTTCACATCCATTTGATAAAGTTGAAAATCAAAATATGCAACCAAAGCCAACACAGCACGCACAGATTGTATCCTTACTACTGGTGAAAAAGTTTCATCATAATCAACACCATATTCTTGAGTGTAACCCTTAGCTATAAGTCTAGCTTTGAACTTCTCAACATTTTCATGCATATCCTTCTTTCTTTTGAATATCCACTTGCAACCAACAACTTTAGTGCTCACAGGCCTATCAACCAACCTCCACACACCATCTTATGCATAGATTTGATTTCTTCAGTCATAGCACTAATCCATTGTTGAGGATCAACATCTGACATAGCTTGTGAATAAGTAATAGAATCATTTACAACTTCATTAATGATCACTCTTTCATATGATTCTCCCAAATACACATAATAATCTGACATGCCTGGAGCTTTTGATGTCCTTCCACTTCTTCTTAAGGACTCAAAATATTGCTTATCTTGATTGGTATTCGAATAAATTATAGGAGTTGAGGACCCCTCAATGACAGAGTCTTGATGAGCTCCATTAGTGTCTACTAACTCCTCCAAAACATTTTTTTCAACATCATCAGAACTCCCACTATCATCGATCTTCTAAGAATGTCACATTTCTGCTTTCCAGTATCACTCTATCCTCAAGATCATATAATCTGTATCATTTGGAGCGATGAGGATACCCAACCATGACACACCTTTTGGTTTTTGATAGTAATTTATTTCTATTTGGGTCAGGAATCAAAACATGAGCAATACAGTCTCAAATCCGAATATGAGCAACACTTGCTTGCTTACCATAAAATAATTCATATTGGGTAGAATTTACTGCTTTGATGGGAGCTCTATTTAAAATATGCATCGCTGCATATAATGTCTCTCCCCAAAAAAAAGTTGGCAAATTAGCTCTTGCCATCATTGATTGAACCATATCTAATAGAGTTCGATTTCGTCTTTCTGCAATTCCATTAGCCTCTGGAGTATGAGGTGAAATACGAAAATGTTTAATACCATTTTCAAGACAATACAACTCAAAATCATCAGACATATATTCTCCACCTCGATCTAAATTTAGTGACTTAATCACTTGTCCAGTCGTCTTTTCAGCCTCAAGACGAAATGATTTGAAAAACTTCAAAGCCTCAGACTTATGTTTCAACAGATGTACAAAACCAAATCTAGAAAAGTCATCGGTGAAAGTAATAAAATAACAAAAGCCACCTCTTGCACTAATGCTCATAGGTCCACATACATCAGTATGAACCTTTTCTAACACATGAGCACATCTTTCACCTTTTGTATAAGATTTCTTGGTCATTTTACCAGAAATACAACTTTTACAAGTAGGAAACTTTTCTAAGTCACTCCAGTCAAAACGCCAGAATTAATCAATCTGCCAATTCTATTTATATTGATATGTCCCAACCTCAAATGCCAAAGATAAGTAGCATTATCTTTTATATCAAGTTCAACATTGCATCTAACATTACCACATAATTGCACTTGATACATATTGTTATTTCTAAAACCATGTAACACAACTTTATCATTTTGCATAATCGCTCTAGGCATGTGATGGTCGTCTGCTTTGCTTATCCGACTGTTTCATTGCATATAGTCTACAACTACCTTTCATAAGCATAAGAGCATGGATAGGAATTATTGTTCCTATTAGGCAAAGTACTCCCAGCACAATGCATGATACAAATTTGGGGCCTTTGTCCACACCTTCTGAGGTTTGGTTTCATCCTCGTGATGCATCTAATATTGAAGAAGATGTTCGGTGGTCATTGAAGATGATTCACCGAGTATAGTCAGTTTCGTCAGGATTTAACTATTGTGGGCAAGGTTTATGCATGCAAACCTTATCCAAGACAAGCAGTTACCGAAAGCCTTCCTGTCTCTTGGAACTCAAGGTACGGTGTTCAGGTTTCCTTCTTCGATACAAACATTTTTGTTTTTAAGTTTCAACATGAATTAGATTTGCAGAATGTTATTCATGACTCACCGTAGTTAGTGAATGGAAATCTATTGCTCCAGGAGAAGTGGAAGGATAATCATCAATGGAGTTTTGATAAGTTTGAGACTTGGGTTCAAATGCAAGGAATTCCTATTGAGTTTGTCTGAACTCATGGCTACTCGACTGGTTTCAAAAATGGGTTCTCCTACTCATATTATGATGGTGGATATATATGTGGGTGGAAAACCAATTTCTATTTTAAGGGTAAAAGTCTCTTTGGATGTAAATCAGCCTATGAGAAGCTATATTAATATCAAAAGGAGATTGCACTCTGATCAGAGAGTAGAACTAAAGTACAAAACACTTCCTTTGTTCTGTTTCCATTGTGATTTGATAGGTTACGACATCAGCTACTGCATTAAGTTTTTCGATGATTGTAAAACTCATCGTTGAGATCATGGTTGTCCATTTGTTACGGGTTGTCCTCTAGCTCTAAAACACAAGTTTGATGCTGAGATGCAAGGCAGTCCTATTAGTGGCCAGACTTTCGAGAAAGCTCGGGTTCTTCTTTCAGTCGACAATGGAATGCGAACTTCTTCATGTCCGGTGATCTCTATTATTCCTGTAGCTCTCGTGCAGAGGAAGTCCGAGGGTCTCCTACTCTTAACCTTAATCATCAACAGCTGCACAATGCTACATCTTCCCAAGTATTACAGGATGGTCATCTGCCAAGTGGCACCTACGCTACCGATTTGCGTAAGAAGAATGAGAGCGTTTCAGGTTCCCCAAGTAAGTGTGATCCCTTAACTAGTACTACTCATCCAGTTTATCATTCTCCACATGCACAAGCCACTATGATTGATCAGCCAATTCCTTTTACAGCCCAACAACACGCTGCCATCTCAGATTTCATATTAAAAAATCCAGACCTTGCAATCAGAACCTGACGCAGTCACATTCTATTATTCCCATTGATATTGGCCATGCTTCTCTTGATTTAAATATCAACCAGCTTCAGAGTCCTATCCCCACACCTGGCCAATCTGGAGCACCTTAGGATATGGGTAATATTAAATGTACCAATGTTGAGAGCTCCATCTCGTCCCTATCTCTTTCTCAATAGGACAAAGTCCTATATCAGCATCAAATATCTTTTGTTCCTACCCATCAAGGTGCTAAGAGGGTGCGCACGACCTTCTCCCACAATATCTCTTCACAGACAGGTATGTTTTATATTCATTGTTTATGGTTTCTCTATTGTGTTCTAGGGCTACTGTATGGATGGAGAATGAGTTTCTTGGAAACCCTAAACTTATAATTTTCTAACAGTTGGTATCAGAGCCAACCATACAGACCTAAAATCGATGGAGATCGATTATAAAGACTGATAATGAATGGTCAAATTAAAAGAGATATTTTTCTCAAGTTTTGGATCGAATCTCGATCAGATCTATCAGAGTTTTCCATAGACGAAAATTTTTTTGACCAACAAAATAAATCAAGCTACATACCGTTGGAAAGGCCTCGAAGAGACGGAGCCGGCGATATAAAATCGCCGGCGTCGGCCGCCGGACGCGCCGATAATCGTCGGTGGAATCCGCGAGTGAGATCCACTCGCGGGTGGGAAGGAAAAAAAAAACAAAAAAAAAATATTCTGGCGGCGTTGACCCAGTCATCGCCTGGTCAACTCGGCAACCCTAACGGGTTGAACCATGCCTCGGACCGAGTCGGCAAAAAAAAAAAAAAAAAAAAAAATGCGACGCCGAATCTCTAACCCTAACGGGTTAGCTGGTGACTCGGGCCGAGTCCACCAGCCCAGACCGACCCTGCCGAGCTGGTCCAGCCCGGGAAGGCCCGACCCAAACCTGGGTGGGTCAACCCGAACCCGATCAGGTTGACTGGATACCCGTTTTATAACCCGAAAACCCGGTCTTCCGAACCCGATGGGTTAACCCGTGCCCCCGGGTTTTGACCCAATAACTTAACCCAAAAGCCCAGATTTTTTGACCCGTTTATCCCTTTTGGTTGGACCGGATAAACCGGCGGTTGACCCTTTGGACCAGACCGTGGTTCGGTCTGCCCCAGGCCATGTGGTTCGACCTGGACCAAAGTAATAAAAAAAAAAGTGGAAAATAAAAAGGGAATATTTGGTTCGGTTTTGAGAGAACCAAACCGATTTGATCAGACCGGATCGAACCAACCCAAACCGACCCAGACAGGGTTTTCTTATAAGGGCCTGTTTGGTTTCTATATTTTAAACAAAAGAACATTAAACAGTGATTCTGGGAGCTAGGAATGTCGGATTGACCTCCGATTTGTTTCGTTGGACTCCATTTTTAATGCTCTTCATTCTGGTATATATTTTGGTACTTTTTGTTGCATTAAAAAATATGTTATTATAAAAAAATGCCCTATGGGAACTCGATTTGTAATGTTTTTGCTGATTTTTCTTAAAGTTATTGTAAAAAATTGATTGATTGAGCTAATGTGCATGTTTATATGAATGTTTAGACTTGTAAAATTATATTTTAAAACATTCATGGTTAAATAAATATCCCACATAAGCTGCAGTTTAGGATTTGTTCATATCATGGTGGAACTTGGTGTGACCACCAAAGTGGCAACCTTGTTTTATTATGATGTGTTCAAATTCTAGAATATGTATTTGTAAATGCTTCAGTTTTGATAATGTTCACCCAAAGGTGACATTGTCCAAGTTTATTCAAATTATGATTTATAGCTATTGTGTGAGGATTATGGTGTGACCACCAAAGTGACAACCTTAGTTCTATCATAATATGCTCAAATCTAGTATTTATGCATTTACAAACTACTGTAAGGAAATATAGTGTTCACACAAAAATGACACTAACATAAACTCTCACTTTTATGGATGCAGCAAAGAATGACACTGTCCACCCAAAGGTGGCGTTGTTAAAGAAAATAAAGAACTCATGCACATGATTGAAGGATTGTGACTTTAGGGGTCTTCATCCACCCAAAGGTGGTGAGATTTTCAAAAGTCATTATCTCTTTGCAGTTATTGCACAGATATTGAGAGGACCAGTGCACATATTGTCCCAAAGGATGTGTGTAGTTCGATTGACTTTTCAGATATATTAATTAGCTTGCACATGTTATGTATATATTCTTGCTAGCTAATTTTATTTGGTATTAATCGTAGACTTACAATTATTTACATTGTTGTGGACATGTAATGATTAAATACCTTAAGATGCCTGTCTTTGGCTGTCAGTTTTATGAATTGGCATGGAAACTGCAAACTAGTCTAGGATTCTTTAACTTAGATGTACTCAACAGAAAAATTGTATTTTGATCCTTAGGGTGTTCAGTCCTTAAGATCAAGTAAAGCAATGTTCAGATGAGAAACATTGAAAAATGATATTTCTCGAGAAATCTAAATAAAGATTTGATTTTTCAAAAAGGGGCAGAGAGATGTTTTATTACTCAAGTCCATCAGTATCAGTTTTTTATGATAAGAGATGGTATTCGAAATGTGAGGAAATACAAGGTAGAGCTGTTAAGTATTAATGATAAGCTCAAGGATAAGTGAATATTTGTAGGTTCATTAAAACCTATGTAAGTGATATTTTAGACTTTTCACTTCCTCATAAGAATTGTATAGTCAGATCCTGGTGACCTATAGTACTCAAAAATATAGTAAACCCTAAAGTAAGAGAACTAAGGATAAAAATTCAAAGAAAAGAGAAAAATATGAATGCCAATGTCATAGTGCATAATATATACCCAAACAAAGGCAAGTTGTAAAAAGGGTAGGAAAACCCATAGAAAGAAAATATTTTTTTATGGAATAGTCAGAAACCTTATGACAAAGAATTAGACATTAAGAAACTACAAGATAAAATGGATCTAAGTAGAATAAAATTCTTGTAGAGTGACTCAGAAGGGACATGTAAAGAAATATTTATATAGCTGGACAGCTTAACTGAAAAAGGAATAAGGATTATAAAACTTCTGAGTAAGAATGTGCAGTATATTGGATACTTAAGCATTAATCTTTAATTTATTCTATCTTTAGAAGTTAAACTGTATATTATAATGTTCCACCCTGGTCATAAGGGTTTATGACTGTTGTCCAAAGAAAGATTAGATAGAATAATATTCTATAATTCTCCTTCCAAGGTTTATTACATGTATATATGTGAGAATTAATTAAAAGAGAAGACAAGATTAACGTGAATGTTATTCACAACAAGGATTTATTAGAATTGGTGGACATTGAAATTTCATCTAGGACTTCTTGTCACAGTTTAGTCTATGGTTGTTTTTCCAAATAATGAAAATTAAGGTGAAAAAAACTTTTATTAAAAGAACTAAAACTATTGGATCTGAATGAGAGAGTTTTGGAAGATCATGTGATACTGGTCTATTCCCTAGTAAATTTAAGCAAATGTTTACAAAAGTCTAAGAATGTATTTGATCCTGTAAGGAAAGAATTGATATTGCAGCCTATATTATTAATATAATGCATAGTTAGTCAGTTCCAGTTTAAGTTATCTTCTTGTTTAAAACTGTAGAACTGACATGATTTCATAACACTCGTATGAAAGTGATTATTTTAGGACATTGAGTTATCATATTATGAGATGTCAAAATAGACCTAAAAAACTTGAAGTGTGATGAGACCACATGGAAATGGATGTGAAGTAACCAGTTGATATAACAGAAATGTTACCAGAGTATAATGAAATGATTATAGAAATATTCATTAAGATCGATGCTTCAGCCATAGTAGCAGAGCCAGTTGAGGCAATGGAGAGATATACTAGACCATGTAGATCTATGATTTCATCCAATCACATGTTGTACTTCAAAATAGATGTTTTTGGTGATGGACAGAAATGAAGATCTTAATGATTTTGAGCAAGTTGTTAGTAATGAAATTTCTCTTGAATGTTTAATGATCATAAGGGATGTGTTGTTGTCTATGAACAATAACGAGACTTGAAATTTATGCTTTTGTCAATGAACGGTGTACTGATAGGCTAAAAATGGATATACAAAGAAAATGTGTGATTTCAGTGGGAGAATTGATTGCTACAAAATAAAATTTATAGCAAAGTGGAATCACACAAAGGGAAGAGAAAGAGAACTTCAAATTTTGAGGTTTATTTTGGAGTTGCATCAGGTAGATGTAATGATCATTTTGATCAAAGAAAATCTTGAAAAAAATGTTTATATATTTTAATCACAAGGTTTTATGGTAAGGATAAAGAATATATGTTTTTGTAGACTTATAAAGTCAATCTGTGGATTAAACGAGTATCCAGATAATGGTATTTGAAGTTTGACAGGGTTGTATCTTCT
Source organism: Protea cynaroides (assembly GCA_028583415.1). Taxonomy (NCBI): domain Eukaryota; kingdom Viridiplantae; phylum Streptophyta; class Magnoliopsida; order Proteales; family Proteaceae; genus Protea; species Protea cynaroides. Next base: position 25,860,718 of record CM053267.1, read on the forward strand.
TTCAACTTTGTTGAGATTGTCATTGACCATTGTATATATCTATAGGTCAGTGGGAGTGGATTCATTTCCTTGTCATGTGTGTTGATGATTTTCGTTGGCTTGTAGTGACATGGTTTACTAGTTGAAATCAATGTTTTTCTGTCTGATAACTTCGACACGTAAAACTGTATGAGCAAGTACCTTTGTACCTGGAATTGAGTTTGCTCGTGACAGGAAAAATAAAATTCTAGATTTATCTCAAAGTATAAATATTGTTCGTGTTTTTGAATGGTTCAGTATGCATGTATAACTAGTAAGTTGCGGATGCTAAGATCAGTAAAGGAGATAAATTGACAGAATTGTAAGCAAAGAATGACACTGAATATTAGCATCTATAATGCTGTAAAGAGCTTGATATATGTTTAAGATTGTAATTTTTTCATATAGCCTTTTCATTGAGTGTCATAGGATGTTTTCAGTTGGATGCTGGTATAGCTTACTTGACAATGGGGAAAAAGAAGGTCATGCGGTATATACAGAGGACCAAAGATCATATGTTCTTTTATAAAAGTAGTGACACTCTAGGCTATTTTGATGTAATTTATAATGATTGTATTGATGACAAGAAATCAACATCAAGGTTCATTGTCATGGTGATAGGGTTTTGTAACTCTATATAAAGATAACAAGCAAGATATCTTGTGTGAAAATTTATTATCTAATTTGGAGATTATAGACTCCACTTCTAAATCTATTGAGATGTATTCTGACAGTGGTTCAGCTGTGTTCTTCTCAAAGAATAATATGAAATCTAGTATTCCAAAGTATAATGGAGATCGAATCTCTTGAAGTAATAAAGATATCAAAAGATTTTATATCATTGTAGATTCTTGAATGAAGGTTTTGTCAGTGAGAGTCTTTAAGGGACGGTATGTCCAATATAAGAATGGTTGAAAACAAATAATTTTTTCAGAGGCTTAAGTGGCCAAAGATCTGGGAATCAGTGAGAGTCTCTAGATATGCTTAATCAATGGGAGATTTTTTATGTTTATACTTGTGTTTTCACATTGCTTACTGTGCTTGATTGTATTACTCATGGTTTGATGGGTATAGTTTTTTTTGTAACTATGATTTTGTTTACATAAACATTTGCTATTGCTATTTTGCATACATAGTTATGTGTTTGACATGTCACAGATATGAGACAGTATTTAGCCAAAGTTTCAAGACAGTATTTAGCCAAAGTTTCAAGGCAGTATTCAACCAAATATATAAGACAGTATTCAGCCAAGATAAGAGGCAGTATTCAGCCATACAAATAATGACAGTAAGTCAAAGTCTGGTATTAATCTAAGCTAGAGGCGGTTTGCTATGAAAGGATAATATCAAAGAATAAAGGCGGTGTCTAGCCAAAGTATGGTATTATAATTCCAGAATGTTTAAATACCATGTTAAGTTGCCTATAAAGGTTTTGGGGCACTTTGATTAAGGTTTTTTTAATCAAGTTTTGACTCGCATGGGAGTTTACTTTCATGCATTATCTCAGGCGATTCATGTATTGAGTAGACCTCTGTTGTGGCTGACAGAAGTTTATACACCATACGTTAAGGTGTATTATTTGCTGTTGCTCGCATTGGAAAGCTTGATGGATGTTTCAAAGTTAGTGACGATTTAGTGTGTTGGATTCCGTGGCCACACCGGTTGACGATAGTTTTGTAATTAATATAGCCCAAGTGGGAGATTGTTAGATTTATGTGAGCTTAATTAATTACCTAAACTAGTTAATTCAGTGGGAGTCTGATTGACACGGTATAACCGATTTGGTTTGGTTCGTCACATGGTATGAGATAGGTTTGGTAACCCTAATTCTATTGTGGAAAAGGTTTTAGGGTTACATCTGTATTTTATAAATACAGGGTTAGAGTCCCCACAACCACGGTTAATCAGTTCTCTGCACCCATTAGCAAGAGACATCAGGATATCCTCTGGAGGCTGTGGAAGACTGTAGCTGAGGGATTTCGATCAAAGCTTGGAGCGTCGTGGAGCGTATGGAAATAAATCTCTTCACAGACAAGTATGTCTTTATATTCATTTTTTATGGTTTCTCTATTGTGTTCTAGGGCTACTGTATGGATGGAGAATGAGTTTCTTGGAAACCCTAAACTTATAATTTTCTAACAATTGTTAAACCAGCTTATGGGTCGGATCATAATCTTATCTTAGTAGACACCCATGGGGCTACTTCTCTGAGATTTAGACCGTTTAGATTTGAAGCTATGTGGCTTCAACATTCTGGGTGCAGTCAGGTTGTAGATAAAGGATGGAATCAGCCTTTAAATGAAGAAGAGACTCACTATTTATTTTAGAGATTCCAACATTGCAAGAATAAATTGAAAAGATGGAATCATGACTGCTTTGGTCATATCCAAACAAACATTGCTAATCTTCAAAAGGAGTTGCTTCATATTCAGAGTCTTCCTCCATCGGACTTCAACTTATCTGATGACTTGGTTATTGTAAAGATATTGGATGAGGAGCTTTTAAAGGAGGAAATCATATGGCACCAAAAATCTAGGATTGATTAGTTAAAGTGGGGGGACTCCAATACTAAATTTTTCCATGCATCTACGCTTCATAGAAGAAGCAAAAACAGAATCAGTCAACTGAAACTTCCTTCCAAAGATTGGACGAGTAAGGAATCCACTACTTTTGCCAAATTTCTTTCTTATTTTAAAAATGCTTTCTCTTTTGCAAATATGTATTCCCGTTTAATGTTGGATATTGTTCAGATGATTGAGCCTAAAATTTTGGATGTTATCAATGAGGATTTATTCCAAATCTCAGATTGCAAGGAAATCCATTCTACTCTCAAAGCTATGGCTCCTTATAAGTGGGCTTGATGGATTCCCTCCTATTTTTCCAAAATTTTTGAAATATTACCAAGGAAGCAGTTACGGGATTTATACAAGGTTTTTTATTTTTTATTTTTTTTAGCTAGAAGTCCAAAATATATTAAAAAGAAAAAAAGAAATGGATACAAAAGACTCTAACAGGATGTTAAATCCCGGATGCACATCGTCTCCTCCCAGTGATTTTGGGAGGATGCGGCAACCTATCTTGGATGACTGCCACGTGGGTCTCGGATTCACGTGGCTCTCGGTTGAATCCGAGACCCACGTCTGAGCCGACAACCCCTGTCGGCTCGGCTTGTCGGCTGGGTGTCGGCTCGGACGTAAGTCTCAGATTTACTGAGAGCCACGTGGCGGCCATCCAGGATAGATTGCCATTGTCCTCCCAGAACCACTGGGAGGACAGAATACGGATCCTTAAATCTCCACTTTCGGTATTACCATCAGTAGGGATCATTCCGGGTGAAACATCAACTAACAAAATGATATTGAGGTCTATGAGAAGCATCTCACACCACCTCCTTAACAATAAAATCAGGACAAAAACCCTAAGATTGAGATCTACTTTCACGGGCGGCAGTTTTTACAAGCAAATCTGCCACTGTATTAATTTCTCTCTAACAGTGTGTAAACCGCATTTGGCAATGTACCATTTGATTTTGCAAGGCTACCCAATCTTGTTTAAGCACACATGGAACTTTATCATTACTCACTACATCCACTACTGATTTCGCATTAGACTCCACCCAAATATTCTAAAAGCCCATCCGCAATGCCTCTTTCACTCCCAACAAAATGGCTTGAATTTCAGCAATATAATTTGTACAAACACCCACCATTTTCGACAAGGCATAGAGTACGCCCCCTAGCTGACCGAACTACTCCACCTACTCAAGCAAAGCCTGGATTGCCAAAGTGGCCCACTCGGATTTCTCTTCGGTTATCATGCCTAAGGAACTTAATCAAACGTATATCTGTCTGGTTCCCATAGTGGCCCACCCCAAATCTATGGATCAATTTTGTCCCATCAATCTTTGTGGAGTCTGCACAAAATTAGCTCCAAAATTAGCCACAAGATTGAAACTGTATCTTGGGAGTTTAGTGGTCCTGCTCAGTCGACTTTTATACCAAATAGATATATCTCAGATAATATTCTGGTGGCATATGAGACTTTTAATTTTATTTAAAAAAAGAAAAAGAAAAAAAGGAAAAACTTCATGATGGCGATCAAAGCTGACATGCATAAAACATATGATCGGCTATAATGGAGTTTTATTGAAGCTGTTCTCTTCAAATTTGGTTTTTCTATTATGTGGGTTTCTATGGTGATGCAGCTGATTACGACAGAATCATATACTCTTCTTATTAATGGTGTAGAGGGAGGTCAAGTTCTACCATCAAAGGGCATACGGCAAGGTGACCCTCTTTCCCCTACTCTATTTATAATTTGTGGACAAGTCCTATCTATTATTATTTAGTAGGCGGAACATGAGGACTCTATAATTGGTATTCAATTTCATAATTCATTCCAAGGAGTTACTCACCTTCTATTTGTGGACAACAGTCTTTTGTTTTGCCAAGCAAATTTGAGACAGATATTATCTCTTAAATCTTGCCTGGATAGATACTGTCAAGCTTCATGACAGAGTATTAATTGCAAGAAACCCATCCTGATTTTTAGCCTAATACCCCTGCAAGATTTAAGAGATGGCTCTCTAGGATTGCCTTCGGATTTGGGAATTTCTAAAGAACAAGCATTTGATTCTATTTTGGAGCGTGCCCTTAATAGACTTAATGGATGGAAAGCAAATCTATTATCTTCTGTAGGAAAGGAGACTCTCATTAAATCTGTTGCTCTTCCAATTTTCAATTTTGTTGCATTCCATTTCAAACTTTCGATTTCATTTCATGATTCAATTAAGAAAGCTTCATCAAATTTTTTTTTGGAGTAATGAAGGTAAAAACAAAATAAGATCCATTGAATATCTTGGAATAGATTAACAAACCCAAAGATTCAAGTGGCTTGGGATTTTGAGATCAAATCCTTCATAATAAGGCATTATTAGCTAAAAAACACGATTTTTTAATTCAACAGAACTTTATCTCATTAAAAAAAAAAAGTGATTTCCCTTTCCTCTCTCTCTCCAACTCTTTTTTGTTTCCGAGTTAATTTGTTTTTTTTTTATTTCTATTTTCTTTTATCTATTACTTCCTCTTTATTTTTAAATTCAACCGGAGCTTTATCTCATTAAAAAAAATAAAAAATGATTCCCCTTCTCTCTCTCTCTCTCCAACTCTTTTTTGTCTTGGAGTTAATTTTTTTTTTTTAATTTCTATTTTCTTTTATTCATTACTTCCTCTTTATTTTTTTATCTCAGAGTTAATTTGTTTTTTTTAATGAGATAAATCCCTATTGAATTAAAATAACAAAATCTAAAGAAAAAAAAAAGAGTTGGAGAGAGAGAAAAGGAAATCACATATTTTTTTAACGAGATAAAGCTCAGTTGAATTAAAAAATCATGATTTTATTAAAGTTTTATTTTTATTTTTTTTTCTTTTTAAAAATCCTTAAGAGTTTTATTTCTAATTGATTTATTTCCCTTATAAATTGTTAGAGTTTTATTTCTAATAGATTACTTACCTAAAAAAATGTGATTATCAATTCATCAAATCAATTACCTAAATAAAAGGAATTAAAAAAATAGAATTTATTTAGTTAATCGAAGTTAACACCGTTAACTCCGTAAGACACTTGTCGTCCAAATAACGTATTAAAAGAGTAATTACTCTTCTAGTAAGTGCAAGTGATCCCGACTCTTTTCTAGAGGGGATTTTTTTGAATGCTAAGATTGGTAATAGACTTTCATGGGCCTGGAGAAGCATTTTAATAGGTAGGCAGGTGTAAATGGAAGGTTTAATATGGCATTTTAAAAAAGGAAATAAGATTAGGACTTAGGAGGATCCTTGGATTCCCAACCTACCAAATTTCAACCAAGCTACTTGAAAAGACCTGGTTCGTTACTTCACTGGGTTAGTGAGTTGATTGACCTGGTTAATAGATGTTGGAAAAGAGATTTAATCTCATCTACTTTCCATCCTATGGAGGTTTCTGCAATTCTTAATATACAATTAAGCCTTTTTCTCCAGGGGAAGATTCTCTTATCTAGAGTGCTACTAAGAATGGTCTTTTCTGTGTTAAATCAGTATACTATCTTCTTAAGGATAAGGCCGATAATGATTTCTGTAGTCGCCCTTCTACATCAAGGTATCCAAAATGGAAGTTGGTTCCCAAGAAGGTGTGGAGGTTGATTTGGAGGTGTAAAACTTTCCCAAAGATTCGATCATTGCTATGGAGGGCATGTGCCCAAGGTTTGGCTTCTGGTGTCGACTTTATTCATCGAAGAATTCAGGTTTCCATTTCTTGTCACAGATGTGGATGCACTGAAGAAACTGTAGAGCATATACTGTTCCAGTGCCCATTTACCAGCACGATATGATTTGGATCTCCTATTGCTTACTATGTTTCCATAGGATGAAAATTTTACTATTTTTGATTGGTTACAGCAGTGGAATGATCTTATCAAAATATCAAATCATGATGGAAATGTTTCTTTTTTTGCTTGGCTTCGTTTCTGTGTTGGTATATATGGTTAGCATGGAACGATACTCAATTTTAGTTGAGACATTGGACCCCTTCTCAGGTTATTCAACAAGCTACTGCAGAGTTTAATGAGTTTGTTCACTTCCATCCTTCTTCTAAGGTTGTTTCTCTATCCTCCATGAACATCTCAAATGTTCAATTTAGGCCGGGTTATCTAACAGTTTTCACTGATGCCAGTCTTCCTATCGACCCCGTCAATGGAGGCCTTGGCTTCTCCTTCTTGATGGAGATGGTCAAGTTCTTAAAGCTGTCTCTCAGACGTGGTCCTTTAAGGAGGCTATTGAGGTTGAAGCGTTGGCTGTTCATGACTGTAAAGAGCTGGTGGATATCATCAATGCTAATGGATCGGGAGGGTGTAGCAACTTGATTTCTATTATGGGGGATATTCTCCATTTATCTTCTTTGTTCTAAGACTGTATTTTCTCTTTTGTTCAAGGGAAGGCCCTTATTGTGTCGGGTTTAGTTTCATGGCCTTTATCCATTCCTTGGTTTCAGGATATTGCCATGTTTGATTCTTCGATTGTTCCCTGAATCTCTAATGAATAGTTTTTGCAGTTACCAAAAAATAAAAAAATCTTGACCCTAATGATGAATTCTGGGATTGGGAGGATAATTAATGCAGCAGTTTCTCATTCCATTCAAAGGTAATGAGGTGAGAGTTATTAGTTCTACTTTTCTTGCTCTGGTTTTCGATAGGAGTATTCGCATTCATACTCCTTCTAATTGGTTAGGAGACGTTAAAAAATGAGCTTGTTGTGCTATCTTCTTTGCTGAGCTTTAGTTATGTTGTAATTTAAGCCTAGTTGCTGATAATCTATTTTGTTTTTCTTTTTAAATCAATAAAATATCTATATCAAACAAATAAAAATAAAAAACCAAATTAGATCAAGGTGATAACAGTATGGAAAAGAAAATTGGAATCGAAACCGATATGATACGATGTAGATATCATCATTTTGTCTTTTATACGATACTAAAACCGTATCGAATACCAAATACCATACCGGTTCATCATATCTCGGAATTTTGAGTGGGTGGACGCACTAAACCAGAGATATACTAGCAGCACACGCCAGCGTGGCGACCATTGATTTGTGAAAGAAGCCAATAAAAGCGGATGCTCCATGCATCCATGGATCCTTTAATAAATGATACGGAGTGACAATCAGAACCACTCCATTTTATTATGGTTGTCTAGGTGAGGGCGCTCTGGATTATTTTTCCCTTATGATCTGGTGATGATGGTCAATGCTAATAATGCGGAATCACTTTCCTTAACAGATGCGACGCCGTGGTTGTTTCTGTCTTCGTAACTTTCTTGCTTGTCAAGAAAATTCTCTTTCAAATTCGACGCACAACGGTCGCCCATACTATTCTCATCATCGGTTTAACTTTAAAGCTATCTTCTTTTGGTTCATAGAGACCAACTATCATACAGGTGGTGCGCATTTGATTCGAAAACCTGCTAATAGAATCCAGAGGCAGTAGATATGGTGCTTCCTCTTGTGAAGCTCGGTACTCTCGCTCTGAGGACACTATGCAAACCAATTGCTAGTAGGCTGAAGAAAGAGGCCGGATTGCATCCCAGGTTCCGCCAGTCGATTATCAACTTTGCCCAGGTTCTTCGCTCCTCATTTTTATTCATTTATAGTTCCTTTACTTAGTATCTGTGGTTGGGTTAGGATCCAAAATTTGTTTCAGTCATTTTATGATTTATTAAGATGATGTTTATTAATCTTTTATCTCGGTTTAGGTTGATTCTATGCCTTCAGTTTTGATTTCTGCAACTATGGGGATCGCAGCCCTTTTTTTTTTTACTTCATCTTACTCTGTTATTAGTTGACTTTGATTGACATGGATCAGAGGTAGCTAGGACTAGTTGTTCGTTGATCATCGGTCAAATAAATTTCTATGAGTTTTTGCGAGTTTTTAACTGTCGTTTGTACAGATTAGGAATTTCTTGGGAGATCACAAACAAACTACAGTACTGAGTTTCAGGGACTAGTGTAGGGAAGTGGAAAAAGATCCTCTTTAGTGAGGCCACCTCTGAAGTGAGGATCCTAGCCACTCAAAGTGGATTGACATGTATCCTGATGCATTCTCTTTGTATCGGGAGATATGCCGATCCACTTTGGGTGGGTGGGATCCTCACTATAGAGGTGGCCTCTCTACAGAGGATCCCAATCTGTTAAAGTTCCCGTTTCTCTCTTAATTTGCTTCCGTACCTTACTGTTCCTACGCGTCCTCGATATCAAACCCAAGCATAGCCTATTTATGCCAGTGCCTTACATGCTGCGCTCAAGATTCTGGTTGCAATTACCACTTGGGTAAAATAACAGATGGATATTTTTTAAACTTAGACAAGTGTGCTGACTTATGCTTCTCACATTTGGTTGGGTTCCTATACACCAAGTCAACTAATTAGGTATCCGGATTGGATAGTCCGTATTTTGCTGACACAGGAACAGATACTTGATTTAGGTTTCCGGATTCATTTGCAAAAATGTATGTTGACTCAGCATATCAAACCGATTGATGCATTATTGTTCCGCCAACAACAGCCCATGCCAATGGGGACAAAATGTAAAAATCAGCCAGCCAACACTATTCATGTGGTTCACGTGGACGGTGCCAATAAATTTTAATGGCTGTTTTGAAAAGAATCTTTAAGAATCTTTGGCCAGCCTTCTATTTCAGTACTTTTTAATTTCATTGAAGTGTTAATCAAGCAAGCTACCTTCTATTTTCAGTTTTAGAAACTTTATGCTTAGGAAAATTCCTTTGTTCTTATTTTCTATCTTTCTTAGTTTCTATTTTCAGTTTTGACAAGTCTTTGTTTAGTCATTAACTAGTATATTGTTAGAGAGTTTCTAATTTCTGTTTTTAGAAGTAGCCTTGGTGTGACGGTAAGATTGTCATATTGCAATCTGGTAGCCATGGGTTCGAAACATGGAAACAGACTCCCTGCATTGTGGGGGTAAGGCTGCGTACATTCGACCCCTCCCCAGAACCTGCAGTAGCGGAATCCTCGTGCACTAGGATGCCTTTTTTTTAATTTTATTTTAGGAGTTCCTATTCTACTGAGTTGTTATTTCATTGTTTAGAAAGTTTTTATTCGCTCAAATGATTTTAGCTTAGATTCTATTTTTGAATTTCTATTTTTGCAAGGATGTAATAGGGAGTTTCTATTTCTAAGAAGACTTGGTCAACGAGAGTTGCAATTGTCTACTTTTTATTTTTGTAGCCAAAGCCTTTCGCTATTTATATGAATGAAAGAGGACAAGGCAAGGGATGATATTAAGAAAAAAGAAAGCTTGTCATTGCAATGTCAAGTGGACTTCCTAGGCTGTGGGACTCAGTCAATCTTAGGTGGGACTCCTAAGGTTTTGTTCTTCTTCCTTTCTTTTTGTTTTTACTATTCACAATGTACTGTTCATGTGATATCTTGCTACCCAATCCAAGTTCACTAACTCCATATCTGACCATTATATCAAGCTCAATTTCTGGTATGATCTTCCCCTTATCAAACCCTACATTCAATCATAATTTCGGCCCCATCCAACTAGTGCTTTGACAGATCTAAGCAAGATAAATTTTCTGGTCATTATATTTCCCTGTGGCCCGGTTGTAATTGCATTGTTTAGTCAAAGTTTAGCTTGCTGATTTGTGAGATGTGCATTGCTGTACCAATTAGTTATGTTAGTGAATCGATCCTCCTGTGGGGCTGGTTCCTAGTTTGTTGAGTTGGGGGTTTGTCCTATATTACCGATATGGTCCAAAACAGCCGATAAGTATCCGATCCCGTATTGGTTTTCAGAGTATTGATACCGTGAACAAAACCATGGTCTCATCCAAATTACTTGCCAGTCAGCTACAAGATCTTTTCATTTTTTTACTATTGGTTGTGTTCCTGTCAACCAAACTGAATTAAATTCAAGTATTCAACTCAATTTGACAAATTCTTTCTTGACTATTTGGACCAACTCTATTCATTTAGTTTCACTAGTTCATAAAATGAGGCATATATATATTTGGTGGTGGGGGGGTACCAGTAATTGGTAATGAGTAATAGTAGAACATGTGTTTCAGCAGTTGGTGTAGTACATTGGCCCTAGATTGAGTGGAATGTGAACAGGATTCATTTTCAATCGAAATAGTTGTAACAAGGTATTTTTTTTTTTAGTTTTTTACCCAAGTAATTGTTGAAAACAAGAAATATATGCTCGCGAGTTTTGACTAAATAAGTGTCCATCTATATCCTAACACTAATCACACAACATTATGTCCAATGCAACCATATTTTTTAAAAATGGAATTCTCTTCTTATGGTTGTCCTTTCTTCTCTATTTATATCTGTCTTCTTCAAATTTTGATCATAAATAACTGACACCTCCAACACATATGTTTCACTACTGATGATATATCCAACACACATGATAATTTTGATCATAAATAACTGACCTTGAATAGAACTGATTTGCGGGTAAGGATCCATGTTGCCAACCTCATTGTTAGAACCTTGGCCAGTGTTGAGTAGATATTAGCAGTTCATGGGTAGTTCCAAGTGTATTGTTATTGTTGACAACTATGGCAGTGCGTGTACGCAAAGCAGGGGCAGTCTAAATGGTAATATAGTAGTGCACAATGGTAATATAAAAAGCATCTGAAGAGGAGAGAGAAAGAAGAGAGAGAAAGTGGGCCATGTGGGTCCCACATGTTGTGGCCTACCATCTTGGCACCAGCCCAGGCCAACATGGCGGAGGCCAGTAGCACCAGGCCGACAACAAGGCAGCATGGCCTGCTAGCCACCCGTTAGCCTCAAGTGCCGAACGCAACAGCATGCCGCGTGCGCACACAAGGTGGCCCGCCAGCCTCAAGTGCCGCACGCAACAGCATGCCGCACTCGCGCACACAAGGTGGCTCGAGCAAGCATCACTGCACACCCCTACCAACTGTTCGACGTTTTGCCTCAGTGTACAGGGTCCTCAAGACCCTACTGGAATCCAAAACCCTGAATCAGTTTAACAAACGGTTACAGAGGCCATTCGGCCAAAAGGTAAGGGTTTTCTAGTTTTTTTGTAAGAAAAATGATTCGAAATCCATGGCAAAAAAGGGAGCCATCAAGTCCAGATCCGGATCCTACGGCCTTCGAAAGTGCGGGCTATGGTGTAGCGCACAAATCACGTCAAGATCCATGCGCGAGCTTCCTGATTAGTGGGTTGCAAGTTAATTCACTGAGATGAGATGCATGAGGAGTGCGCCTTGATTCAGTGTAATGCGAGGAGCAACCGTAAGCATGCTCGCAAGCCCGCAGGACCCGTGCTCGCTCAAGGCAACCCGCAAGCATGCCCGCAGGCTCGCAGGACCCGTGCTCGTGCAAGGACATGCCGCAAGCATGCTCGCAGGCCCGCTTGCCAAGTACACATAAAGGAACCGTGCTCGCGCAAGGCCATGCCGCAAGCATGCCTGCAGGTTCGTGGGATTTTGATCCAACGACTAGGATAGCCGCCGATCGAGTATGACGTGATGGATGCAGATCGAAAGGCCCAGTGAAGTTCCCGCTTTAATCTGACAGATCTAGCGGCTTGGATTGAAGATTCTATCTTCCGTGAATGAAAACTCGACAACGTCGAGCCGTACGTCAGAGAGCGGCTACTACGGTGCTTCGCGGCGCATAGTATGAAGCTCTGAAGATTCCTTTTTGAATAATCTTAGCGATCGAACTTTGATCGGCCATATCTTGGCCGTCCGAGCTTAGATTGACATGATTCAAATTCCCCTAGTCTCTATTTTCGAAGGTGAATCCATTGGAGCAATTTTAGAAGGTCTGAAGGTGCGAGAAAACTAGGTTTTTGCTGAAAAAGCTCTGTTGGAGCTCCTTGAGGTTGATCTTTGGTTTCCACCTTCTTACTACTACCATCATTGTCTTAGTAAGGCTAAGGGAAATTGCTGTGAGCCTCCATTAAGCCTCCATAGAAGCTTTGGTGAGAAGAAATGGCATGAGTGGCCATTAGGAGTGGTGAACAAGCTCATCAGAGTGTTCTGCAGAAGGAGTGATTACGTTGGGAAGGTAATCTCTCTCTCAAACCCTCATTATGATGTGTGTGCTTAGTGGGAAGGGTTTGTAATCAAAATATTCATGTTGTTTTTGGTCTACTGAGTTGGGGCTCAGAAGACTTGTGGGTTGTAGCTCATATTCGAGTTGTAGCTCGTTTTATCTTAGAGGTGTGGCACCTCGCTGTTATAACAGTTGAACTCCACCTATTAAAGTTGTGTATTGGGTATAATAAGAAACCCTAGTTCGGGTATTACCCTGTGGACTAGCCATCACAGTGCGTGATTGGTGAACCACGTTATATTTTGTGTTGTGGTTGTATATGTGGATGTCTATGTGTGTGGAACAGAAGTCTGTGTGTTATAGGTCTGGGTGTACACACTTGGCAGGCCAAGCCCCTGGTATGGATACCTATGGGTGTGTGGTTGGTGTGTGCACAACATGTGTCTAACAAACTGGTTGTAAGAAAAATCCAGTTATCAGCTCTTGGCAACAGTGATAAAAGAAGTAGGCCAAATCATCTCAGTGGGAATTTTTGTGGGAACTGATTCCCCCCCCCCCCCCCCCCCCCCCCCCTCCCCCCTCCCCCCTTCCTCAGTGACTACCTGGGATTAACACTCATTTAGTTGGGGAAGGTTTTGTTGTTGTTGTTCATTGTTATTTGGAATATAAATATGGTAGTTCTAATGCTTTTGCGGTTTCTCTCTAATGCATCTGCTGGGATCAGGCAAATCATCGGTTCCAAACAAACATGCAAAGACGCATCTATGGCCATGCAACTGATGTTGCGATCCGCCCTTTGAATGAGGAGAAAGCTGTTCAAGCTGCAGCTGATTTTATTGGGGAACTATTTGTATTCTCGGTAGGCTTCCTTCCCAAGTATTCTTTTTAGGCTACCTGTAAAAGAAAATATTACATAAATTAAATTTCTTTGGTTTATTTTATTTTATTCTTAAATGTTAGTTGATAGATGCATTTGCTTTTATGTATAATATTGTGTTTTCATTAGGAAGTGACCGTTACTTGATGCATTTGTGGTGATTGGCTGGGGTTGGGATGGTGAGGGTTGCTCATGAGCAGAAGTGTGTTCTGGTCTACCTTGTGATAATACCTGTGTGCACATGAGTTTATATGCATAGTATTTGCTTTAATTTCACCATGCAGTTCTTGAAATTTTTGCTGAACACACTATAGATTTTTGGTGTCCCTGCATCTTGTCCATGAAGGCCCTATTATTTATTGCGAAAGCAATATCTACTAACAGTCTTGGACTGCATAGGGTGGGAAGAAGCTTCCACAAGTTCCTTGTTCATGTGTGGGACATACCCAGTAAACTTTTGACTGGTTTGATGATTTTATCTGGTTGCTGTCAATTATGTTCTTGATGAAAGATGAGAAACATATATGAATGATTCATAAACACATGTACAATGTGTATTCCTGGAAAATATTTTAGGGTGCTGGAATGGCCATTTCTCTCAGTTTTGAAGAAATAGCAGCTGTGGATGGGCCTTGCATCAAAGAAGCATAAACCAGTCTCGACATTAACAAGATTCAAATGAGAGGGCTCTCGGGGGTACATTTTTTTTTTTTTTTTTTTGTAGCTGCATGCCGGTTTGTTTGCCATCCTTTCCGACTGGTGATTACTAGCGATTCCGGCTTCATACAGGCGAGTTGCAGCCTGCACTCTGAACTGAGGATGGGTTTTTGGAGTTAACTCACCCTTGCTGGATTGCGACCCTTTGTCCCGTCCATTGTAGCACGTGTGTCGCCCAGGGCATGAGGGGCATGATGACTTGACGTTGTCCTCACCTTCCTCCGGCTTATTACCGGTGGCAACTAAGCACCTGCCATAAGTCTGTTTAGGGTTCCAAACTCAACTGTGGCAACTAAACATGAGGGTTGTGCTTGTTGCGGGACTTAACCCAACACCTTACAGCACGAGCTGACGACAGCCATTCCTAACCCTGCACACCTGCCATGAGTACAAAATACATGGGGCACAATGGTTTCTTATTGTTGATATGTGAATATTCCCTTTTCTGTCCGTTTCTTAGACAACGATGTCTAATTTGTGTATACTGTACTGATGTTCCAGTATGTGCCCCCATTCATTTAGGTTGCAGGAGCCGCTGTGATCTTTGAGGTGCAAAGAAGTTCAAGATCAGAAGCTAGAAAGGAGGAACTACGCAGGCAGGAACTAGGGGTACTATTTAAAGATTCTTATTTGGTTTCTCACAGCATTTTTTTCTTATCTTTTTATCTCACATCTTGTAGATACGTTGTCTTTTAACTTTACCTGCATGAAGCTAAAGTCTGGCTCTTCCAATCTCTTAATTCCACAAAAAGATTTTGATAGCTTCTTAAATTGTGTAGGCAACAAATAAATGAATAAAAAAAGAAAAAGGAAATGCCAATCTACAGCTTTTCAAACTCAAAGTCTCTCTTTCTCTCTCTCTCACACACACACACACGTACCTCTTTGTGTCTTCTGAAAATCTTCCTTTATTAAGCTATATGTTTTATTTTCTTTTTAAGATATCATGTTAACTGCTTGAAGCATGATTCAATGCTTAAGTTATTGAAATTGCATTTTCTTACTTGATATATATATATATATATATATATTATTCAGCATGCCATTTTTTTCCTCTACTCCTTCCATTTTTTCTCCCATTCCCTGAACATTTCTCTGTCCTCTACCCACAAAACAAAATTATGTTTACATCCTCGTTTCATATGGATTATTAGAAGAAGAGAGAAGGGTCAAGATGTGGAAGAAGGATCCCAGAGGTGGAGATCACTAGAAAATACATGAAATTGAATAACGAACAACACTGGCAATGCCACCTGCATGACAAGGGAATTTAAACACACCTTCCATCGCAAGAGAGTGCTAAGTTTTTCCATAAATCTCATTTTTTTATTCTAGATAGGATTTTGGCATCCTGAGTAGCACCTTTTAATGAATCAATTGCTCATTTAAGTTCCTTGCAGTTCTCTTAAGAAACTCAAAATCCATAAAAGCCTCAAACTAGACATAGACACAACCATAGATTGGTTTACTATTGAAATATAACAAAGGCCTCTATCCACCTTGTCCACCCAGATATGCAGATTCTCTCTTCTGCCACACACCCATCCATATCCAAGGGATCGTGTAACCTAGGAAGGACAAGTCTTAGAACTCTTCAAAGGCCATACTGGGGTTATCCCGAAGGCTGCGGTGGAAGTCCAGCAACGCTCCATGTCTAACACAAATATGACATTATACCAAGACTCTAGGTTTAACAGGGGAATGGAACCTCCATAGCCATGTTTTATACAGAAGCACTACATTTCTCTTATGAAGATGTCTTAAGCCTAGACCAGTTCTTGAATCTATCCACCATGGCAGTTGAGAAAGTTTTCTGCAGAAAATTTAAATCTATTGTTTTGCTGATACGGTCATATAGGGCGGCAAACATCAGATCACTGGTTTGCTGATATGGTCATATAGTGCAGCAATCATCAGATCACTCTAATAGCTGCCATAGCTTATAGCTAGAGCAATGGGAGGGGGCCCCAGCAGAGAGAACAAACAGTAAGGATAACGAGTACTCAGCCCGCCAAGCGGGCAGCAGGAGCAGGGGCAAGTGCTTGGTAGTCCAACAAGGCAACACCCAGTCAACCGGGTGGGGCGCTCGACGGAAAGGGGGCACACTGAGCAAGTATGAGAAATTGACCCACTCTGCTTTCTTAAAAGCAAATATTCAATTTAGCATAGAGAAGACAAGTTGGAGTAAATTTTGTCATTGGTGGGGATAAAAATGGTCATATTATTGCTTTTCTTCTATCAAGCTACAATTATAATTGGTGGATTCCATTCTACTTTTCCTTTTCTTAATGATAATTTGGTTCCTGGAACCCCCTAATGGGGCAAGAATTGAACTCAATTGCCCCTATTTGAACTTGAAATTTAGATGTGAGAGTATAGGGCCTTTAGAAACTAACATATCCCCTTTTACTTTTAAGGCTCTTCTATTTGTTATTTGTATTTTCTCCCTGTGAGTTACTTGCATTTTCTTTGTAGAAAGTAGATAGAAACGGAGACCCTTTCACCTGTAATTGTTTAGTTTAAAGTCAAACATGCTGCATCTATTCACCTGAACAGTTGTGGTTAAGGACAATTGTCTTCTCTTAACAGAACAAGTCCATCTATCTCCCTGACATGTACTATTTATTTCTTCCCGTCAGACTATGAAGCAAAAAGACGAAGAGTTGGCTAGAGAATTGGAACTTCTTAAGCAGAGACTAGAAGAGCTGGAGCGTCTTGCAAAGGGACGAGGACTGACTGGTCTTTTCAACTTCAAGCAACCTCAGGCCACTGAAGATGTAAAGTCAGCAAAGCCTCAGTAATTGGGTTTTTTTGGTCGCGAAATCTATTTTAGTTTAACCTTTTACAGGAAAGCCCGTAATTTTTTGCAATAAGTTCCATCTTGAGAGTAATTGGAGGTAACGTTTTCTTCCTCCCATTTGTAAATGAAATTAATTGACTTGACGTTTGAAGAGTCTGGTCTTCCTTTTTTTCCCCCCTTATTCTTTATTTGCAATCAAGGAACAAGGCAATATCTGACCCAAAATTCAATGGAAAGTTGCCAATGATGAATGACTGGCATGTTTTGCCCCAATTCGAATCGTCTCCTATGTGAACTGGCATAGGAGACATGGCGGAGACCATAAGATGGCCACCACGTATTGGTGTTTCAATCCTACGGTGATGACGTCTCCAGATTACCAAGGCTTATCTAGACAAAACTTCCTTGTATCAAAATGAAGACACTGTCTTTCGATTTAGGGATTTAGGTTTTCAGTCGTTGGAAAAGGAGGAAACAAAAATCAGAGGAAAACGAAGAATGAAGAACAAGCTCTTGGTTTTGTAGAAGCGAAACCAAAATCAGAGGAAAACGAAGAACAAAGAAAAGCTCTTGAGGGTTTTTATTATTTGTCTTCTTCTCTCTCAGACGCAGCAAGTCAGCAACGTCTTTTCTCCTCGATTTTTTTTGTTTGAAACGTTAGTCGAAAACTGTTGTCAAGATTATTGTAAACAGCGCTATAGTGCTATTGCGCTATAGTGCTGTCGTTAGGGGTAGTTTGGTCTAAGGTTTTAATTATTTTTTTGTTTGTTTTTGTCTCTTAGTAGTATGAGGGTATGATTGTAATCTCTTCTTTACTTCATTATAAATATATGTGGGAGTGAGGAGAATAATTTAATTCTCTTCTATTCTTTTCTCAACATGGTATCAGAGCCACATTAGGGCTGCTGCCATCCTTCCTCTCCTCTATTTTTTTCTTTTTCTTTCCAAAAACCCTGCCGCAAGCTTCAGTCCATCAAAGAAAAACCTGCAACTCCATTACTGCCTTCCTTGAAAAACTGCAACTCCATTAGAATAATCCCTTCAAGCTTCCTCGATTACCACCTTCCCTGAAAACCTGCAACTCCAATAGAAAAATCCCATTGTTTCTGCCCTAAACCTTGCCGCCATCATCCCTAAACCTGCTGAGACCACCCTAACCTACAGCCGATACCAGAAAACCTACCGCTAACCTCTCAAACCCATTGTTTCTACTAAAATCCTTTCTTATTACATTCTACACTTCAGTTTATCTCCCCTCTTTCTCTAAGTCCCATCCCATGAACTAAATCAACTTTTATCAGTTTTTCTCTCTTTTGCCGTGTATCTAATATTAAAGGGACTGTTTGAAGAGATTACCAAGATAGCCAATCTCGATTCTTCCATGATAATTTGAAGAAGTGAAGATCGAAAACTGCTCATAGGTATTTGTCTTTCCCATAAGCTGATACACGACATCTCTATTTACAAGTATTTCTCATGGCTGCCTCATCCGAGGATATAGAGGTTCTTTCTCCTAATAATGAGAACCCCAAGTTTGAGTTCTCTACCATATCCCTCATTCCCATCAAGCTGGATGGGACCAACTATTTCATGTGTTTAAAACTTCACACATGGCTATCTCTACAAGAGGTTTGTTGGGCCACATCACAGGTAAGAAAAAGACACTAGAACCCACCGATCGTCTCTAGACAAATGGGTGGCAGAAAATTCAATGGTCATGGCTTATCTGATTGGTTTTATGGAACCAAAAATTGGGAGGGGATATGTTTTGTTACCTAATGCTTCTGAAATTTGGCATGCAGCCAAGAAGACCCACTCACAGGTGGGAAATTATTCCCTAATTTATGATCTACATGTGAAGATAAATGCAACTAAACAAAAGGACATCTCTGTGTCACAATACTAATCTGAACTCCGTAGTCTGTGGCAAGAGTTGGATTATTATGATACTTTCTCTGTTGCCTGCTCTACTGATGCTACTGCAATGAAGACTGCCAAGGACAAATTACGAGTGTACAACTTCTTAGCTGGACTTAATGTGGAATTTGATCAAATAAGGGCTCAAATCCTTAGTAGAGAACCATCACTTGAACAATTCTATGCCTTGGTTCAATCTGAAGATATGCGTCGTACCTCCATGATGCCTCCCCAACCAGCAGAACGGTCATCCCTTCAGACATCTCAGCAAATTAGCTCTACTGTTTCCAAACTAGTTCGATGTGATTACTGTGAGAAAGAACGACATACCAAGGATACATGCTGAAAATTACATGGGAAACCAGCAGATTTTGAGGCTAAGAGGGGTGAGAGGGCCAACCAAAGTAGTGAAGAATTTTCGATTACCACAGGCCCATCAGACTGAAACTTGTCCTCCAACTGGGACTCTATCCACATTATTTGCAGATGAACTTCAAGCTCTCAGAAACCTACTAAGGCTATCCGCCACAGCCACTACCGTTCCTTCATCGTTAACTGCCACTCCAGGTTCTTACTTTGTCCAATCAAGTACTTCTCATGTTGGTCATTATGCATCTTCTATCTCTAGCCCATGGGTTATGGACACTGGTGCAACTGACCACATGACTGGTAGGGCGAATTCTTTTTTTCTGTACACTCCTTATTTTGGGACTGATACAGTCTGAGTAGCCGATGGGTCTCTCTCCTATATCAGGAAAGGGATCCATCCACTACTCTCCTTCTCTTACTTTACAGCCAATTCTTCATGTCCCTAAATTTTCTACGAACTTGCTTTCTATTAGTAGTTTTACTAAATCTCTTAATTGTAAAGTAACTTTCTTTCCTTCTTCATGTGTAATTCAAGATCTGGAGAGCAGGACGACGATTGGACATGGACAGGTGCATGATGATCTCTATTTGCTTGATGATGGTCCTTCAGCATCCATACCGTCACCTTTGCCTACCACACATCATCTCTATTCAACTATGAGCACCCTCAAATAGTGGCATCGCCGTCTGGGTCATTCATCACCAGTTATTTTATCCCATTTATTTCCTTCCCTTTTTAAGCATTGTAATAAACACAAGTTATTATGCGAAGCTTGTGTCTGACTAAGTAGGCTCGAACAACTTATTTACCTTCAGTTAATAAAAGCAGTAGCATGTTTGATTTGGTTCATTCTGACATTTGGGGACCTGCCCAGAAAAATTCTATATCTGGACATCGTTGGTTTGTTAATTTTATTGACTGTTACACTAGGACTACTAGGGTCTACCTTATGCATCACAAAAGCGAAGTGTTTGAGTGTTTTTTCGATTCCACAAAATGGTCCAAACACAATTTCGGACACCAATAAAGGTCCTTAGAAGTGACAATGGTATGGGAATATCTTGAAGGAAATTTTCAGCACTACCTCTCTGATCATGGGATCCTGTACCAAACCAGTTGTGTCGATACACCAGCTCAGAATGGGGTTGCGGAGAGAAAGAACCGGCATTTCCTTGAAATGGCTCGAGCCCTTATGTTTGAGAGTCATGTTCCTGCACAATTTTGGAGTGATGCAGTTTTTACTGCAACCACCTTCATCAATCAACTTCCCTCAAGAGTTCTCAACAACAAAGTTCCTTTGGATCTCTTACTTGGTAACACATCCTTTCCTCTACCACCAAAGATTTTTGATTGTGTATGTTATGCTCACAATCACCATTCCCTTGGTAAGCTTGATCCAAGAAGGGTCCATTGCATTTTCATTGGCTACCCTGCTACACAAAAGGGGTATAAATGCTACCATCCACCATCCCGTCGCACCTTTGTTACCAAGGATGCGATCTTTCATGAAGACCTAATGCACTACTCGTTATACCTTGAGGGGGAGATGAGTAATGAAGATGTGCCTTTGTTTATATCTCCCGAGATAGATGACATCCAAGTCAGACGCATAGTGGATCCAGAGATACCACCATTTATTGCTACAGAGTTACAGTCATCTATTGAGTCACCTGAGATACTGCCACCTACACCTACTGCTACACCTTTACCTGGGTCCGCTGCTAGTCTTAAGCCTCTGCAAGTCTATAGCCATGCCAGAAGCAAGCAAGGAAGGACCACTACCATCAATGCAACGTCACATGTCCCTTCGTCAACCCAGGATCCAGAGACTAAGCAACCTTTTGGTAAGGAATTTCTCTTTTTGATTCTGATTCTGATCTACTTATTGCCATTCACAAAGGCACTAGGGCATGTACCCTTTACCCCATCTCTAATTTTGTGTCATACGATTCTTTATCTCCCTCCTTCCATGCATTTGTATCTTCTCTTTCCTCTGTGTCTGTTCCCCATAAATGACAGGATGAAATTTTGGATGAATGGTGGAAAGCTGCAATGTTGAAAAAAATGAGAGCCTTAAAGAAAAATAATACATGGATCTTGTATAACTCTCATTGGGTAAAAAACCAGTAGGGTGCAAATGGGTATTTACAGTAAAGCAGAACAGTGATGGCTCCGTGGACCGATATAAAGCTAGACTTGTTGCTCGTGGATTCACTCAGACATATGGTATTGATTACCAGAAAACCTTTGCACCAGTGGTAAGATGACAACAGCTCGGGTGCTATTGACATGTGTTGTACACCACAATTGGGACCTGCAACAGCTTGATGTAAAAAAATGCTTTCCTTCATGGGGAACTCAATGAAGAAGTTTATATAGAATGTCCACCTAGGTTTACAGATGCAACAACCAATGGGAAGGTATGTAAGCTGAAATGCTCCCTTTACGGACTCAAAGAGTCCCCTAGAGCGTGGTTTGGTAGACTTCATAAAGCCATGATAGCTTTTGGTTATACACAGAGCAATGCTGACCATATATTGTTTACCAAGCATTCATCTGGAAATTTTATCACTCTTCTGGTATATGTGGATGACATTATTGTCATTGGAAACAATGACGAGGAGATAGAGAAACTCTAGAAGTTTCTAGGAAAATAGTTCAAGATTAAAGATCTTGGGAAGCTGAGATATTTTCTTGGGATTGAAGTCGCCCGTTCTGCGAAGAGCATATTTCTTTCTCAAAGGAAATACACCCTAGATCTTTTATCAGAGATAGACCTACTAGGTTGCAGACCGTGTGCTACTCCACTGGATCCTACTATAAGGCTCAAGGAGAAAGAAGGAATACCTATTGATAAAGAAGATACCAATGGCTGGTTGGAAGGCTTATTTACTTGTCATACACCAGACCGGATGTAGCATTTGCAGTTAGTTTGGTAAGCCAATTCATGCATGATCCTTATTCCACGCATATGGAGGCTGTCTATAGGATTCTTCATTACCTAAAGTCAGCTCCAGGAAAAGGGATCTTACTCTCCCTATGTGCGGATCTTAGAATAGAAGCTTATACTGATGCTGATTGAGCAGGCAGTCCAGACCAAAAGTCTATTCCTGGTTATTGTACCTTTGTGGGAGTTATGTTAGTTACCTGGTGAAGTAAAAAATAGAATGTAGTGGCCTGTTCTAGTGCAGAAGCAGAATTCAGAGCAATGGCTCAAGGAATATGTGAACTTTTATGGTTGAATGGTTTACTCAGTGACTTAAAAATAAAGTGCTTTCAACCTATGATCCTCTCTTGTGATAACAAGGCTATCATTTCAGCATTGCCCATGATCCAATTCAACATGATAGGACAAAACATATTGAAATCGATCGACATTTTATCAAAGAGAAGCTCGAGAGTGGTTAGATTCAAATACCTTATGTCAGATCAAAGGATCAACTGGCTGATATTCTTACAAAAGGCTTACCTGTAAAGCCATTTCAAGCTACATTGTCCAAGTTGGGTATGCATGATATTTACGCACCAACTTGAGGGGGAGTGTTGTCGAGATTATTGTAAATATCACTATAGTGCTATTGCACTATAGTGTTGTCGTTAGGGGTAGTTTGGTCTAAGGTTTTAATTATTGTTTTGTTTTGTTTTTCTCTCTTAGTAGTATGAGGGTATGATTGTAATCTCTTCTTTACATCATTATAAATATATGTGGGAGTGAGGAAAATAATTTAATTCTCTTCTATTCTTTTCTCAATGAACAAAGCGAGTTTTGATTTCTACAACTCATAGGGATTTTCTTACCTCTCTGATTTTTATACTTTCATTTTCTTCTAGATTAGCAAAACTATATCTTTCTTTTGTTATACTTGATGGCTGTAGCTATGATCTTGGATTTCTTCATCTTTACCACCAAAAAAAAAAAAAAGGTTTCTTCGTTAATTTCATGCGAACTATGCAGATCTATTTAGGGACTTTTTGTTTCTTTTCATTGGCATTATTGGTAAACAGGGTTCTTGATTTCTTCTTCAGGCTGAGGTTTTTCTCTTTGAAATTCATCGCCATGAGCTGATCTAGTTTGTTTAAGCAGGGTGCTTAAGCATTTGTCTTATCGTAGGATAAAATGGAGAATGAATTTATCTTCTCTTTAATTTTTTTCCCTGAATTTTCACTGTTATGAAGAAACCTGGTATTTGATAGTTCTTTAATCTACATCTTGGTTATTTTACAGAGGATTTATTTAGAGACCTCCAAGCAAAATTCCGTAACTGGAAGGCTAACGTTGATTCACAAGGGAAGCTAATGTTGATTCACAAGGGTCCCTTCCCCTCTCCCAACCCCTATTTAGCTTGGAGGCTCCTTGCTTCACCAATGAATTACAAAATATCATTGGCAAAAAAAATGTAGTTCTCTATCAGTTCATAAGCTTTTTGAATTGGATTTACTTTCGTTTCCTTTCCAATGTGGTACTAAAGCTTTGAAGTGGGAAAAAAAAAGGTAGAAATTTAAGATAAAAAAACATGACAAGTTTTAGATTGGATGAAATATCTTCTATTTGCCAAGTTACTAGAACTTGAAGGATTGTATTTCCAACTACCAAATTGTAACATCCCCTTCCCAGGTGAGGAAAATGAATCACTGATCACACTAAAAACAATAAAAGGCTTAGTTAAACCTGTATAATTTTTTTTCTTCTTCCAAACATATATCATCTCATCTGATAGTACCTGCTATCTCATCTGTATCAATTTTGATTCATTTTCAATACTTTAAAATATACAGCGAAAGTCCTAAACCATATATTCTATTAAACTGATGGCAAAACTACTCATTACATAAATAAACTTAATTACTTAAATTACATCTAAGGTGTGGGCCTATTACAAAAACTTGCTTCCCACACAGTTGAAATATCAACTACATAGAGTTTACATTATACAAATACATAATCAAAATACTTTAATTAACCAAGAGGCCCAAACTTCCTCTTGGACTACCATCTACGGTTGTCTCTTTTCCTTGAGCTTGATATAATCACCTGTAAAACATGTAAATCAACTGGAATGAATCAAAGCTCAGTAAATAGCTAACAACTTGGCAAGAATACATGCAACAAACATCATATCAAATATGTAATAAACAAGGAAGCTGTCTTTGTTATGTATTGTATCTAACGGCTATTTACTTGCTACTATTTCACATCTTGTTCTTGTTTTTTTTTTTTATCATAACGTGATCATATTCCCACTCATGGATACTTCCTTCTTTTCCTATAGTTCCATGATACTGATCTGTATATTTATTTATTTTTATTTTCTTGTCTTGCATTCACTTTTCTTGCTTGACTTGACTACAAATTGTTGACTTAGGCTCAATGGATGTATTCATATCTTGCCCCATTGTGCGCTTGGCCATTTCATAATATGACTGACTTGCATTCTGTTTTTCTTATAGGCCACTATTTTCTTTCATGACTTGTCTATTTGTTAACATTTCTGGACTCAACGGGTGCTTCCGTTTCTTGTCAATTGTACATCATGCTTTGACTCATTGGATGCCTCTGTTTCTCGTCACTGGTTTGACTCAACGGCTGTTTCCGTTTATTGTCACTTGTTAGGCTTAACTCAACGGCTGCTTCCGTTTATTATCACATGTTTGGCTCACCGGATGCTCCCGTATCTTGCCACTTGTTTGACTCAACGGCTGCTTCCATTTATTGTCACATGTTTGGCTCACCGGAGGCTCCCATATCTTGCCACTTGTTTGACTCAACGGCTGCTTCCGTTTATTGTCACATGTTTGGCTCACCGGATGCTCCCGTATCTTGCCACTTGTTTAACTCAATGGCTGCTTTCGTTTATTGTCACATGTTTGGCTCACTGGATGCTCCCGTATCTTGCCACTTGTTTGACTCAACAGATATTTCCATTTGCCATCACTTAATCATGATGTACCTGTATTCCTAGGCTGATTTTCTAGGATTTTTCTTTCTATAAAATATAAACTTGGACTTGCTATCCATTTATTCATTCCGTATATAAATTTACAGATGGTACTGTTTAACATTCTATCGGTGCATGCACATCTGTTACAAGTTATTTATGTTAGTTCCAACTCATATTACTGTCCGTATATTTTATAACCTATTAGAAGAGATTGTCATTTCCGTTGTAGTCTAACTTGACTTCACCTTTACTCTTATCTTTACTAGTATAAACCTATTTCTTATCTTTCTTTGTCCTCATGATGTTCCTACTAGTTTACAACAGTTTACAAAAGTATTATGATCACCGGCAGTATTTAAAAAATTAAAACTTACAAGTATAAAATTTGCTGTCCAGTGGTTATATCCATTAGTCCACATTTTATTTTACAGCTTGTAAACATTCTTCATTAAAATGATCTCATTCTCTTGTTTCAGGTTTAGGGGTCATGTAACATATTGAAGAAACTTTCTACATTCATAACTGTATGTATAACACAATATAACAACAATAAATATCAATACACTTGCAACATCTGACAATTTTCACTATACCACTCATAAACTATATACCAAAGTGGAATAACATTTCAGGTTTATATAGATGGATATAAAAGCATCAAACTCAAGAAGCATTCATCACCACACCTGCACATAAATATATTTACAATACTAGCCTACAACAAGAGGTTAGTTACTCACTTTGCAACTCACAACTACCCTATTTATAGCTCCTTGAACTTCTAATCAGATTTGAGTACAACAAGCAAAACCTTCTCCTCCTACAGCCATAAAGTGATATTCTTCACTTATAAAATGCATGAGTAAACCCCAAATATGATATTAAAATTATTGGGATACCCGGTTTTATACCTGATCCTCTTGGCCAAAAATGACCCCTGCTTGGCTTAAGTTAGAAACTCCCTACCATGCTGTCTTATTTGGAATACATTAACATATGAACCTTTAATCAATGTATGAATCATCTTTTAACCCCTTAACATGCATCATAACAAAGCCCTCTAAACGTTTGTTTAGTTTTCCAATCTATTTAGGTCCCTTAGTTAGGAACCCCAACACTTAAATCCCAAAACCTGCTGTAACAGCAACTTCGGTAATATAGACCTTAATTCAAAAATGGTTGCATTAGAGTGTCCAAAACTTTATGAAAAATTTTCAAATTTGGACCACATCTAGTTTATAGGCTAATAGGAGTCTCTGAAAAAATTTTTCATTAAAAACTATTTTAGATTGGTCAAAATAGCCCTATATTTTTACCTATCTACTGTAACAGCATGTGCTGTACAATGAACCTTCAATTAATAATAAATTAATTTGAATGCCCAAAATTTCATAAGAAAATTATCAAATTTGGATCACATATGCCTCACATATCACCAAAGATCTCTGAGAAGAAATCTTGCCAATAATCGATCTCAATTGGTCAAAATAACCAATCTATTGAAACCAATGATACCCAGATTTTCCCATGCATTTATACTGATTTTAACATGAGCTTTGGGCAGGATGGAGTTCGAATTTTGGTGTCTATTTTAGCACAATACGTACTCCTTTCAAATACCTTTCCAACGCATCAGGAATCATCAAATTCCGATTTTTATGTAGGAAGTTATGGCCTTTGGACTGAACAGGGATTATGCTGCCAGTCCATGACGGGTTAACCCAAAACGGGTTGGATCATCTAAGGTCATTTTCTTCTTGTTTTTCTCATAACCACTACCATCTAACACTCTTAACTCATCATTTAAACTCAGAAATCACCTTTGCAGATGTTAACCATATTTAAACTTCTATTTTCCCCAATTTATATATGCACAAAATCACATTTACATATACTTTGCTTGAGATTTGATGAACAATGTTACTGTTCATCATCTCTTTCACTGGAAACCTAAATGATTCTAAAAATCCACTTTATTTTTTTATTGATTCAACATGCAAACCACATTCCCTTCACCATAGGGTATAAGAAACTCACCTGAGCACTCACAAGATAGTTCCCAAGCTTGAACCACCAAGGACAGCAACTCTAATTTTAATTTCTTCCTTAGTTTTGCTGCAACTCCTTCAAGGATACCCCAAAAATGAATTTCTTCCTTGAGAGCTTCCTTGGACTGATGATCTCCAGCTGAGCACTCCTTCTTGCATTCAAAATCCCAATTTCTAGCACCTCAATCCACTCCACAAGCTCCCCAACTATTACAATCTCATCCAACGAAAGCAAGCTTCCACTCTCTTCTCTACCAACGAATTTCCCAGCTAAAAAAAAAAAAAAAAAAAAAAAAAACTGCACTGAAATCAGATCCTTCTTTTGTAGACTCTATTTTCTGCTTTTTTCTAAAATTCTAAAATTAAATTTTATGGTGAAAAACCCCTCTTGCCCTCAACAGTCACCCAATGCATGAAGGGCTGCCTATACTTCTAGGGTATCCCTCCAATTCTTCCATGCCTATTTTACCCATCCAAGATTCCATTATCTTGACATGCATGCCTTTATATTTTAAAGGTTTAAGTCACCCTTATATTTCAGCCACCAAAAATGACCTCCAACTAATTCACCAAATTCCTCTTGTGTCTTCCTTTTTCCTAAAAATGAAAACCCATCATCCACCAATAGTGTATCACTATTGGGTATCTACTACAATCAATATGTAAATGCCAACAGAGTTAATTTCATTTCGCCTCCTAGGTGATTTGAACTCAAGATCTCCAAGTTTTAATTCCATCATGCACTAAAAGAAAATAAACCATTAAGCTAACTCTTTAAATCTAATATTCATTTTCACTAACAATTTCATAAAGGTAAGGTCACTTATGAAAATAAACAACTATGCTAGCATAACAACTCATTTCCTACTTTATAGGCAACATAATTTTTAAGCATCATAAATCTGAATTTCTTGAGCATACCAATATCCACAAGTCAACACACACATTACCTCACACTATTTAAAAGTAAACATTACCTATTTTCACCATAGACATAGAACAATCATCTTAGTATCACAGCCCCCAACTATCAATCCCTTCCACCTGTTTCAACTTAATGAGCAACCGAGATCACTAAAAAAAAAAAAAAAAAAACTTGGGCTGTTACAATCCACTCCCCTTAAAATAATTTCGTCCTTGAAATTAGATCGTACTTGGACACCTGCTAATGTCCCCACAGTTAACGAAATCTCAAACTCTTAGTATCTTAATTACCATCTTTACCTGAGATCAAGATTGTATCTCTATTCTCAACTTATATTCATACTAAAGAATCAATTCGTATACTTACACTTGAACTGTTACCTGCACTAACTTTTAGTTCATACTTTAGCACTTTGCACATCAATACTCCTCTTCGATACTTGAAAACGGTGACAATTTAATTTCCTCTTATACCCAACGACAGTGTCGACTTTAGAAATAAATCTCACAAAATTTTCTTTCTTTTCAAATCAGTCTACATCACCACTGAGCATTTTTTAAACTCAAAGTTTCTTATACTCTTGGAATAACACCACAATGTAAGTACCTTATACCAACTAACCTCCAACATGTGCAGATCTAGTTATCTCACTGCTTCTTGTCTCAACATACCATATAACATAACCACTTTTACATGAAGAAAATTAGCACCCTATAGTTTAGAATATAGAATCAGTCTCTTGAACATAACTGTTACCTACCACCACAATAGTATGATCATCACCTCTTTCTAGTTAACACTATTTCTTACTATATAATCTGGAATTACTTGCTAAAAAAATTAAATTTTAACACATAACATATACTATTCATCATTTTTTTTATATCTTCAACATAAAGTTTTGATTTCTTACTAGTTGATCTTTCCATAGCTATTAACCATGATCCTTTAAACTTAATTATTACAGTACATCATTATAAATAATTACACATTCATCAAACTCTATATACTTTCTACAACAACCACAGTTAGATCCTTTCTTATTCCCAAATGGTCATTACACCTACCTTTGTATCTTTAACCTGACTAGAACTCTCTCTTAAAATTTTCTTAGACATCCATTATCTTGTTCCCAATCTCATTGATTCAATTTACAACAACTCATATACAATAATTCAATAACCTGGTCATCATCTCATTAATCCATACCTAGCTCATAAGTAGTTCACCTGCTTGATCCTCAAACCTTTTTAGCATTTGATAAAACATCTACTATTTACATTACCTGTTACGCATCAGCTAAGCACACTTTATTAATATTAGTTTGAACTTCAATTTCAATTCTTTACTTCAACTAAAGTATGCCTTAATACATCACAGAGCATATCCATTAGGTTTCTATATCCAGATTAAATGATAATCTTTAGAAAAAAAATTTCTTCCCAAGTTACATAGTTCTTTACGCTATTATATTGTATCATGATTTCGAGTGTACTTACCTTATTCCATCCATACCTTAGAATTTTATCTATCTAAATACTTCTAGGTCATAGTGTAAGCTAAATCCTCACACAACGAGTCATACATAGCTTAGAACTTATTAACTTCCTAATTTCTTGCCTTTAATGTTCACATCAGAAGAAATATAATGCAAAGCAATTACTATGTAAGAATCAAATTTCTTGCATACCTCAGTCTACAGTCTCTGGCAAAATGTCCTTTGGCTCCACATCGGTAGCAAATATCCGTGCCCCACCTACAATCACCTTCATGATTTCTTCTACACAAAGTGCACTTGGTTTTCCTTGTCGGTCCTTTAACTTGCTTTGAAACTTTGATGGGCCACATGGGTCCTCTCCCTCTAAGGATATCTTTTTGTGCATCTTTTCAACAAAACCATCTCCCTCACTACGACAGGCTTTCTCCCTAGTAGGCTGTAAGCTTGATACTGTCACACTGGAAGTTTGTTTTTGATGCCAATGTTCCATAAACTCTGCAAAAATGCCCTTAAAATCCTCTGGAGTCCATCTTGGAGGGGAAACCTGAGCTGTTCCTCCAACTTCTAACTGCTGTCTCTGAAGTACATATGTGGCAAATGCCTCCAAGTATTTCTGAGGTGTCATTCCAGGAGTTTCTGGTTCAGAGGGTAACAGTGAGTGTTTTCCTTCCTTCTTTCGTTCCACTCTGGTATCCGAAGATCCTTGTCTTGGAGACATCTGAGAACCAAAATGATATCTTATTATTTCATATTCTGCTACAAAACAATCCATCCTATGACCAATGAGTTATCATAGCCTCTAAGCATTATTCACCAATAACATTATAGATTTAGTCTATAATCTTAGTTCACTTCAAATAATTCATGTACTTAAATCCTCTCTTGCCATGGAACAATAGTCCCTACTAAGTATTGTCTACTTAGCTCCTATTTTCTCTAAGATCTAAATTTTTTTACTTTATTTCTAAGCAGAAAGTAATAACAGGCATGTAAACAATCCCTTATCACCCTAAGTTCCTTCATCCATAGCAATATCATATTCAATAATTCCTTTTTATCTCTAAACTATAGCCTCTACTTACCTGCCAGTCTCCAAAGATCTTCCTACAGGCAAGAATATTGAAGCTGCTCATTTTTGTTTGTCTCATAATCATCTTATTTATCTCTGAATCGATTAGTTTCATCTTGGATAATTTATGTATTGATAACCCTAAGATACTAGTTCTAATAGATACATTTATATATTCTTAGACCAGAGATCCATTTGCTCTGATACCACCACTGTAACATCCCCTTCCTAAGTGAGGAAAATGAATCACTGATCACACTAAAAACAATAAAAGGCTTAGTTAAACCTGTATAATTTTTTTTTCTTCTTCCAAACATATATCATCTCATCTGATAGTACCTGCTATCTTATCTGTCATCAACTTTGATCCATTTTCAATACTTTAAAATATACAGCGAAAGTCCTAAACCATATATTCTATTAAACTGATGGCAAAACTACTCATTACATAAATAAACTTAATTACTTAAATTACATCCAAGGTGTGGGCCTATTACAAAAACTTGCTACCCACACAGCTGAAATATCAACTAGATAGAGTTTATATTATACAAATACATAATCAAAATACTTTAATTAACCAAGAGGCCCAAACTTCCTCTTGGACTACCATCTACGGTTGTCTCTTTTCCTTGAGCTTGCTATAATCATCTGTAAAACATGTAAATCAACTGGAATGAGCCAAAGCTCAGTGAATAGCTAATAACTTGGCAGGAATACATGCAACAAACATCATATCAAATATGTAATAAACAAGGAAGCTGTCTTTGTTCTGTATTGTATCTAACGGCTATTTACTTGGTAATATTTCACATCTTGTTCTTGTTTTTTTTTTTTTTATATCATTACATGATCATATTCCCACTCATGGATACTTCCTTGTTTTCCTATAGTTCCATGATACTGATATGTATATTTATTTATTTTTATTTTTTTGTCTTGCATTCACTGTTCTTGCTTGACTTGACTACAAATTGTTGACTTAGGCTCAATGGATGTATTCATATCTTGCCCCATTGTGCGCTTGGCCATTTCATAATATGACTGACTTGCATTCTGTTTTTCTTATAGACCACTATTTTCTTTCATGACTTGTCTATTTGTTAACATTTCTGGACTCAACGGATGCTTCCGTTTCTTGTCAATTGTACATCATGCTTTGACTCATTGGATGCCTCTGTTTCTCGTCACTGGTTTGACTCAACGGCTGCTTCCGTTTATTGTCACTTGTTAGGCTTGACTCAATGGCTGCTTCCGTTTATTGTCACATGTTTGGCTCACCGGATGCTCCCGTATCTTGCCACTTGTTTGACTCAACGGCTGCTTCCGTTTATTGTCACATGTTTGGCTCACCGGATGCTCCCATATCTTGCCACTTGTTTGACTCAACGGCTGCTTCCATTTATTGTCACATGTTTAGCTCACCGGATGCTCCCGTATCTTACCACTTATTTAACTCAATGGCTGCTTCCGTTTATTGTCACATGTTTGGCTTACCGGATACTCCCGTATCTTGCCACTTGTTTGACTCAACAGATATTTCCATTTGCTGTCACTTAATCATGATGTACCAGTATTCCTAGGCTGATTTTCAAGGACTTTTCTTTCTATAAAATATAAACTTGGACTTGCTATCCATTTATTCATTCCGTATATAAATTTACAGATGGTACTGTTTAACATTCTATCGGTGCATGTACATCTGTTACAAGTTATTTATGTTAGTTCCAACTCATATTACTGTCTGTATCTTTTATAACCTATTAGAAGAGATTGTCATTTCCGTTGTAGTCTAACTTGACTTCACCTTTACTCTTATCTTTACTAGTATAAATCTATTTCTTATCTTTCTTTGTCCTCATGACGTTCCTACTAGTTTACAACAGTTTACAAAAGTATTATGATCACCGAAAGCATTTAAAAAATTAAAATTTACAAGTATAAAATTTGCTGTCCATTGGTTACATCCATTAGTCCACATTTTATTTTACAGCTTGTAAACATTCTTCATTAAAATGATCCCATTCTCTTGTTTCAGGTTTAGGGGTCATGTAACATATTGAAGAAACTTTCTACATTCATAACTGTATGTATAACACAATATAACAACAATAAATATCAATACACTTGCAGCATCTGACAATTTTCACCATACCACTCATAAACTATATACCAAAGTGGAATAACATTTCAGGTTTACATAGATGGATATAAAAGCATCAATCTCAAGAAGCATTCATCACCACACCTGCACATAAATATATTTACAATACTAGCCTACTACAAGAGGTTAGTTACTCACTTTGCAACTCACAACTACCCTATTTATAGCTCCTTGAACTTCTAACCAGATTTGAGTACAACAAGCAAAACCTTCACCTCCTACAGCCATAAAGTGATATTCTTCACTTATAAAATACATGAGCAAACCCCAAATATGATATTAAAATTATTGGGATACCCGGTTTTATACCTGAACCTCTTGGCCAAAAATGACCCCTGCTTGGCTTAAGTTAGAAACTCCCTACCATGCTGTCTTATTTGGAATACCTGAACATATGAAGCTTTAATCAATGTAGGAATCATCTTTTAACCCCTTAACATGCATCATAACAAAGCTCTCTAAGCGTTTGTTTAGTTTTCCAATCTATTTAGGTCCTTTAGTTAGGAAACCCCAACACTTAAATCCCAAAACCTGCTGTAACAGCAACTTCGGTAATATAGACCTTAATTCAAAAATGGTTGCATTAGAGTGTCCAAAACTTTATGAAAAATTTTCAAATTTGGACTACATCTAGTTTATAGGCTAATAGGAGTCTCTGAAAAAAAATTTCATTAAAAACTATTTTAGATTGGTCAAAATAGCCCTATATTTTTCCCTATCTACTGTAACAGCATGTGCTGTACAATGAACCTTCAATTAATAATAAATTAATTTGAATGCCCAAAACTTCATAAAAAAATTATAAAATTTGGAGCACATATGCCTCACACATCACCAAAGATCTCTGAGAAGAAATCTTGCCAATAATCGATCTCAATTGGTCAAAATAACCAATCTATTGAAACCAATGATCCCCAGATTTTCCCATGCATTTATACTGATTTTAACATGAGCTTTGGGCAGGATGGAGTTCGAATTTTGGTGTCTATTTTAACACAATACATACTCCTTTCAAATACCTTTCCAACGCATCAGGAATCATCAAATTCCGATTTTTATGTAGGAAGTTATGGCCTTTGGATTGAACAGGGGTTATGCTGCCAGTCCATGACGGGTTAACCCAAAACGGGTTGGATCATCTAAGGTCATTTTCTTCTTGTTTTTCTCATAACCACTACCATCTAACACTCTTAACTCATCATTTAAACTCAGAAATCACCTTTGCAGATGTTAACCATATTTAAACTTCTATTTTCCCCAATTTATATATGCACAAAATCACATTTACATATACTTTGCTTGAGATTTGATGAACAATGTTACTGTTCATCATCTCTTTCACTGGAAACCTAAATGATTCTAAAAATCCACTTTATTTTTTTATTGATTCAACATGCAAGCCACATTCCCTTCACCATAGGGTATAAGAAACTCACCTGAGCACTCACAAGATAGTTCCCAAGCTTGAACCACCAAGGACAGCAACTCTAATTTTAATTTCTTCCTTAGTTTTGCTGCAACTCCTTCAAGGATACCCCAAAAATGAATTTCTTCTTTGAGAGCTTCCTTGGACTGATGATCTCCAGCTGAACACTCCTTCTTGCATTCAAAATCCCAAGTTCTAGTACCTCAATCCACTCCACAAGTTCCCCAACTATTACAATCTCATACAACGAAAGCAAGCTTCCACTCTCTTCTCTACCAACGAATTTCCCAGTTTAAAAAAAAAAAAAAAAAAAAAAACTGCACTGAAATCAGATCCTTCTTTTGTAGACTCTATTTTCTTCTATTTTCTAAAATTCTAAAATTAAATTTTATGGTGAAATCCCCCTCTTGCCCTCAACAGTCACCCAATCCATGAAGGGCTGCCTATGCTTCTAGGGTATCCCTCCAATTCTTCCATGCCTATTTTACCCATCCAAGATTCCATTATCTTGACATGCATGCCTTCATATTTTAAAGGTTTAAGTCACCCTTATATTTCAGCCACCAAAAATGACCTCCAACTAATTCACCAAATTCCTCATGTGTCCTCCTTTTTCCTAAAAATGAAAACCCATCATCTCCCAATAGTGTATCACTATTGGGTATCTACTACAATCAATATGTAAATGCCAACAGAGTTAATTTCATTTCGCCTCCTAGGTGGTTTGAACTCAAGATCTCCAAGTTTTAATTCCATCATGCACTAAAAAAAAAATAAACCATTAAGCTAACTCTTTAAATCTAATGTTAACATTCACTAACAATTTCATAAAGGTAAGGTCACTTATGAAAATAAACAGTTGTGCTAGGCATAACAACTCATTTCCTACTTTATAGACAAAACATAATTTTTAAGTATCATAAATCTGAATTTTTTGAGCATACCAATATCCACAAGTCAACACACACATTATCTCACACTATTTAAAAGTAAACATTACCTATTTCCACCATAGACATAGAACAATCATCTTAGTATCACAGCCCCCAATTTTCAATCCCTTCCACCTGTTTTAACATAATGAGCAACCGAGATCACTCAAAAAAAAAAAAAAAACTTGGGCTGTTACACAAATATTCAAGCTTAACAAGAAATTCTATCTCAATTTTCTTTGATAATGCACCTTCGGGAAGAAATTAAGCTAGGACAGTCTTTGTAAAATTTCTACTTGAATGTTCTTCCACATGGCAAAAAGAGGGTCCGAAATTGATGAGAATGTCGAAGGACCCTCTTGTCCAATAAAAGAAATGAGGGAGGAGAACTCCAGTTAAATGTCAAAGGAATAAAATTTAGATTTATTGGGAGGTTCTCTGGGGAATTGTTCATAATTAAGGCTATTAATTTGGATCCAAATCCAAAACTGTCCCATAATCGAACTGTTAAAATCCATCCCAGAATCATTTTGAGATCGGTTTGTAATATTCATGACAAAGACAAAGTGATAAATATTGAAATTTCCTTTTTCGTCATTTGAATTTATCAATACAAATTTCAGCATTGGATGGAGACCTTGTCATCCAACAAATTTTTCTACAGTATGAAATGAGAAAAGGTAGAAAGAACAGGATGACATCTGCTTTTTGGAATTTGATCGGCTAGAGAGAGGAGTCCCGCTGCTCGTTCTTTAAAACCTATTGCCAGAGGCGATCAAATTATTACTGGAATTGCCATCGGCAGAATCAACAACATCAGATTTTGAAGCCTTCTGAAGGAATCTGCTGAGGAGTTACTTAAGCATGATGACAACTTTTGTTGTAGAACAAACTAGATCAGATCATGGTGATCAATTTCATAGAGAAAAACCTCAGCATGAAGAAGAGACCAAAAACCCTGTTTACCAATAACAAGAAGGCCAAGAACTTAGTCATCATAAAAGAGAAATTGGTTGACCAAAAACAAGATCTTTACCGGCAACGAAAAGAAACAAAAATAATCCCCAAATAGATCTACATAGCTCGCATGAAACTAACGAAGAAACTCTTTTTTTTTTGGGAGGGGGGGGGGTAAAGATGAAGAAACCCAAGATCACAGTTACAGCCAGCAAGTATAACCAAAGAAAGATGGAATTTTGCTAATCTAGAAGAAAATAAAAGTATAAAAATCAGAGAGGTAAGAAAATCCCTGTGAGTCATAGAAATCAAAACTCTCTTTGTTATTGACTGACGTTTCGAACATAAAAAAAAATCAAGGACTTGCTGCATCTGAGAAGAAGACATAATAAAATACCTCAACTGCAAAACCAAGAGCTTTTTCTTCGTTATTCGTATTCCTCTGATTTTGGTTTCTCTTCTGCAAAACCAAGAGCTTCTTCTTCGTTTTTCGTTTTCCTCTGATTTTTGTTTCCTCCATTTCCAATGACTGAAAACCTAAATCCCTAAATTGAAAGACAATGTCTTCATTTTGATACAAAGAAGTTTTGTCTAGATAGGCCTTGGTAATCCTGAGAAGTCATCACTGTAGGTGTAAGATCTCCTTCCCAGGAGCAGGAGAAACGAACCATTGGTTGGCAATTACAAAATAGAAACAAAGAAGACCTGTAATTTTTTTTTTTACATGACAGCACAATAACTTCATCATTCAAACATCATAACACAATCCAAAATCATCAACCTAGTCCAATAACATTAACCTGGCAGCGGAACAAAAGTAGCTAATAATTACATATTTGGTGGCCAAATTAATTACATCCCAAAATGCATTCTAAATACCAAGTTATACAACAAAAGGTGTGGCTGACCATAAAAAATTTACTGCCACAAATGCTCCAAAAGTGGCAACTATTTGCAAGTTGCAATTCAAACCACCTACAAAATGTAATTCAAGTGCCAAGTGGTCTAATGGCCAACTAGGTCTTCTACACCCATAGTCTCTAGTTGCTCTTCTGCGAAATCATCTGTAAAAATATATCCACAACTGGGGTAAGCAAGGCTTAGTGAATAAATAACAACTTGGTAGAAAATACATACATTAGACATTGTATCAAGTATCTTAGAAAACATCCATGCTGGTCCTACAATGATACGAGTGTATAAAATATCTTACACATTTCAAATCTCACATTTAGTTGTATTCTCACACCATCTTATAATGATGTTATTGTCACATTTGCTAATCTTCCACATGTCTAAATTCTATGATATCACTTATAGAACCGTATGCCTACTGTTCGTTATCATTTTCATAACCCATTGGTTTAACTTTTCTCTTTAACTTACTTTCTTTATTCTTGCTTAGCTTAACTTCAAGCTACTGATTTATGTACATCAGGTAAACTTTGAATTTTGGACTCACTGGATGCTCTCATTTCTTGTCCCATGATTGACTCACTGGATGCTTCCGTTTCTTGTCACATGGCTGGCTCACCGGATGCTTCCGTTTCTTACCACATAATTGACTCACTGGATGCTCCCATTTCTTGTCACTTACCATTGATGTTCATGATCACCTAGACTGAGTTCTAGGTTTTAAATTTTATGCTGCACATTAACTTACGCATGCTGTCCACTTACTTTTGTTCTGTATAAGAAGCAACTGATTGTACAGCATGGCCATTGGTCATTCATAAACATCCAATACAGGTCTTCGAAGTCATTATAAAACCCCTTGCTATCCATACTTGCATAAAATAATAAGAGAAGATAACATTCTCAGCTACAGTATAAACTTATTTCATTCCTATTCTTGATTACACTAGTAGAGACTCTATTCTACACTAGTCTAAACTCTATTCTCACCTTTCTTTGTTAGTGTAATGTTCTTACAAATCCCACAACAATTTTACTGAAGGTGTACTGCTTACCACCCCATGGAAAACACACAAGATATCCCTCAGTGAAACTTGCTGTCCCCTACTTTGTTCATTAGATTGGTTTGTTGGCCTACATGTTCATGATTCACACATATACTTTCAAAGAAATCGTAAACTTTTACTACTTACTTAGTAGTAACATTCAAACTACCATTCACCTTAAATAATTTCATGGAATTTGCAACCTCTATCAATGTGATCCAATATTGTCCATAATCCAATTTTTCAACATAGCATAACATCACATTTATTTATAAAGGTGTTTATGACAATAAAATTCAAGAACAACCATCACCACAACAAGCCCATAAATATATACAAATTACTAGCCTATTACAAGAAGTCATTTACTCATCTTTTTCTTGGAAAGTCCTTTCTAAGCAAGCCTTGTGCACTAGTAAATTGAAAAATACAACAAGGGATAGGTCCTCCAAAACACCTACACCAATGGTTATTAAAGTCACTAAGTCGAGTGGCCTAGACCCAAGACCATTGGTGAAGTTCGTACTTTCCATGGTCTAGCTACTTTCTATCGGCGATTTCTACGGAATTGAAGGCGATTTCTATCGGCGAGCGAAATTGAGAGCAATCATTTAAAGGTCATTAGCAACTTTCTTTTATTACCTGAGTGCTATATGCAAATTTGGACCTCCCTTGGGACATTTTTGCTTAATACTTCTCTTCTTCCTTTATGCTGTCCAACATTGTACTTAGTGTTTTAGTACTTGAGTAATACAAAACCACTCAATTTTTATTTGCATTATCACTAGAGTGAGTCCTTGGATCGCTTAAACATGCCCCCATATCCAATAGCCTTTGCTAAAAGGGAACTCACAATTTGCTTGACAACAAGCCAAAAATTTCTGTTTTGCTGAAATTTTCTGCCTAGGGTCCTATTGGGTTGCATTTGGGCATCAAAGACTCCATAAAATTTCCCAAATCTTGGGGAATACTTTCCTAACATATTATTCTAGGTCCTAGGGGAAAACCCCCCAAAAAAACTGCTGAGAAAACCAC
This sequence comes from Protea cynaroides, assembly GCA_028583415.1. Lineage (NCBI taxonomy): Eukaryota > Viridiplantae > Streptophyta > Magnoliopsida > Proteales > Proteaceae > Protea > Protea cynaroides. Next base: position 25,899,960 of record CM053267.1, read on the forward strand.
AAAACAAGGGGCAGTTGACCACTCAATTACAACAGCCCGGGAAGCCTCTGAAACATAAAAATTTTCGACCCTTTCCCCTTCTTTCCTCCCCCATTAGCCCCAAAACTATGTGAAAATATTTTTTAAACCATTTGGACCAATTTCAATGTATTTATCATCATTTAAAAAATTTATTTCGAAAAAAAAAAAAATCTAAATCTTCCTTAGCAAAAACATGGATTTTTGCAACTATCTCTCTTTTAGGAGTTTTCGTTCTATTAAAACATCTAAACCATTTCCAACTTATCCTATATTCATGGTTACAGACCTCATCATAAGACTTTTCATTCATAAGGACATTTCCCCCAATTAAATGCACACACACACACACACACACACACACACACACACACACACACACACACACACACACACACACACACACACAGCCTTTCCTTTAAGAATGATGTGCATACTCAGCCTTACTGTTCATCATCTTCAACCTCAAGAATGATGTGACACACACACACAGCCTTTCCTTTAAGAATGATGTGCATACTCAGCCTTACTGTTCATCATCTTCAACCTCAAGAATGATGTGCATACTCAGCCTTTCCTTTAAGAATTGATCAATGCAATATGCAATTCACATTCCCTTCACCACAGGGTATAAGAAACTCACCTGAGCACTCACAAGATAGTTCCCAAGCTTGAACCACCAAGGACAGCAACTCTAACTTTAATTTCTTCCTTGGCTTTGTTGCAACTCCTTCAAGGCTACCCCAAAAATGAATTTCTTCCTTGAGAGCTTCCTTGGACTGATGATCTCCAGCTGAGCACTCCTCCTTGCATTCAAAATCCCAAGTTCTAGCACCTCAATCCACTCCACAAGCTCCCCAACTATTAAAATCTCATACAACGAAAGCAAGCTTCCACTCTCTTCTCTACCAATGAATTTCCTAGCTCAAACAAAAAAACTGAACTGATATCAGATCATTCTTTTGTAGACTCTATTTTCTTCTATTTTCTAAAATTCTAAAATTAAATTTTATGGTGAAATCCCCCTCTTGCCCTCAACAATCACCCAATGCATGAAGGGGTTGCCTATACTTCTAGGGTATCCCTCCAATTCTTCCATGCCTATTTTACCCTTCTAAGATTCCATTATCTTGACATGCATGCCTTCATATTTTAAAAGTTTAAGTCACCCTTATATTTCAACCACCAAAAATGACCTCCAACTAATTCACCAAATTCCTCTTGTGTCCTCCCTTTTTCCTAAATGTGAAAACCCATCATCCACCAATAGTGAATCACTATTGGGTATCTACTACAATCAATATATAAATGCCAACAGAGTTAATTCCATTTCGCCTCTTAGGTGATTTGAACTCAAGACCTCCAAGTTTTAATTCCATCAAGCACTAAAAAAAAAAAAAAAACCCATTAAGCTAACTCTTTAAATTTAATATTCACTTTCACTAACAATTTCATAAAGGTAAGGCCACTTATGAAAATAAACAACTATGCTAGCATAACAACTCATTTCTTACTTTATAGACAAAACACAATTTTTAAGCATCATAAATCTGAATTTTTGAGCATACCAATATCCACAAGCCAAAACACACACATTATCTCAGACTATTTAAAAGTAAACATTATCTATTTCCACCATAGACATAGAACAATCATCCTAGTATCACAGCCCCCAACTATCAATCCCTTCTGCTTGTTTCAACATAATGAGCAACCGAGATCACTCAAAAAACTTGGGTTGTTACAGTAGGATTGAAACACCAATACGTGGTGGCCGTCCTACGGTCTCTCTCCTATGCCTGTACACATAGGAGATGATTCAGATTGGTTTCGCCCAGCAGTTTGTAGGAAAGCTTCTCTCCTATGAAAAACCTTAGCAGAATGGACACTCTAAATTTACACACTTGAACAGTGACCTGTAGTACCATGAAGTAAGGGTGCCAACCGGTTGTCCAGTTGGGCCTAATCTGTCGCGACCACTTCTAGACCTAGGATCGTAATTGCATTATTTAATTTATTGGTCCTCATTGGTTGGACATTGACTTATCTATAATGGACGGTTGGTTACTGGTTTCTAATTGGGTCCATACCAATCAATTCATTTTTTAATGATCAAACCATTAATTTCCAACTGATAAATAAACACACAACCATTGACCCTTATTTATAAACCATTTTTCTTTTCTCTTTAAAATGATCTATCCTTGAAGAACGTCTACAACTAATGAGTCTCACATTGATTAGAGAAAGAAAATGTTAAGAGACAAGTCATAAAAGGAGATGTAGACGCTTAAGAGAATCGAGATGTACAAGGTTATATAACCAACCACTTAGCCGGAATGGGTTGGTTTAAGCTAGTTTCTATATTTAGTCAAGTTTTATCAAGCCATGTCATGATGTCATTTTTCTGGTCAGCACTGTGAACTATTTAAAAATACATCATCCAAGATCATGATCTGACTATTTATTTAATGGTCAGTCTGATTTTGGTCTTTTTTTGTGTCGCTTTGGTCGGTTTAACTGGTGGTTTCTAGGGTGGTAACTCTACCATGAAATGCTTCTACATGTTTTTCCTGCATTAAAAAAAAAAAAAATTGTTTCGAGCTTATTCCAAGTTTCAGTTCTTATATTCCTAAGATGCTTACAGAAGTAATGCCATTGTTTGTGATATTACAAAGTACATTTAGGGCAATATAGGATAAAACTTTTTGCAATTGCTCCCCTCCCCCCAAAAAAAAAAAAAAAAAAAAAAAAGGTTCGTGGGTGAATCTATCTTGCCATGTGGAGGATTCAAATCCTCTACTCCCAAAGGTTCGGGAGAGGGGCGGCGACCTGTCTAGATGGCCGACTCCTGGGGCTCAGGTGAATCCAAGCCTTCCATCCGAGCTGACACCCCCTTGTCGGCTTGGCTTATCGGCTAGGCTTGTTGGCTCGGTTGGAGGTCTCAGATTCACCCAAGCCCCAGGTGTTGGCCATCTAGCTAGGTCGCCGCCCCTTTCTAGAACCTTTGTGAGGAGAGGATGTGGATCTGGATTAATGATGTTACAATTATGATAGTTGTGTCTAAGAGATGGTCTAAATAGGTCATGTGTCAATTTCAGCAATTGTTAACCTCTCATCTAATGGCATACTCTCCTGTGTATACCATGCACCCTTCATTAATTGTGCCGATTGAGTTAAAATTTCCATGTCTGCAACAGACCTTGTCCACATCCTCTCCTCCAAGAGTTTCTGCAGGAGAGGTGGCGCCCCATTGGATGGACGACACCTGGGGCTTGGGTGAATCTGAGCCCTCCATCCTAGCCGATACCCCCTGTCAGCTAAGCTTGTCGGCTCGGATGGAGGGCTCGGATTCAACCGAACCCTAGGTGTTGTCCATCCAATAAGGGCGCTACCTCTCCTCCAGAAACTCTTGGAGGAGAGGATTTGAATCCCTGTTCTACCTATACATAAAATTTTAGCTCCAGATTGACCACATGGTAGATGTAAGAACCCACCCACCATTTTTGCCTATGGGTTGCCATCTCCCAAACCACTCTCATGTTTGTGATGGTAATATTGTTCCCTTAGTTTATTTTACTTCCAGTCATTTTATGTTGAAAAAAAAGTTTAAAAAAATAACATAAGCTACAATTTATGCTTGCAAGCAAAGTTCTAAATCTAACTATTGGACATGGTCTTGTCCATATTTAAAATCGATTTGATCTGAATCAAATCGGTGTACAGATTTAATGGGAAACTAACGCATTATTGATACTATATAATAATATTAAAATAGGATCAGATCGAGGGTTGATTAGATCCAAAACTGCTACGAATTGATCAATCCAACTAATCCGATACCAATTACTTGAAATATGCTGGCAAGTATGGATTTCAGTGCAAATCCACACAGCAACGTCCATCTTTCTTGTAATGCTCTAGAATATCTGTGCTTTTTTTTTTTCCTCTTTTTCTTTTATTTATTTATTTTTTTGATGAAATATATCTATGCTATTCTATGTTATTTGTTGAAGGAAATAAAAGGCACAGATATCCTCCCAATTCCCAAAGGAAACTCATTTGGAGAGTGGAAATTTTTAGGCAGATAATCTTATATATGTGACTTATCAGATTTTTTCCAAAGTGTCTTCCCGGACTAAAGAAGTTTTTAGATCAAATTGTTTCCCTTGAGCAGACGGCATTTGTGGAAGGTGACAATATTTCTAAGAATGTTCTCAATGCTAACAAAATATTCCATCACATGAAGGGCAAAAGATCTGGAGGATATTTGGCAACCTATAAACTAGGAACCGAGATCCTCGATAGTGATTGCCAAGCTAAAGTGAAGATCCCAACCTCTCATAGTGCATCGGAACACATGCTGATGCACTATGTGTGGCTGGGATCTACACTGTCGCTTGGCAGCCAGACAGAGGATCTGTTTTGGTAAACTAGATATGACAAAAGCTTATGATTGAGTCGAGTAAAGTTTTTTTGAGGCTATTTTGCAAAAGTTGGGGCTGTGTGACATATAGGTTAAAGCCCTCACGCAGTGTGGTAGTACGGTCTCTTATTCCTTCCTCGTCAATGAAGATCAAAAGGGTTTTTGTCATCCCATCTATGGGGCTTAGGCAAGGGGATCCCCTCTATCACACCTCAATTTTGGACTAACTAGAGTAGTATAATGAACCATCAATAAATCAATGGTTCAACCAGGATCTCGTATAGGTCGTACCCACCATATCAAACCACACACACATTCCACGGTAATAATCAATGATCATAAATAAATAAGAAGTCTTTATAAATAATGAACTGATTATCTAACAGTGATAAATAAATATTTAATCCAGTTATCTTCAAATAACTCAAGACATAAAATAAAATAATCAATTACATGCTCGGTAGTCAAAATAACTAAACTAATCAAAGACACATTGATTGCACTTGCATGAAGGATCATGCACATCTTCTATAGCTTCTACATCCATAGTCGCCATGTGTTTATACGATGACGCATTCACGTAATCTTCTACAGTAGTACCTGCATCATCAACTAAAAGTATTCGATGTCGAAAGGGTGAGCACACATCACGGCTCAGTGAGAAAACAAAACAATGTGCAAACAAATGCATGCATTTAATTCAATATCTTTGGTCTAATTTTTAAGTTTATAATGTGCTATAGAAAGGTTTGGTGGCCCCCGCACCTTTATATACGAGTGTGTGAATCTACCCAATGGATCAAACACCATTGCCGTCCCACATGCACCTACCATGGAATAGAGATAGAACTAAAGTGTCCGGATCACACGCCGCCTACACTTCCCCTAATACCCTACCCATACCAACACGTAAGCCCCTATTGGCGAGGGCTTACAATCTGGGCTCGCAAATAACAAATCCTAATACCATCTAGTGTATCCAAGGTCTCACCCCAGCATCCCTCAACACGACCATAGAGATAGAGCTAAAGCCCCCTGGTAGAGTCAAAGACCATAAGATCCGAGACCACCTCCCCTAATGCCCTACGATGTAATAGTTCTACTAAAATAATGGCGATACGACGATATCAGTTGGCAAGACTTGAGTAGAGATAGAGCTAGAGTCTGGTGACCAGGATATACCACAATGTCACGTCCTCTCCCTGATGCTCCACTCGCATCCAACACACTAATCACATGCTTATTCCTAGCATCATCATTATCATCATGTTATAAATAGACATAAGTAAATATTCATGAGCAGTAATAATATGAATATTAGATAACATGTGAGATGCACATTACAAACATACAAGCATAGAATCAATCATGGCATTGGACTCAATAAAATAATTTATTATTATCCAATTAGTTTAGGTCTTATTCCCTCACCTGTTAACAATACTCGATCTCCTTCCAAGCCTGTTAACTCTCTTTGAATCAATTTAGTAACCTAGAAGTTATATGAATTTAAGTTAGGATGCATGTGTAATATGTTACGGTAGTCAAAATTTGAATAGATTACAGATATGTGTCTGATAGGTCCTATGGTCTCATGTTGTGTCGACCATACCACGTACAATCGATACCCTATGATCGCACTATATGCAACCACACCTGCGGCCATACGCTTTCTGGATTCTTCCCGAATGGCTATGGTCGATACTCTGGTCATCTTATGGTTGACCGTAGCTATGACCATACAATTTCTGGTCAAATCTTACATTCAATCCTAGTTTTTCCTGAGTCAATTTTTTGGTTCTTCACTTGGGTTCATCCTATGGTTATCCTATGGCCATTTTTTACGGTTTCTCACCAACCATTATCACTAAAATCATCCCTCATAGTTATCTTTGGGATTTACCCAAAGATCACAAGGATCATAATAGTTTGAAATCTCCAATCGACAATAGAAATCTTATTCCATAGGATTTACATCTTCAGAGATAAGTTTCATACCTTGGCCTATAGTAGAGAGCCAAAACCTTCTCTACACAACCTTCTTCTTAGCCTTCTCTCCTTCTTCTTCTCTTTCTCTTCCTTCTCTTCCTCTAGGGTTTGATAATGTTCCAAAAGAGTGAAAAAGGATCAAGGAACGTCCTTTATATAGAGAGAAACTCTCCATATAGAGTTCTCCAACAATAGGAAAGAGATCTCCATTTTATTTGAAAAGTTTTCAATCTTCGAAGTCTGATTTGGGGTCATACGGTCGGAGGTATGGTTCCCAAATCTGTTGACCATACGCTTGAAAACATCGACCGTACGTTTAATTATTAATGGTCTTTGTTTTTCATCATATGGTCGACCATACCTACCCAGGTAGTCAACCATACACTTAGTTTTTAGTGTTTTTGAGTCGATTAGTTTACCTGGTCTCGTGGTCTATCTTCAGATGGTTGGCCCACTTGATCTAGCAATGATGAAAATACCTAGCATGACACGGTTATACCGGTTAGTAGAGTACGGGTCTTACACCCTCTCCCCATCCTTGTTCATTCTTGTGATAGAATGCCTTGCATCTCTTATTTCTAGAGCAGCGATTAACGATAGCATTCAAGGTATCCGAGTTCATCATTCGAGCCCCCTTATTACACGTTCATTGTTTGCTGAAGATTACCTTATCTTTCTTAAAGATGAGCATAGCTCTATGAGACATCTGAGCCATTACCTTGGTATTTATTGTGAAGCTTTTGGTTAGTCTATAAACTTCAATAAATCCTCGATTTCTTTCAACCCAAATGCACCGGTCAGATTTTGGAATATCTTCTCTCGCATGATTGGAATCAAGAATCTGCTTAAGCCTAACCTTTACCTTGTGTTACCTACAAATATTGGGAAGAAAAAGCAGAGTTCCTTTGAGGCTATAAAGGATAGAATTCCTCAGTAGAATTGTAGGGTGGAAGGAAATCTTCTATTCCAAACTAGAAGGGAAGTCCTTTTGAAGACGGTTGCTGCAGCTATTCCAAGCTATGTCATGTCTTCCGGTTGGGTTACTTTAGGACTTGAATAAATTTGGGTTCCGTTTATACTGGGGATAAAATGAGGAGCGGAGGCTTTATTGGGTGGAGTAGGATTGCATGTGTAAACCAAAGCTTGAGTATGGGTTAGGGATGAATAATCAAGTTACTCAAAAAGATGTATTTTTGGCAAAGCTTGGCTGGAACCTTTTATGGAAGTTGGATAGTCTATGGCCCCGATTGATGAGCATCATTTACTTCCCATCTGGGAAATTCTTGAGTGCCCTGCGAATTCCCAAGCCTTATGGGGGTGGCATAGTATTATAGAAGGGAGAGATCTTCTTAGTGTTGGGCTATTATGGAGGTTTTTTTTTTCTCTTTGGTAGTAAAGAAACTTATTTATTAATATGTGTATCATGTACACTTGGAATTCATACAACAATTGTCCTGAATCCAAGGATCGAAAAGTAGCCAAACTATCGTATACGCTAACGACATGGTCCTCCTAGAAAGGGAGTCAGCAATGCTATTTTTCTCCCTGTTAATAAAGCTGAAAATACAACTTTCAAAATATGGTTGTAGATGGAGAATATTCTCAAGTATACCATTGCACTGAAACACTATAGATACACATTCTAAGAAGATGATCGAGCAGATGTTGGCTATTAGATTCTAGAAGCACCCGCTCCACCCCCCTTCATATTGTGTCTAACAAAGCTGCACGGATAGATAAGGCTTCTCTAATAATTGGAATAGGACAGGAGGTCGGTTCTAAAATGGTAAAAAGAGGCACATCATTATGATCACGACAAATGTAACCTAAACCTCCAATTGTTTCCGATTGGAAACTGGCATCTGTATTCGGTTTAAAGACACTGATTGTTGGAATCCATTGTGATAAAGTAGTCTCCATAGGAGTAGCCACATTAACCAAACTAGTTTGTAGACGTTGAGGAATGCTTTGATAGTAGGATAGATAAATCTGTTCAGCAAGTTGAACAACTTTAGCTGGAGTGTATTATTGGCGTCTGAAAACATGATCATTTCTAGCGAGCCAGAGTTACCTACAAATAAACAAACATAGGGTCATGATCTCCTTGCTTCATGCTTTTTCGGCTATCAAAAAAGATGTCCAGCTCTCAATCCAATCATGCAGTTACAACACAAACAAATCTGGAATCTTGTAATGTAGATTGCAACAGTACCAAACTGCTCTAGCAAAAAGGCAATCTAATAAAATGTGAGAAACTGATTCCTCTGCTAAACTACATCGAATACACAAACTATCTACCATAATATTTTGCCGACATAAATCAAATGCTGTTACCAAACAAAAGCACAAGCCCGCCACAGAAAAGACTTAAGCTTTGGTAAAGTTGGGCATTTCCAGATTTGTTTCCAAACATATTCTGACACCAATGGGATAGATGTTGAAGACATGGAGGGCTTTAAAGAGAGACATATATCTTCCAAATTGGATAATAAATGATATGCTGTCTTAACCGAGAACTTACCATTTCTAATAGCACCCTAGATAAGGGTTTCTATCACACCCCAATTTCGACTGAACCAGAAGTGTGAGTGAACTGCCACTGAAGCAACGGTTCACACTAGGATCTCAATAAGACCGTATCCACTCATACAAACCATTGTACATAACCATAATCAGAATATAATAAAATACAGCAGAAGTCTTAAATTAAATGAACTGAGTACTTCTATTGATAAATAAATTATTCAGTTATTCAAAATACCAAAACATAAATAATTATCCTTACATCCCAATTATAAATCTGATTGAAAATAAATAAAGAAACAAAAATAACATCTTAGAGGTACACGCAGAAAGGGCACTCGCATGAAGAGTCATGCTCGTCCTGCCCTGCTTGCACTTCTAAAGCAGCAACACCTCTATATGTCGGAGCATCCATGTAGTCCTCCACAGGATAACCTGCATCAACATCTAAAAACATGTATATATACAAGGGTGAGTTCACAACTTAGCTTAGTAAGACAATCAGACAATGCAACAAAGATATGCATGAGTAACTTTCACATCATAGTCTGGTTTTAAGTTTGCAATGTGCTATAGAAAGAATTAGAAGCCACCGCACCTCTATACACGAGTGTGTGAATCCGCCCAATTGATCAAACACCACTGTCGTCCCACAAACACCCACCATGGAATAGAGATAGAGCTAAAGCGTCTGGATCAAACACCACCAACACTTCCCCTGATACCCTACCCATACCAATATGTAAGTCCCTATTGGCGAGGGCTTACAAACTGGGTTCACAACTAAGCAATCCTATATGTCATCATAGTAGGCCCTATCCAGCATAGCTCCCTACGGCATAGAGATAGATCTAGAGTTTAGTGGCCAAGCCGGGGGCCACAGTGCCACTTCCTCCCATTGATACCTTACCCACACCAAGCATGCTAAGACAGAACGATACGAAAATGTGCTAGTGTGAGGAATGATCCCAGACCCCCGGTCCTTTCCATTCCACACACCAACGAAAACAATCACATGCCTAACAGTCACATCCTAGCATAGTGAGTATGCATGAACAATAATAATAACTTAAAGTAAAGGATGACATGCGAGTATGCACAAACATCGGTCCACAGAATCATAGTTATTAACAACGTTTTACTGTTATTAAATTATTAGGGTTTAGGTCCAATTCCCTTACTTGATGCTTGTTTGATAGCTTGCTCCGTGTCACAGAATCCAAACTTGCTATCACAAGGTCCTATATGATGTTAGGGTTGAATTAGAATAGTTTTCTTAGGGTTTATATTGGTCGAAAAACCAATAAGATCAAAAATACTCCTCATAGTGTAGACCGGTCACAGGTACCTATCGCAGGTACCGACTGCGACACTGTGGGGAAAGGTGCGACTGGTATGGTCGACCGGTCCCCATAGACCAGTCTTCGGGAGATACCGATTGCAGTACCGGTCGCATATGGTGCGACCGATATGGTCGACTGGTATGTCTCCGCAAGACCATACATTCAATTCACGCCTTCCATCGGTCACCCCCTATTGATTTTAGGGTTTCTCCTACATATTCTAGGTCTGAGCATTGAGTTAGAGTTGTTTCCAACTCCATTCAAGTCCTAGTTTCGATGATTTTCAACCTAGAACTTGAATCTAGGGTTTACCGACTAGATTAGGGTTTGACGGCAAAAATATGGTTTAGATCAATACCTTGCTTTGCATGGTATTGACCCAAACATGACTAACCATCCTGGAACGATTAAAGTAGAGGAAGGTTTAAGCACTTACCGTTGGTTCACGGTAATGTGTTCTTCGTCCAACGGCAATGGCGGCTCTCCCCCCTCGTTCCTAGCTTCTTCTCCTTCTTCAATCTCTTTCTCCTCTCTAGGATTTGTGAGGATCAATGAAAGGGATTTTAGGAGGTTTAGGAGTCCTTATATAGGCTAGGGTTGAGTTTAGGAAGCCTCCTAACATTAGGAAAGTCCTTCGGTTTGAAATTTAAAAAGTGGGACCCACAGAGATTCATTTTCAGATCTAAGTGGTCTACTGCGCAGGCCATACTGGTCGACCGATACCATCAACCGGTATGAAATATTTCATACTTTGAGGTCTATTTTCGTACCTGATTGTCATCCGCTCGTCCCGTTTGGCCTGGTGATGATTAGAAGACCTGTTATGACATGAATGAAAGATTTAGATCGGGTTCATGGAGTGCGGGTCTTACAACTCCCCCACCCTTAAAATAAATTTTGACCTCGAAATTTGATATTACCTTGGTCATAAAAAATGTTAGGGTATTCCTTTCGCATTGCGTTCTCTTCCTCCCAAGTGGTTTTTTCTACATCTTGGCTTTTCCAATGCACCTTTACATGGTGGATATCCTTGCTTCGGAGATGTTGTACCTTTCGATTGGTGAGCATCACAGGTACCACTTCAAATGTCAAGTCCTCTATCATGTCTAGTGGGTCTACTATCAAGATATGTGATGGATCCCTGACATATTTATTCAATAAAGAAATATAGAACACATCATGAACGCTTGACATGGATGGTGGTAGAGCTAGTTGATATGCCACATTACCATGTCTGGTCAAAATCTCGTATGGTCCCATATACTTGGGGCATAGCTTCCCCTTCTTACCAAACTGTTTCAGACCTCGCACAGGTGATATCTTTAAGAACACTTTATCAACCACTGCAAACTCCAGATCTCAACGTCAGTTATCTGCATAGTGCTTTTGTCGAACTTGAGCTGTCTTCACTCTTTCCTTGATTTGATCAATCACTCGACAAGTTTCTTTGACGAACTCCGGTCCTACAATCCTTCTCTCTCCCACCTCATTCCATAATAGAGGTGTACGACATTTCTTCCCATAGAGTGCCTCATATGGAGCCATTTGGATCGTAGCCTGGTAACTATTATTATAAGCAAACTCGATAAGCGATAGCTTCTCGTCCCAAGCTCCTTTGAAATCTAGGACACATGCTCTGAGCATATCCTCTAAGATTTGAATAGTTCTTTCTGACTGCCCATCTGTCTGAGGATGTAAAGCTATGCAAAACTTCAACTTGGTTCCCATAATTTTTTGTAATCCTTCCTAGAACTTTGATGTAAAACGGGGATCTCTGTTAGATACTATACTTTCTGGGATGCCATGAAGTCTTACTATATTATCCACATATAGTTTGACTAGTTTCTCCATGGTATACTGAGGTCTGACAGCGATGAATCGGGCTATCTTGGTAAGTCGATCGGCTATAACCCATACTGCATCCACTGACCTTGGTGTTAAGGGTAGGCCAGTGACGAAATCCATTGTGATACAATCCTACTTCCATGCTGGCTCTGGCAGTGGTTGTAGCAAACCTGCGGGTCTCTGCCTTTCAGCTTTAACTTGCTGGCAATTCAGACATTGGAATACGAATTGAGCTACATCCGCTTTCATACCCCTCCACCAATATAATCTTCTTAAATCATGGTAAATCTTGGTGTTTCCTGGATGTCCCGAATATGGGGTGTAATGAGCTTCTATCATAACTCTATCTCTGATATTTGAGTTCTCACTCTCAGGTATACATAATCATCCACGATACCTGAGTACCTTGTCTGAATCTAAGGTAAAATCAGGGTTGCTTTTACCCTTCTCTAGATCTCTTGCACAATCTTGAGGTGTGGATCTTGTAGGATTGCTACTTTGACCTCATCTATTAGATCAGATGAGATCTTCAAGGCTGCGAACATCAATGAGAACTTATGAATTAAGCCTTGTTCCACTGGATCTCTTGCAGTCTCTAATATATGCTCTTTTTCATTCTCTATTGAGCCTGAGGCTGCAGCGTACAGTGCAGCGTTTGTACTAGGTCCTGCCTCAGGTTTCAATGTCCACTTTATGCTTAAGGCATCAACCACAACGTTTGCCTTACCCGGATGGTACTGGATATTACAATCATAATCTTTTAATAGCTCCAGCCATCTCCTCTGTCTCATATTCAGGTCTTTCTGAGTAAAAAGATAAGTTAAACTCTTGTGATCCGACTTAATTTGAAACTTCTCACCATAAAGGTAGTGTCTCCAAGTCTTGATTGCGTGAATGACCAATGCTAACTCCAAATCATGCGTAGGATAGTTCTTCTCATGCTCTTTCAACTGTCTTAATGTGTAGGCAATCACCTGTTCTCCTTGCATCAACACACATCCAAGACCCAACCCTGAGGCATCCGTATATAGGGTAAATAGCAAGTCTGGTGCTGGGATAGTCAAGATAGGTGCAGAGACTAGTCTTGACTTTAGAGTCTGAAAGCACTTCTCACACTCATCTGTCCATATGAACTTTTCTCCTTTCTTGGTTAGTCTGGTAAGTGGAACGACGATCCTTGAGTAGTTTTCCACAAATCTTCTATAGTAACCAGCCAATCCAAGGAAACTACGAATCTCTGCAACTGATTTCGGTGCATCCCATCCTACTATAGCTGCGATCTTTCTTGGATTTACCTTGATACCATCTGCAGATACTACGTGACCCAAGAAGGCCACTTCTTTCAGCAAAAATTTACACTTCTTGAACTTGGCATTAAACTTCTCGCTTTTCAGCCCTTGTAGGGCTGCTCTCAAATGTTGAATGAGTCTCCTTGTCCTTTGAGTAGACCAAGATGTCGTCGATGAATACGATGACCGAAGTGTCCAACATGTCATGAAACACTCGATTCATCAGTTCCATGAACGATGCTAGAGCGTTAGTCAACCCGAATGACATTACAAAGAACTCATAATGCCCATACCTTGTTCTGAATGCAGTGTTTGGAATATCTCCTGCCTTGATCTTCAATTGGTGGTACCCTGATCTAAGATCAATCTTCAAAAAAACCTTTGCACCCTGCAATTGATCGAACAAATAATCGATCCTAGGCAAAGGGTTTTGGTTCTTGATGGTTAACTTGTTTAGCTCTCGGTAGTCGATACATAGTCGTATGCTATCATCCTTCTTCTTTACGAACAATACAGGTGCTCCCCATGGTGATATGCTTGGTCGTATGAAACCCTCATCTAGTAATTCTTGTAATTAGGTCTTTAACTCCTTTAATTCTGTAGGAGCCATCCTGTATGGTGCCTTAGACATCGGCGCCGACCCTGGCATGAGGTCTATGACGAACTTTGTAGCCCTGTCTGGAGGTAGACCTGGTAGATATTCTAGAAATACATCTGGAAACTCTCATACCACATCTAGATCTTCCATCTTTGGCACCTCTGCAGTGATGTCGACCATAGACACTAAGTACCCCACTCCTCCCTTCTCTAAGCATCTCTTAGATTTTAGGGCAGAGAGGATCCGCTTTCGCTTCCTAGGTAACTTGGTTCAAGTGAAGCTAAACTCTTTTCCCTTCTCATCTTTAAACACAAGTTTTCTTTCGCCACATAATAAGCTAGCTGAATGATGGCCTAGCCAATCCATTCCCAAGATGACGTCGAAGTCTGCCATCTCAAGTTGAACTAGATTTTCTTATAGGTTTCGGCCCTCAATACTAACTGTACACGACCCATAGCATTCATTCAATGCCACTTCTACTCTCAACGGAGAGCGAACTATTAAGCTTGGGGTTAAATACTTGATAGGTAACTCCATTCGTTTCCCAAAAGACATAGAAACAAAGGAGTGCGTGGCCCCAGAGTCAAAGAGTACTCTGACGGGTACCCAGCTATATTTACAGTTCTTGAAATTTAATTATCCCTTAGTTCTACATGCTCACACAAAAAAAAATAGTAAGCCAAATAGTAAGGGACGTAATCATACCAGTAACCACATCAGGTGATGCGGCTACCTCCTCAGTGGTGACTGCGAATATCTTTCCTTGATGTTGCAGTCGCTTCTTAGGTAGAGTACAGGTCTTTGCATAATGACCCAATTGTTGACAATTGAAATATTTGACATTTGGGTTTTGTCCAGCTAACTGTGAAGGTGGTGGTGCAGTAGTATTCCTTATTGGCACCATAGTAGACTGAGCCCTGTATGGGCGGAATGGTTTAGTGTTCCCTCCACCCAAAGTCTCAGTAGCAGGCCTCTTTAATCCCCTGTTTTGAGCAAAGAAGCTGTCTCTTTGGATTGATTCAATTACCCTAGCAATCTATACAGCCTCGTTATATACTTTCTTCTCCAAACCCAAGACATGCTCTCGGATACTTCCTCGTAATCCCATGGTGAACCTCCGTGTCTTGGTTTCTTCCTCTTGCATACTTGCCAGTGCGAAGAAAAATAACTCTTCATATCTCTACTGGTACGCATCAACTGTCGATTGGAATTGTTGTAGATTTAAGAATTCCTTCTCCATTTGATCACGAAAGCTATTCGAAAAGTACTTATCAAAGAAATCTCCCTTGAATATTTCCCAATTGATCTGAGTGTGCCTTGTCTCCAAGTATGTTCGGATAAAATTCCACCAGGCATTAGCGTCTTCCTTGAGCATGTGCGTAGCAAACAACACCTTCTCATCCTCCGTGCAAGTCATTAGACGAAAGTTCTTCTCCATCTCAGCAACCCACTGTGCAGACCATAGTGGTTTTCCAGGTTTCCCTGTGAAGGTAGGGGGTTTCAACTTCAAAAACCTATCCACCGCTCGGCTTAGGTCATTCTGCCCCTGTGCATTTGTTCCATACCATGGTGGTGGGTACGGATAGATCCCTTGATAGGCAGACGACGTTGGAAATTGGTGTGGTGGTTGTAGATTCTATCCTTCGCCCATTGGTCCAGTGCTACCATCCATTGGCAGTGTGGTGTTATTTCCCCCAGACTCAGGCGTACCTTCTGTAGGGATATACCTTGGTGGCCTGAACATCTTCAGCATCTCATTTAGGAACGCTTTCTGCTGAGCTTCCATCTGATATACAAAATTTGTCACAATTGTCTCTGAGTTAGTGTGAGGAGGTCCTGGCAAATTTGTTGGTGCTCTGGGACTCTTCCCTTCTCCACCTTTTGGGTTCAGCTTTTGCTCATCTACAGTTCCTATTTCCACATAGTCCTCGGCTTGACGCACCCTTGAGTGGTAGCGCTTTCGTGAGCCTCTATGATCGTTTCCGCCTACCATCTCAAATTAATTTTTCTTGCTTGGATCTAAGAAGAAGACATAACACATGAGGTACAATCGAATAATTATAATAGTGTTAGTCTTTAACGAGTGCAAGGAGAAAATCGTAAGGGAAGCTTTAATCCAAAATTTTTAAAAAAATTCCTCATCATTTTTTTCCGGTCGTGACACTGTAGAGTGTGGTGTGACCGGTCGATCATATTGAGAGGTACCGGTTAGCACCACTCTCTTGACCGAGAGGTACCGGTCGCAGGTACCAAGGGGTACTGATCGACCGGTATAGGGCAAACCGTCGACCAGTAAGCCCAATATGCCTTTAAAATCGCAAAAAGTGAGATTTTTCTCACTTTTCTTCTTTCCTTTCTCTCCGGTGGCGATTCCTCTCTGGCTTGGTGAGTTGCTACAGTCCGACCGGTGATCTTAGAAGTGATTTTCTTCCAATCAAGACCTTGAACATCGTCTCCAAGTAAGTTTCTTCCTTCCATTCTTCCTTTTTACATCGTTTCTTCATGGTTTCTTGCCCAAAAACTAGATTTTTCTTGGTTTAGAAGATTCTAACCGTAAGAACTCTTTTCCTTCGGCTTAGAAAGAGTTTAGGGACCTCTATGAGCAAAAGCCCTCAATCTATTTGAGGTTCCACTATATAGTTTTTCTAAAAAAATCAAATTTTTAGGTTTTTGACATTGATTTTGATAAAAATCGATTTTTTCCTTGTAATTTCTAAATTTCTTGTTTGTTTGATGGATGCTCGGTTTCTATATGGTGTTAGATGATTACATAAGTCCTCTTCCCCAGATTTTGGGTGAGTTCGAGGATTTTTCTTCAATTACCGTCGTTATGCTACCGAAATTTCAGAAATTCTAACCAAATTCTCATTATTTTGTTTTTGTTTTGTAGTTCAAAATGTCTCAATGCTGTAGTGCTGGTAAACATGCATTCGGTCCTGGCATGAACCTTCCGTAATTATCGGTTCCGCAGTTCGTTGAGTGGTGGTTTTGTTCTACGGTGGCGCAAGCCCATTTTCCCTGGTTTGAAGAGAAAAACATCGAGCTAGGGCGATGTGTAAACTTGGAGCAGCTACAACGTTTCGACGTTGAAGCGGCCTTTGGTGATCTTGGGTGGTTACCCGTCATTACTTACACTGTGACCACTCGCCCCAATCTAGTCAAGCATTTCTATGCCAACCTGGAGGTCGAGGGAAATGTTAACGACTTCAGCCGTGGCAAGGACCTCCGCATCACCAGCTTTGCCAAAGGTGTTCCCATATCCTTTGACATTCACCAGCTTGCCGATCTTTTGGGGATACCAAATGATGGTGACTTGGTGTAGTGCACTCCCAAGATGAAGGGATTTCTTACTGATGATCTACGCCCAGGAGGTTTCAGAGCAGATCCTTAACCCAGGAGCACCCATGAAAGCTGCTAGCTTGAGACCTGTTCCTCAGGTTTATTGCCGCATCATCCAACATGATATTGTTTCTCAGAGTGGCCACTACAGTGAGTTGTCTCAGCTCACCCAGTACTTGACTTACTGCATCTGCACTAGGGAGCGGGTTTGTCTCCCTTACATTATTATCAGGACCATGCATCAGGCTACTCTGCCTGATCAGATCAGTAACCTTCCTTATGGCCGGCTTATCACTACTCTTCTGCGGCGCTTTCAGGTGGACATGAGGGGGAGATTGCGAGCGAGGACACTATGACCTCAGACATTGACTGGGACGCCATTATCCAGATGAGGATAGACAATCTACCCATCAGTGATACGGAGTTAGAGGCTCGCCCTCGTCCGCTCAGGAGGGTAGCAGCAATGGCAGCAGCAGCAGCAGCAGCCAATGCGGCTCATGCAGAAGAGGCAGGGGATGATGATGATGATGATGATGATCAGATGGAGGACATTCTAGTACTGGTACCACAGCCCACACCTGCAACGGGACCATCCCAACCTCCTTCCGATACCGTGATGGGTATGTTTACGGAGATTTGGGATGCCCAACGTGAGATGAGTCATGACCTAGGGCGCCTTTTTCGCAGCCTCAGATTCACGCAAGAGCAGGTGCACTGGCTCAGGGTAGCTTATGAGCGTGACTATGACATCACTGACCCTATTCCTCCTATGCCCCCATCCCCATGATAGATCTTTTATTTTCTCTCTCTCACAGCATGGTTTTTACTATAACAGGGTAACTGTCTGGCTTGTGGACTGTACCCTGTAGCACTATTAACTTTTGATACTCTATATATATTTTATGTTTATAAAATTTTCTTTTTACTTGTTACGGTAATTTATGATCATTCTGCTTGTCACTATGGTTTCCTCACTAGAGCATGTGTATTTATTAATTCCACCTTTAGTATAGTATATTATGCTCTTTCGTATTTAGTCTCAGGCATTAAACAAGTGCTTAGGGTGTCTTTTTATTAAGATTTTTAAATTCTTCCTATCTCAGTTCATTGACTCAATCAAGTGCATGTATGGTTTGTTGGACAGAGCCTAAGGGCTCTGATACCAAGTTGTCACACCCCAATTTCGATTGAACCAGAAGTGTGAGTGAACTGTTACTGAACCAATGGTTCACAACAGGATCTCAATAAGACCGTATCCACTCATACAAACCATTGCACATAACCATAATCAGAATATAATAAAATACAGTGAAAGTCTTAAATTAAATGAACTGAGAACTTCTATTGATAAATAAATTATCCAGTTATTCAAAATACCAAAACATAAATAATTATCCTTAAATCCCAATTATAAATCCGACTGAAAATAAATAAAGAAACAAAACCAACATCCTAGAGGTACACGCAGAAAGGGCACTCGCATGAAGCATCATGCTCGTCCTCTCCTGCTTGCACTTCTAAAGCAGCAACACCTCCATACGTCGGAGCATCCACATAGTTCTCTACAGTATAACCTGCATCAACATCTAAAAACATGTATATATACAAGGGTGAGCTCACAACTTAGCTCAGTAAGACAATCAAACAATGCAACAAACATATGCATGAGTAACATTCACATCATGGTCTGGTTTTAAGTTTGCAATGCACTATAGAAAGGATTGGCGGCCACCGCACCTCTATACACGAGTGTGTGAAGCCGCCCATGGATCAAACACCACTGTCGTCCCACATGCACCCACAATGGAATAGAGATGGAGCTAAAGCGTCCGAATCAAACACTGTCAACACTTCCCCTGATACCCTACCCATACCAATACGTAAGCCCCTATTGGCGAGGGCTTTCAAACTGGGCTCGCAACTAACCAATCCTGTATGTCATCATAGTAGGCCCTATCCCAACACAACTCCTTATGGCATAGAGATAGAGCCAGAGTCTAGTGGCTAGGCCGGAGACCACAATGCCACTTCCTCCCCCTAATACCCTACCCGCACTAAGCATGCTAAGACAGAACGATACGAAAAGGTGCTAGTGTGAGGAATGATCCCAGACCCCTGACCCTTCCCATTCCACACACCAACAAAAACAATCACATGTCTAACAGTCACATGCTAGCATAGCGAGTATGCATGGACAATAATAATAACTGAAAGTAAAGGATGACATGCGAGTATGCACAAACATTAGTCTACAAAATCATAGTTATTAACAACATTTTACTGTTATTAAATTATTAGGGTTTAGGTCCGATTCCCTTACCTGACGCTTGTTTGATAGCTTGCTCCACGTCACAGAATCCAAACTCGCTATCACAAGGTCCTACACAATGTTAGAGTTGAATTAGAATTTTCTTAGGGTTTACGTTGGTCGAAAAGCCAATAAGATCAATAACACTCCTTACAATGTAGACCGGTCGCAGGTACCAGTCGCAGGTACCAGCCGCAGTACTGTGGGGAAAGGTGCGACTGGTATGGTCGACCGGTCCCCACATACCAGTTTCTAGGAGATACTGGTTGCAGTACCGATCGCATATGGTGCTACTGGTATGGTCGACCGGTATGTCTCCGGAAGACCATACATCTGGTTCTCGCCTTCCGTCGATCACCCCCTATTGATTCTAGGGTTTCTCCTACACATTCTAGGTCTGAGCACTGAGTTAGAGTTGTTTTCAACTCCATTTAAGTCCTAGTTTCGATGATTTTCAACCTTGAATTTGAATTTAGGGTTTACCGACTAGATTAGTATTTGACGACAAAAATATGGTTTAGATCAATACCTCGCTTTGCATAATATTGACCCAAACATGACTAACCATCCTAGAATGATTAAAGTGGAGGAAGGTTTAAGCACTTACCGTTAGTTTGTGGTAGTGTGTTCTTCGTCCAACGGCAATGGTCGCTCTCCCCTCTCCTTCCTAGCTTCTTCTCCTTCTTCAATCTCTTTCTCTTCTCTAGGGTTTGTGAGGATCAATGAAAGGAATTTTAGGAGGTTTACGAGTCCTTATATAGGCTAGGGTTGAGTTTAGGAAGCCTCCTAACATTTGAAAAGTCCTTCGGTTCGAAATTTAGAAAGTGGGACCCGTAGAGATCCATTTCTTGATCTAAGTGGTCTGCTGCGCAGGCCATACCGGTCGATCGGTACCATCGACCGGTATGAAATATTTCATACTCTGAGGTCTGTTTTTGTACCTGATTGTCATCCGCTCGTCCCATTTGGCCCGGTGATGATTTGAAGACCTCTTACGACATGAATGAAAGATTTAGATCGGGTTCATGGAGTGCGGGTCTTACAACTCCCCCACTCTTAAAAGAAATTTCATCCCCAAAATTTACATGTAGGTTTCATAGTATCCTCATGAGAAAATAAAGACAACTGAATCTTCATTATTTTTACCACTTCAGATGGGGAAAATAATAGAGACAGAATCTCTTTATGCTATGTCTTGTTATCAACATCAATCAATTATGAAACTAGAGTCACTAAACACAATGGTGGAGGAGTAGAATGTATCTAAAAAGTCATGTAAAGTTGGAATCCAATTATCATTCCAAATATGAATTTGATTCCCATACCCAATTTGCTAGAGCAAACCTTTCTGAAGAACATGCTATCCTACATATCTCTTTCAACATGGAAGGAGGTGGTGATTGGTTATATCGGGGTTTCTCGGCAGCTGGCACTTTCTTAGTTCTTTCGCTCTGGTTATAGCTTGGGGTGCTCTTCGGCGACTTTTATTTCTTTTTCCTCCTTCAAGACCAGCATCATTGTTAAAGAGGTCTAGAAGTTAATTTTGGGACCTTTCTTTCTCCTGGAATCCAAACCTTCATGTGGAAGGCTTGCTTGGATACTATTGGAGTTGGGGTTGGCCTGTGTAATCGATAAATCCTAACATTAGATGTCTGTCCATTGTGTAGCATGATTAGAGAGGTAGTAGAACATACACTCTTTTCCTGTTTGCAGGTTGTTCAAGCTTGGTTTGGGTCATGCCTAACATTGCGTTCATTGTCTTCTCTGGTGTGGTTCATTCTTGATTAGATCCTATATTGAGGATCGATGTCAAGACTCACAAAGTTGGAGAGGCATGATTTCTTGATGGCTCACTCAATAGTCTTATGGGAGATTTAGTAATTGCAAAATGCAAGAGTATATAGGATTGATGTCCCTTCCCTTAGGCAGTGGATTTCCATGGTTAACTGGCAAGTGGAGGAAATTCTCTTGCTCGTCACTCTCTTGAGCTCCTACTGCCAATCATGTGCCGCTGGTTCCCTTTCCTCTCGATGGGTGTTTTCATCTCCTTACTGATGCATCGATCTTTGTTCGTCTGAGGGCAATGGCTACAAGTTGTACTGAGCGCATTGGACTCATTGAGAGGAGATCTAGCTCACGCCATCGAGTCTCTTAATAATCTCACTACCACATCACATACATCTTCATTAACAGATGACTTTCCTATTACATTTATTGTTCTTATCCCTAACAAATTCTTTTTCCTATTTTCTTGTAATCATTCCCTATATCAAGGGATACACATCCATTCTCATAGGTTTTCATATGTATATATATGTTACTATCTACCATGAATAAAGCAAGCAAGTTTTATCCAACTCTTTTGCAGTTTACATGGTATCAGAGCCCATACTTTGAACTTACTTTTGATTTCCTCCATGGTCATTGATCCCTCCAACATTGGTTCTCTCCCACCCACTGCTTCAGAAGACATTCCTCCCTCCACTCATGAATGAATCATTTGTCATCGATGCATCACCACCTTACTATTTTCATCCTCTTACCGGTGATAACTATCCTACATGGTGCCGTGCTTTTCGCATGACCCTTTATGCTAAGATCAAGATGATGTTCATTGATGGGACCCTTCAGAAGCCCACCACTCCCCCCTTCTGACATTCAAATCTGAGAGCATTGCAACTTCATGGTACTCTCTTGGCTTTTGACTGTCTATACTCGTACCCTTGCTAACAGTTTCATCTACATTGAAATGGCTCACTCAGTTTGGAAATAACTTGAAGAATGTTTCTCTCGCAGTAATGCTCCTTGCATTTTTCATCACTCTTTCCACCATCCAACAAGGTACTGATCCCCTTACCACTTACTATACTCAGCTTGAAGTTCTACGGGATGAGCTAACTTCCTATGTTCCTGTTCCCACTTGCTCCCATGGTGCACAAGACATGCTCCACGCTGCCGCTCAGCAGGAATGCGTCTATCAATTTTTTATGAGACTTTTTGACTATTAAGCTGCAATTCATTCCCAAATCCTCACCATGGATCTCTTGCTTAATGTTAATTGCTCCTATTACTTGCTCTTATAGGAGAAACAACAACGGGTTCTTTCCCTTCTACATGGTGTCACACCTTAATTTTGACAAAACCAGAAGTGTAAGTGAACCACCACTAAATCAATGATTCACACCAGGATCTCAATAAGATCGTATCGACACACAAACCAATGCACACTAACCACAATTAGAATAATAATAAATATAGTGAAAGACTTAATAAATAAATGAACTAAGTTTTTATTGATAAATAATAATTTTCTAAATTATCTCAAGTACCAAAACAAAGACTTATAATCTATTACATCGTCTTATAGTCAGAACTAAAATAAAATAACCAAATCTAGAGGTACACGCAGAAGTGGTACTTGCGTGACGAATCATGCTCATTCTCCCCTGCTTGTACATTTAAAGCAGCAATACCACCATACACTGGAGCATCCATGTAGTCCTCCACAATGCAACCTGCATCAGCATCTAAAAATGATGTATACACAAGGGTAAACTCACAACTTAGCTTTAGTAAGAAAATCAAACAATGCAACATAGAAAGATGCATGGAATAATATTTATATTTGGTCTGATATAACTTGCAAAGTGCTATGTAAGGTTAGCTACCACTACACCTCCATACACAAGAGTGTGAGCATGCCCAACGGATCACACACCGCTATCGCCCCACGTCACTCACTCTAATATAGAGATAAAGCTAGAGTTTGGTGGTCAAGCTAAACCATAATATCGTGTCCTCTCCCTAATACCCTGCCCGAATCAAGCATGCTAAGATAGTGGCAATACGAAAAGGTACTAGTGTGAGGAATGATCCAAGACCCCAGACCCTTCCCATTTCACACACCAATGAAAATAATCACATGCCTAACAATACATCTTAGCATAACGAGTATGCATGAATAAGTAATAGCAATAAAATAAAGATGACATGTTAAATGCACACACATCATGCAATAGGAACAGATAGCAACATTTTACTATTATTAGTTATTTAAGTTTGGGTCTGGTTCCCTGACCTGACACTTGATAACAAACCTTCTCTGTGTCACAAAGTCCAACCTTGCTGTCTATAGGTCCTATAAAACATTAGGGTGATTAGAATTAGGTTCATAGGATTTACACTGGTCGAAACCAAGTCTGGATTGAAAACTATCCGAATTTGCACATACCGGTTACACCATATTCTATAGATGGTCAGTCGATATGTCCAAGTGGATAGTTCTGGCGGACTTCTCAAGAGATACCGATCGACATATTGATCTTACATAAGTGCCACCGGTACTTCGACCTGACAGACTCTATAAGTCCACCAATTTGGCATTCTTTTTTGTCGGTCTTCAACTTGATCCCTAGGGTTCCTCCTACACCATTCTAGGATTGAGAAAGGTCTTTATGACTAATCCATACATTCATAGTTTTTCATTCTTGTAACCTTACCCAAGAATTCCCTACTTACAGATCTAGGGCTTTTGATAGGTTTAAGGTTTCGCATCAATACCTATCTAGCCATGGTATTGATCCTGAACCAACCTTCCTACTCCCTTACATAGAGTAGAGTACTCACCTTGGTTTTTAGGTCGACGGTGCTCTCCTCCCCATGGCTCTCTGCAGACCTCCTTGCTTTTACGGGTCCTCCTCGGATCTCATTTTCAAACTCCAAGGTTTATGAGAGTCAATAAAAGGATCTAAAGAGAAGTAGGAGTCAATATATAGAGTAAGGTAGGTTTTAGAAGAGTTTCCTACGTAAGAAAGGTCTCTAGTAACCAAATTTGGAAAGTGAGACCCACAGAGGTCGATTTCCAACTCGCATAGTTTGCCTGCCTAGACATACTGATCGATTGTTCATGAAACCGGTATATCTCAACCAGTCAGACCGGACACTTTCCATTTTTATCTGTTTTGACTATTTTTTGTACCTGGACTTGTGGTTCGTCATCCGCTCATCCCATTTGGTTTGGTTATGACTAGAAGACCTGTTATGACAAGAAATATAGGTTTAAATTGGGTTTGTGGAGTGCGGGTCTTACAACTCCCCCACCCTTAAAATAAATTTCATCCAAAAATTTACATGTAGGTCTCATAACTCCCCCACCCTTAAAACAATTAAGGTCTATCACGAACTCTGGAAATAAATCTAGATACCGGCGCTAACCCTGGCATAAGGTCTATCATGAACTCTGTAGCTCTATCTAGAGGTAGTCTGGGTAGATCATCTAAAAATACATCTGGAAACTCCCATACTACTTCAAGATCTTCCATCTTTGGCGTTTCCATAGTAACATCAACCACAAATACTAGGTATCCAACTCCTCCCTTCTTTAGACATCTCTTAGCTTTAAGAGTAGAGAGGATAAGTTTCTACTTTCTAGGCAGTTTAGTTCCTGTAAAGTTGAAGTCCTTTTCATTATCATCCTTGAAAGCGGGCTTCTTCTCGACACATAGTAAACTAGCCGAATACTGGCCTAACCAATCCATTCATAAAATGACATCAAAGTCTGCCATCTCGAGTTAAATCAGATTTGCTTTTAGGTTCCGCCCATCAATGTGAACTAGGCATGGCCCATAACATTCATTTAGCATCACTTCCAATCCTAATGGAGATTGAACTATCAAACTCGGACTCAAGGGCTGACTGATAACTCCAACTTCTTTCCAAAAGATATGGAGACAAAAGAGTGCGTAGTCTTAGAGTCAAAGAGGACTTTGACGGGTACACTAGCTATATCTACAGTCCCTAGATTTTAATTAACCTTTAATTTACATGCTCACATACATAATGCAGTAAACAAAAGAGTAATGAGAAAAATTGTACCAGCAACCACATCAGGTGATGCGATTGCTTCCTTAGTGGTGATGGCAAATACCTTCCCCTACTTCGATTGCTTCTTGGATAATGGGTAAGTTCTAGTATAGTGGCCCATCTGCTAGTAGTTGAAGCATTTGAAGTTATTGTTCTGACCAGCTGCCTACTGTGATGGTGCTGTAGTAGTCCTTGCTGGCACAACAGTAGTCTGAGCTTTGTAAGGACGAAAAGGTTTGGTATTTATAAGACCCACACTCCATGAACTCGATCTAAACCTTGTTTCATATCGTAATAGGTCTTTCAATCATCACTGGACCAGACAGGACGAGCGGATGACAACTAGGTATGAAATTGGACCAATCAGACCAATTCAAGTATGAAAAACCTCATACTGGTCGATGGTACCGGTCTATGGTACCGGTTGATGGTCGACCGGTATGGCCTGCGCAGCATGGATCCGGAAACGGATCTCTACGGGTCTCACTTCTAAATTTCAAGCCAAAGGACTTTCCTAATGTTAGGAGGCTTCCTAAATCTAATCCTAGTATATATAAGGACCCTTAAACCTCCTAAAGCCTCTTCCATCTATTCTCACAAACCCTAGAGAGGAGAAAGAGGCTGAAGAATGAGAATAAACTAGGAAGGAGAGGGAAGAGCTGCCATTACCGTTCAACGAAGAACACATTACCCTGAGTCAATGGTAAGTGCTTAAACCTTCCTCTACAATAAGTATTCTAGGATGGTTAGTTATAATTGGATCAATACCATGCAAAGCAAGGTATTGATCTAAACCCTGTTTTCTGTCAAACCCTAAATTAGTGGTAAACCCTAGATTCAAGTTCTAAGTCGAAGATCATTGAGGCTAGGACTTGAATAGAGTTGGAAACAACTCTAACTCAGTATTCAGACCTAGAATGTGTAGGAGAAACTCTAGGATCAATAGGGGGTGCCGACGGAAGGGGAGAACCAAGTGTATGGTCTTACGAGACATACCGGTCGACCATACCGGTCGCACCATATGCGACAGGTACTGCGACCGGTACCTCTCGGGGACTGGTCTATGGGGACCGGCCAACCATATCGGTCGCAAGTTTTCCCCACACTGCTGCGACCGGTACCTGTGACCGGTCTGCTCTGTGAGAAGTGTTTTGACCTTGTTGGTTTTTTCGACCAACGTAAACCTAAGGAAAAACTATTCTAATTAAACCTAACATTGTGTAGGACCTTGTGATACACGTTCGGATCTTGTGACGCAGAGCGAGCTATCAAACAAGCGTTAGGTAAGGGAATCAGACCTAAACCCTAATAATTTAATAAACAGTAAATCGTTGTTAATAACCATGACTCTATGGTATGATGTTTGTGCATACTCGCATGCCATCCTTTATTTTCAGTTATTATTATTGTTCATGCATACTCGCTATACTAGGATGTGACTGTTAGGCATGTGATTGTTTTTGTTAGTGTATGGAATGGGAAGGACTGGAGGTCTGGGATCATTCCTCACACTAGCACCTTTCGTATCGTTCTGTCTTAGCATGCTTGGTGCGGGTAGGGTATCAGGAGGAGGAAGTGGCACTCTGGTCTCCGTCCTGGCCACTAGACTCTAGCTTTATCTCTATGCCGTAGGAAGCTACGCTGGGACAGGACCTACTGTGATGACATATAGGATTGGTTAGTTGCAAGCCCAGTTTGCAAGCCCTTGCCAATAGGGGCTTACGTGTTGGTATGGGTAGAGTATCAGGGGAGGTGTTGGCGGTGTTTGATTCGGACGCCTTAGCTCTATCTCTATTCCATGATAGGGTGCATGTGGGACGACAGTGGTGTTTGATCCATTGGGCGGCTTCACACACTCATGTATAGAGGTGCGGTGGTCGGCAATCCTTTCTATAGCACATTGTAAACTTAAAACTAGACCATGATGTGAATGTTACTCATGCATATATTTGTTGCATTGTCTGATTGTCTTAATGAGCTAAGTTGTGAGCTCACCCTTGTATATATACATGTTTTTAGATATTGATGCAGGTTACACCGTGGAGGATTATGGACGCTCCAGTGTATGAAGGCGTGGCTGCCCTAGGCGTGCAAGCAGGAGAGGAGGAGCATGACGCTTCATGCGAGTGCCCTTTCTACGTGTACCTTTAGGTTTTGATTTTAATTTATTCTATTTATTTTCGATTAGAAATACAATGTTGTAAAGATATTTATTTAAGTTTTGGGAATTTGAATAATTGAATATTTTATTTAAATTTATCAATAGATTACTCACTTCATTTTATTTAAAACTTTCACTGTATTTATTATATTCTGATTGTGGTTATGTGCAATAGTTTGTCTGAGTGAAAACAGTCTTATTGAGATCCTGGTGTGAACCGTTGGTTCAGTAACAGTTCACTCACACTTCTGGTTCAGTCAAAATTAGGGTGTGATAACTTGGTATCAGAGCTCTTAGGCTCTGTCCAACAGACCATATTTGCACTTAACTAAGTCGATGAACTGAGATAGGAAGAATTAAAAACTTTAATAAAAACCCACCTTAAGCACTTGTTTGATGCCTGAGACTAAATACAAAAGAGCATAATGTACTATACTAAAAGTGAAATTAATAAACAGTCATGCTCTAGATAGGAACCTGAATGACAAGTGAGAAAAATCATAAACTTCTACTAAATTGAAAAGAAAACTGTATCAAGAGTAAAAATAATCATAATCATCCAAAGAGTGATAAGTTAATTGTGCTACAGGGTACAGTCTACAAGCTGGATAGTTACCCTATTTTATATATAAACCATGCTGTGAAAGAGAGGAAAATAAGAGGTCTATTATGGGGTTGGGGGCCTAGGAGGAATGGGGTCAGCGATGTCATAATCACACTCGTAAGGCACTCTAGATCACGGCTCATCTCCCGCTGGGCATCTCGGATCTCCATAAACATACCCATCACGATATCGGGAAGAGGCTAAGATGGTCCCGTTGCATGTGTGGGCTGTGGTGCTGGCACTGGAACATCCCTCATCTGATCATCGTCACCCTCATCATCACCCCCTACCTCTGTTGCATGAGCCACATTGGCTCCTGCTGCTGCTGCTGCCGTGGCTGCTACCCTCCTGAGTGGGCGAGGACGAGCCTCTAATTCCTCATCGCTGTTGTCCATCTGCATACGAAGAATGGCATCCCAGTCAATGTCCGAGGTCATAGTATCCTCAACGGAAGTCTCACCCCTCATGTCCACTCGTAATTACTGTAGAAGAGTGGTAATGAGTTAGCAATATGGAAGGTTACTGGCCCGATCGGACAGAGTAGCCTGACGCATGGTCCTGATAATGATGTAGGGGAGACAGACCCGCTCCCCAGTACAGATACAGTAGGTCAAATACTGAGTGAGCTGAGATAACTCACTGTAATGGCCGCTCTGAGGCATGATATTGTACTGGATGATGCGACAGTATACACGAGGCACAGGCCTCAAGCTAGCAGCCTTCATAGGTGCTCTAGGGTTAAGTAGCTGCTCAGAAATCTCCTGGCGTAGATCCTCAGTGAGAAAGCCCTTCATCTTAGGGGCGCAGTAGACCAAGTCCCCATCATTGGGAATCCCTAGGAGATCGGCGAGCTGGTGAGTGTTAAAGGAGATGGGAACACCCTTGACAAGACTGGTAAGGCAGAGTTCCCTGCCTTGGCTGAAGTCATTGACATTCCCCTCTATCTCCAAGTTGGCGTAGAAATGTTTGACTAGGTTGGGGTGAGTGGTCACAGTGTACGTGATGACGGGCAACCACCTAAGTCTACCAAAAGCTGCCTCTACATCAAATCGATGAAGCTGCTCCAGGTTCACCCGTCGCCCTGACCCGATATTCTTCTCATCAAACCAAGGGAAGTGGGCTTGCACCTCCTCGAAACGAAACCACCGCTCATCAAGCTGTGGAACAGGAGGATGCGGACGATTCATGCCAAGACCAAATGAACGTTTACCCGCATCTCTGCATTGAGACATGATGAGCTACAAAACAAAGACAAAACAAAGAGAAATGGGTTAGAAATTTTCAAAATTTTGGCAGCATAACGACAGTAATTTAAGCAAAAGCCTCGAACTCATCCAAAACCTGGGGAAGAGGACTTACGTAACCCTCAAACACCTCATGGAAACCAACCATACATCAAACAATCAAGGAATTTGGAAAATTACAAGAAAATTTTGATTTTTATCAAAACCTAGGTAAAAAACCTAAAAATTTAATTTTTTTGAAAACCATTCGGTGGAACTTCAAATTGGTTGAGGCTTTTGCTCATAGAGGTCCCTGAACCCTTTCTAAGTGGAAGAAAAAGAGTTCCTACGGTTAGAATCTTCCAAACTAGGAAAAACCTAGTTTTTCGGTATGAAACCACGAAGAAACGATGTAAAAAGTAAGAAGGGAGGGAAGGAACTTACTTGGAGGCGATGTTCTAGGTCTTGATCGGAAGAAAATAGCTTTTAAGACCTCCGGTCGAACTGTAGCAACTCAGCAAGCCAGAGAGGAATCGCCACCGGAGAGGAAGAAGAAAGGAAAAGCGAGAAAAATCTCACTTTTCTCGATTTTAAAGAGGTTCTGAGCATACCGGTAGACGATTTTGCCCATACCGATCGACCGGTACCCCCTGGTAAAGTCGACCAGTACCCCTCGGTCAGGAGAAAATTCTGACCGGTCAAACTATACCGGTCGCTCCATTTTCCACAGAGTTGCGATCGGTACATCGATTGGTACCCCTTGGGAATCCGAGAAGTTTGTCTGCCTGGACACATCGGTCGCACTACCTTATACAGTGCCGTGACCGGTATGTTGCGACTGGACAACTAATGAAAACCCAGGAAATTTTGGGAAAAATTTATAAAATTTTGATTTAAGTTTCGTTACGATGTTTCGCCTTGCACTTATTAAAAACTAACACTATTATGACTATTCGATTATACCTCATGTGTTATGTCTTCTTCTCAGATCCAAGCAGGAAAACTAATCTGAGATGGTAGGTGGAAACGGTTGTAGAGGCTCATGAAGGCGTCACCACTCCAGGGTACGCCAAGACGAGGACAACATGGAAACAGGAAATGTTGATGAGCAAAATGTGAACCCAAACGGTGAAGAAAGGCAGAGTCCTAGAGCACTAACAAATTTGTCAGGACCTCCTCACACAAACTCTGAAACAATTGTGACGAATCTGGTTTTTCAGATGGAAGCTCAGCAGAAAACATTCCTGAACGAGATGCTGAAGATGTTCAGGCCACTTGGATATATTCCTACAGAAGGTACGCCTGAGTTTGGAAGAAATAATACCTCACTGACAATGGAAGGGAGTACTGGGCCGATGGGCCAAGGACGAAATCTACAACCACCACACCAATTTCCATCGTCATATGTCTATTTAGGAATCTATCTGTACCCACCACCATGGTACGAAATGAATGCACAAGGGCAGAATGATCTAAGCCGAGCGGTGGATAGGTTCTTGAAACTGAAACCCCCTACTTTCACAGGGAAACCACTATGGCTTGCATAGTGGGTGTCTGAAATAGAGAAGAACTTCCGTTTGATGACTTGTACGGAATATGAGAAGGTGTTGTTTGCTATGCACATTCTCAAGGAAGATGCCAATGCCTGGTGAAATTCTACCCGGTCATACTTAGAGGTAAAGATAAAGCACACTCAGATCGTTTGGGCAATATTTAAAGGAGCTTTCTTCGATAAATACTTTTCGAAGAGATTTAGAGATCAAATGGAGAAGAAATTCCTCAACCTGCAGCAGTCCCAGTCGACGGTTGATGCTTACCAACAGAGATATGAAGAGCTGTTATTCTTCGCTCTGACAAGCATGCAAGAAGAAGAAACCAAGACCCGTAGATTCACCATGGGATTACGAGGAACTATCTGAGATCACGTCTTGGGTTTGGAGAAGAAGATATATAATGAGGCTGTACAGATTGCCAAGGTAATCAAATCCAGTCAAAGAGATAGTTTCTTTGCTCAGAATAGGGGACTGAAGAGGCCCACCATTGAAACTTCAGGTGGAGGGAATACAAGACCATTATGCCCATACAGGGCTCAGTCTGCTGTGGTGCCTGCAAGGGACACTACTGCACCACCACCGTCACAGTTTGCTGGACAGAACCCAAATGTTAAATGTTTTAACTGCCAACAATTGGGTCATTATGCGAAGACCTGTACTCTACCTAAGAAGAAACTGCCGCAGTAAGGAAAGGTATTCGCAATCACCACTGAAGAGGCAGTCGCATCACCTGATGTGGTTACTGGTATGATTCTATCCCTTCCTACTTGACTTATTGTTTGTTGTATTTGAGCATGTAGAACTAAGGGATAATTAAATTTCAGGGACTGTAAATATAGCTGGTATACCTGCCAGAGTACTCTTTGACTCTAGAGCCATGCACTCCTTCGTTTCTATTTCTTTCGGGAAGCGAATGGAATTACCTGTCAAGTGTTTGAACCTAAGCTTGATAGTTCGCTCTGTGTTGGGAGTCGAAGTGGCATTGAATGAATACTATGGGCCGTGTACAATTAGTATTGAGGGCCGAAACCTAGAAGCAAATCTAGTTCAACTCGAGATGGCAGACTTTGACATCATCTTGGGAATGGATTGGCTAGGCCATCATTCAGCTAGCTTATTATGTGGTGAAAGGAAACTTGTGCTTAAAGATGAGAAAGGGAAAGAGTTTAGCTTCAATGGGACCAAGTTACCTAGGAAGCAGAAGCTGATCCTCTTCGTCGTAAAGGCTAAGAGATGCTTAGAGAAAGGAGGAGTGGGGTATTTAGTGTCTGTGGTCGACATAACTGCTGAGGTGCCAAAGATGAAAGATCTAGACATGGTACGAGAGTTTCTAGACATATATCCAGAAGATCTACTAGGTTTACCTCCAAAAAGGGCTACAGAGTTCGTGATAGACCTTATGCTAGGGTCGGCGCCGGTGTCTAAGGCACCGTACAGGATGGCCCCTACTGAATTAAAGGAGTTGAAGACCCAATTACAAGAACTACTAGATTAGGGCTTCATACGACCAAACATATCACCATGGGGAGCACCTGTATTGTTCGTTAAGAAGAAGGACGGTAGTTATGGCTATGTATCGACTACCGAGAGCAGAACAAGTAACTATCAAGAACCGATATCCTTTGTCTGGGATTGATGATCTGTTCGATCAGTTGTAGGGTGCAAAGGTTTTCTCGAAGATTGATCTTAGCTCAGGGTATCACCAATTGAAGATCAAGGCCACAAATATTCCGAAGACTGCTTTCAGGACAAGGTATGGACATTACGTGTCACACCCCAAATTCTGATCCAACCAGATTGGTGTGAGTGAACCGTCATTGAACCAACGGTTCACACCAGGATCTCGAATAGGCCGTGTCCATTCATACAAACCATTACACATAACCAACAATCAGGATATAAATATTACAGCGGAAGACTTTAAATAGAATGAACTGAGTATCTATTGATAATTTAAATAAAATATCTAATTATTCAAATCCAAAAATAACTATAATATCTTTTACATCTCTTCATACCAAACAAAAATAATGGGAACAACTAAATAAAAATCCATCACAAGTACACACAGAAAGGGCACTCGCATGAAGCATCATGCTCGTCCTCCCCTACTTGTACATCCAGAGCAGCCACACCACCGTACGCCGGAGCGTTCACGTAGTCATCCACGGTGTATCCTGCATCAACATCTAAAAGCAATGTATATACAAAGGGTGAGCTACCAACACAGCTCAGTAAGATAATCAGACAGTTTCACAATATTATGCATGAGTAACAATCAATTTTATGCTGTGGTCTGGTTTTAAGTTTGCAATGTGCTATAAAAAGGTTTGGTGGCCCCCGCACCTCTATACAGAAGTGTGTGGCACCTCATGGATCACACCCCCATTGGCCCACATGCACCCACCATGGAATAGAGATAGAGCTAAGATACCCACGTACCTCCCCTGATACTCTACCCATACCAGTACCTAAGCCCCTACTGGTCAGGGCTCGCAAACTGGGCTCGCAACTAACCAATCATATATGTCATCAATGTATGCTCTATCCCAGCACAGCTGTCTACGACATAGAGATAGAGCTAAGGCATTCCCACACCTCCCCTGATGCCCTATCCGCAACTAACCCACTAGGATATAAACAATACGCAGGTAGACCCTATCCCAACATGACTCCCTACGGCATAGAGATAGAGCTAAAGCATCGTGGACAAGCCAGTGTCGACTCAGAATCCACAGTACCACATAACAATGGCCGGGACAACATCAATATCGGAGACCACCGTACCACGACCTTCCCCTGATACCCCACCCGTACCAAGCATGTTAAGACAGAATACTTCAAAAGGTGATAATGTGAAGAGCGATCCCAGGCCCATGCCCCACTCCACACACCAACGAAAACAATCACATGCCTAACAATTACATCCTATCAATGCATGAACAGTAATAATAACTGAAAGTAAAGGATGGCATGTGAATATGCACAAACATCACATCATAGATATGCAATGATTAACAACGATTTACTGTCCATCAATTATTAGGTTTAGGTCAGATTCCCTTACCTGACGCTCGTTGGTTAGCTTGCTCCACGTCGCAAGATCTAAACGGCAAGTCACAAAGTCCTACAATATTATTAGGGTTTCATTAAAATAACATTCTTAGAGTTTCATGTTGGTCGGAAACCAACATGGTTACAAAATACCCTCACAGAGATGACCGGTGGCATGTACCGATCGCAGCTCTGTGGGAAAGACTGGCGACCGGTATGGTCAGCCGGTCCCCACAGACTACCTCTCGAGAGATAGCGGTCGCACATACCGGTCGCACTATGTGCACCCGGTATAGTCGACCGGTATGTCTCCGGAAGACCATACATGGGTTTTCGACTGCCGTCGATCATCCTCCATGGATTTTCAGGGTTTCTCCTATCCATTCTAAGTCTAAACTTGGAGTTAGAGTTATTCCCAACTCATTCAAGTCTCGTTTCGATGAATATCATCTTGAAACTCGAATCTAGGGTTTGACGGAAACTTAGGGTTTATTGGACAATTTAGGGTTTTAGATCAATACCTACTCTGCATGGTATTGATCCACCCACACAATTAACATAGGGTAAGAAGATGGATTCAAACACTTACCGTTGACAGGCGTAGCGTGAGCTTCGTCGAACGGTAATGGTGGCTCCTTCTTCTTCTTCCTAGCTCCTTCTCCTTTTCCACCTCTTTCTCTTCTCTAGGGTTTGTGAGAGACAATGGAAAGGATTTGAGGAGGCTTAAGGGTGTATTTATAGGATAGAAATAGGGTTTAGTAACCCTACTAGGATTAGGAAACTTCTAGGATTCAAAATCAGGAAAGCGAGACCCGCAGAGACCAATTTCCAGATTCCCGTACATAGCTGCGTAGGCCATACCAGTCGACCGGTACCAAGACCGGTACCATCGACCGGTATACCTAAAATCAGGTATAATTGGTCGACTTCGGTCCGATTTTGTACCTGTTTGTTATCCGCTTGCCCCGTCTGGCCCGGTGATGATCGGAAGACCTGTCATGACACAAAAACCAAGGTTTAGACCGGGTTTTCAGAGTGCGGGTCTTACAACTCCACCACCCTTAAAAGAAATTTCGTCCCAAAATTTGCATGTAGGTTCTACAACTCCCCCATCCTTAAAAGAAATTTCGGCCTCGAAATTTGAACGTACCTTGATCGTCAAAAAGGTTAGGGTACTCCTTCCTCATCGCACTCTCTTCTTCCCAAGTAATTTCCTCCACATTTTGGCTTCTCCAATGCACCTTCACATAGTGGATATCCTTGGTTTGAAGTTGTTGAACTTTTCGGCTTGAGAGCATTACAGGCACCACTTCGAAAGTTAAGTCTTCAGTCAAGTCTGGAGGATCAACGATCAAGATATGCGATGGATCTCTGACATACTTTTTCAGTAATAATACATGGAACACATTATGGACACTAGACATAGATGGTGGTAGAGCCAATTGATATGCTACATTACCACGTCGGGTCAATATCTCATACGGTCCCACATACCTGGGGCGTAGCTTCCCCTTTTTACCAAACCGTTTCAGACCTCGCACCGGTGATACCTTCATGAACACTTTGTCACCCACTGCAAACTCCAGATCTCGACGTCGGTTATCCGCATAGTGCTTCTGCCGAACTTGAGCTGTCTTTACTCTCTCTTTGATTTGATCAATCACCCGGCAAGTTTCTTCAACAAACTCTGGTCCTATAATTCTTCTTTCTTCTACCTCGTTCCATAACAGAGGTGTACGACACTTCTTCCCATAGAGTGCTTCATATGGGGCCATCTGAATTGTAGCCTGATAGTTTTTGTTGTAAGCGAACTCGATAAGTGATAGCTTCTCATCCCAAGCTCCTTTGAAATCTAATGCACAAGCTCGGAGCATATCTTCTAAAGTTTGAATAGTTCGCTCTGACTGTCCGTCCGTCTGAGGATGGAAAGTTGTACTGAACTTCAACTTGGTTCCCATAGCTTTCTGTAATCCTTCCCAGAACTTCGATGTAAAACGGGGATCTCTGTCAGATACTATACTCTCTGGAACGCCATGAAGTCTGACTATATTATCCACATATAACTTGGCCAGTTTCTCCATGGAATACTGAGGTCTGACCGTAATAAATCGAGCTGTCTTGGTGAGTCGATCCACTATAACCCAGACTGCATCCACTGACCTTGGTGTCAAAGGTAAGCCAGTGACAAAATCTATAGTAATACAATCCCACTTCCACGTAGGTTCCGGTAATGGCTGTAGTAAACCTGCGGGTCTCTGCCTTTCTGCTTTAACTTGTTGACAATTCAGACACTGGAACACAAAACGAACTATATCTGCTTTCATACCCCTCCACCAATATAGTCTTCTTAGATCATGGTACATTTTAGTACTTCCTGGATGTACCGAATATGGAGTGTAATGAGCTTCAGTCATAACTCGGTCTCTGATATCGCAGTCTTCGCTCTCAGGTATACATAACCATCCACGATACTTGAGTACCTTGTCTGAATCCAAGGTAAAGTCATGATTGCACGTACCCTTCTCCAAGTCTTCTTGCACTGTCTTGAGATGAGGATCCTGTAGGATTGCTACTTTCACTTCATCAACTAGATTGGGTGAGATCTTCAATGCGGCGAACATCATAGTGAACTTATGAATCAAGCCTTGCTCAACTGGATCTTCTGCAGTCTCAATTATATACTCTTCATCGCCTTCGATTGAACTTGAAGCTGCGGCACATAATGCAGCATTTGTACTTGGCCCAGCCTCAGGTTTCGATGCCCACTTTCTGCTTAAGGCATCAGCCACCACATTTGCTTTACCCGGATGGTACTGGATGTCGCAATCATAATCTTTCAACAATTCCAGCCATCTCCTCTGTCTCATATTCAGATCCTTCTGAGTGAAAAGATAAGTTAAGCTCTTGTGATCTGACTTGATCTGAAACTTCTCACCGTACAAGTAGTGTCTCCAAGTCTTGATTGCGTGAATAACCGCTGCTAGCTCTAAGTCATGCGTAGGATAGTTCTTCTCATGCTCTTTTAACTGTCTTGATGTGTAAGCAATCACCTGTTCTCCTTGCATCAATACACACCCAATACCCAACCCTGAAGCATCCGTATATAAAGTAAACGGTACGCTTGGTTCTGGGATGGTCAAGATAGGTGCAGAGACTAGTCTTGACTTCAAAGTCTGAAAGCACTTCTCGTACTCATCTGTCCATATGAATTTCTCTCCCTTCTTGGTCAATCTGGTGAGTGGAACAGCGATCCTGGAGTAATCTTCTACGAATCTTCTATAATAACCAGCCAACCCAAGGAAACTACGAATCTCCGCAACAGATTTTGGTGCTTCCCATCCTACTATAGCAGCTATCTTACTTGGATCAACCTTGATACCGTCTTCAGATACAACATGGCCCAAGAAAGCCACTTCCTTCAGCCAAAACTCACACTTCTTGAACTTAGCATAAAGCTTCTCCTGTCTCAACCGTTGTAGGGCTGCCCTCAAATGTGTTGTATGAATCTCCATGTCCTTAGAGTAGATCAATATGTCATCGATGAATACGATGACCGAAGTGTCCAACATATCATGAAACACTCGGTTCATCACTTCCATAAACGATCTTCGGAGCATTGGTCA
Organism: Protea cynaroides; assembly: GCA_028583415.1. NCBI lineage: Eukaryota > Viridiplantae > Streptophyta > Magnoliopsida > Proteales > Proteaceae > Protea > Protea cynaroides. The sequence continues at coordinate 25,937,718 of CM053267.1, forward strand.
ACCCGAAAGACATAACTAGAAACTCATAATGCCCATACCTCGTCCTGAAAGTAGTCTTCGGGATATCTCCGGCCTTGATCTTCAATTGGTGATACCCTGATCGGAGATCAATCTTTGAGAAAATCTTTGCACCACATGGCCGGTCAAACAAATCATCGATCCTAGGCAAAGGGTATTGATTCTTGATCGTCAACTTGTTCAGCTCACGATAGTCAATACATAGCCGTACACTTCCATCCTTCTTCTTGACAAATAATACCGGTGCTCCCCAATGCGATATACTAGGTCGTATGAAACCCTTATCCAACAATTCTTGTAATTGGGTCTTCAACTCCTTTAACTCGATCGGGGCCATTCTGTATGGTGCTTTAGACATTGGTGCCGAACCTGGCATAAGATCTATTACAAATTCTGTAGCCCTGTCCGATGGTAAGCCTGGAAGCTCCTCTGGAAATACATCTGGGAACTCCCGAACCACATCTATATCTTCCATCTTGAGTGATTCTGCCGTGAGATCGACTACAGATACTAGATACCCCACTCCCCCTTTCTCTAGGCATCGCTTGGATTTTAGGGCAGAGAGAATCAGCTTCCGCTTCCTAGATAGCTTGATCCCAACGAAACTATACTCCCCTCCCTCTTTGTCAGTAAGCACAAGCTTCCTTTCACCACATAAAAGGACGGCCGAATGAAGGCCTAGCCAATCCATTCCTTGGATGACATCAAAGTCTGCCATCTCAAGTAGTACTAGGCTTGCTTCTAAGTCTCGGCCCTCAATACATACAGTACATGGTCCATAATATTCGGTCAAAGCCACTTCGACTCCTAGTGGAGAGCGAACTATCAAGCTTGGGTTCAAATGCTTGATTGGTAACTCCATTCGCTTCCCAAAAGAAATAGAAACAAAGGAGTGCGTGGCCCCAGAGTCAAATAATACTCTGGCGGGTATACCAGCTACATTTACAATTCATGGAATTTTTTGTTATCCCTTAGTTATATATGCGCATACACTCAATGAAAAGGTAAGACAAATAGTAAGGAATAGAGTCGTACCAGTTACCACATCAGGTGATGCGGCTGCCTCTTCAGTGGTGACCGTATAAACTCTTCCTTGCTGGGGCGGTTGCTTCTTAGGTAGAGTACAGTTCCTTGCGACATGTCCCAATATTTGGGTTGTGTCCAGCGAACCGTGGCACGGTGGTGCCGGGTTGTTTCGCGGTCTGTAGCGGTAGCGCATTGCCCTGTATGGGTGGAAGGGTCTGTTGTTACCGCCACCCGAACTCTCACTAGCAGGTCTCTTCACTCCCCTGTTCTGAGCGAAGAAGCTGTCCCTCTGACTGGACTCTATCACTCTAGCAACCTGCACAGCCTCGTTGTAGATCTTCTTGTCCAAGCCCAAGATATGCTCTCTGATGCTCCCACGTAGTCCCATAGTGAACCTACGTGTCTTGGTCTCTTCTTCTTGCATACTTGCCGGTGCGAAGAAGAATAGCTCTTCGTACCTCTGTTGATAAGTATCTACGTCGACTGAGACTGCTGCAGATTGAGAAACTCTTTTTCCATTTGATCTTTGGAGCTGTTCGAAAAGTACTTTTCGAAGAAAGCAGCTTTAAACACTTCCCAATCAACCAGTGTATACTTGGATTCCAGATATGTCCGTGTAGAATTCCACCAAGCATTTGCGTCTTCTTTCAACATATGAGTGGAAAACAGAACCTTTTCCTCTTCCGTACAAGTCATCAATCGGAAGTTCTTTTCCATCTCTGCAACCCACTGTGCTGGCCACAATGGTTTCCCTGTCCTGCCCGTGAACGATGAAGGTTTCAACTTCAAGAATCTGTCCACTGACCTACTCAGATCATGCTGTCCCTGAGTGTCTGCTCCGTACCATGGTGGTGGGTATGGATAAGCTCCCGGGTAAGCGAGCGGCGACGGACTCGATGCGGTGGTGGTACGTTATGTGCTTGGCCCCTCGGCCTTGGGCTACTCTGCATCGGTTGGGTAGTATTATTTCCTCCAGACTCGGGCGTATTTCCAGCGGGAACAGAACCTGTTGGCCTGAGCATCTTCAGTACCTCGCTCAGGAATTCCTTCTGTTGAGCTTGCATTTGATAGACCAGGTTGGTAACAATGGTCTCAGAATCCCTGTGAGGTGGGCCAGGTAAATTTGTTCGGTACTTCTGGGACCTGTTCCTCCTCCACTTCAGGACTTGGTTCTCTAACCTGGTCTTGTTCAACTTGTTCTTCTTCTAGGCGCATCCTGGCTTGATGACGCTTCCGACCCCTACGACCATTTCCTCCCAACATCTACCTCTATCGCTGGACCATCTCAGCCTCCCTCCGACACCATGATGGGTATGATGATGGAGATCAGGGACACACAGCGCGAGATGAGCCGTGACTAAGCCCAGTTGGCTCGCAGTCTTAGGGTCACACAGGATCAGGTGCACTGGCTCAGGGTTGCTTACGAGCGAGACTATGATATAGCAGACCCTATTCCTTCCAGGCCCCCTACCCCATGATTGTCCCCTTTATTTCTTTCACTTATGACTGTTTATAATACAGGGTAACTGTCCGGTTTGTGGACTGTACCCTGTAGCACTATTTATTAGATACTCATTTTCTTAGTTATTGAAAGTTTAGGTTTTTCCTAACTAGTGTATGTGCACATGTTAAGTCTTATATTTAACATAGTATATTATTCTCTTTCTTAGTCCGTCTCAGGTATCAAACAATGCTTAGGGTGCATTTGTATTAAGATTTTTAATTTTTTCCTAGCTCAGTTCATCGACACAGTTAAGTGCAACATGGTTTGTTGGAACAGAGCCCGAGAGCTCTGATACCAAGTTGTCACACCCCAAATTCTGATCCAACCAGATTGGTGTGAGTGAACCGTCATTGAACCAACGGTTCACACCAGGATCTCGAATAGGCCGTGTCCATTCATACAAACCATTACACATAACCAACAATCAGGATATAAATATTACAGTGGAAGACTTTAAATAGAATGAACTGAGTATCTATTGATAATTTAAATAAAATATCTAATTATTCAAATCCAAACATAACTATAATATCTTTTACATCTCTTAATACCAAACAAAAATAACGGGAACAACTAAATAAAAATCCATCACAAGTACACACAGAAAGGGCACTCGCATGAAGCATCATGCTCGTCCTCCCCTGCTTGTACATCCAGAGCAGCCACACCTCCGTACGCCGGAGCGTTCACGTAGTCATCCACGGTGTATCCTGCATCAACATCTAAAAGCAATGTATATACAAAGGGTGAGCTACCAACACAGCTCAGTAAGATAATCAGACAGTTTCACAATATTATGCATGAGTAACAATCAATTTTATGCTGTGGTCTGGTTTTAAGTTTGCAATGTGCTATAAAAAGGTTTGGTGGCCCCCGCACCTCTATACACAAGTGTGTGGCACCTCATGGATCATACCCCCATTGGCCCACATGCACCCACCATGGAATAGAGATAGAGCTAAGATACCCACGTACCTCCCCTGATACTCTACCCATACCAGTACCTAAGCCCCTACTGGCCAGGGCTCGCAAACTGGGCTCGCAACTAACCAATCCTATATGTCATCAATGTATGCTCTATCCCAGCACAGCTGTCTACGGCATAGAGATAGAGCTAAGACATTCCCACACCTCCCCTGATGCCCTATCCGCAACTAACCCACTAGGATAGAAACAATACGCAGGTAGACCCTATCCCAACATGACTCCCTACGGCATAGAGATAGAGCTAAAGCATCGTGGACAAGCCAGCGTCGACTCGGAATCCACAGTACCACATAACAATGGCCGGGACAACATCAATATCGGAGACCACCGTACCACGACCTTCCCCTTATACCCCACCCGTACCAAGCATGTTAAGACAGAATACTACAAAAGGTGCTAATGTGAAGAGCGATCCCAAGCCCATGCCCCACTCCACACACCAACGAAAACAATCACATGCCTAACAATCACATCCTATCAATGCATGAACAGTAATAATAACTGAAAGTAAAGGATGGCATGTGAATATGCACAAACATCACATCATAGATATGCAATGATTAACAACGACTTACTGTCCATCAATTATTAGGTTTAGGTCTGATTCCCTTACCTGACGCTCGTTGGTTAGCTTGCTCCACGTCGCAAGATCCAAACGGCAAGTCACAAAGTCCTACAATATTATTAGGGTTTCATTAAAATAACTTTTTTAGAGTTTCATGTTGGTCGGAAACCAACATGGTTACAAAATACCCTCACAGAGCTGACCGGTGGCATGTACCGGTCGCAGCTTTGTGGGAAAGACTGGCGACCGGTATGGTCAGCCGGTCCCCACAGACAACCTCCCGAGAGATAGCGGTCGCACATACCGGTCGCATTATGTGCACCCGGTATATTCGACCGGTATGTCTCCGGAAGACCATACATGGGTTTTCGACTGCCGTCGATCATCCTCCATGGATTTTCAGGGTTTCTCCTATCCATTCTAAGTCTAAACATGGAGTTAGAGTTATTCCCAACTCATTCAAGTCTCGTTTCGATGAATATCATCTTGAAACTCGAATCTAGGGTTTGACGGCAACTTAGGGTTTATTGGCCAATTTAGGGTTTTAGATCAATACCTACTCTGCATGGTATTGATCCACCCACACAACTAACATAGGGTAAGAAGATGGATTCAAACACTTACCGTTGACAGGCGTAGCGTGAGCTTCGTCGAACGGTAATGGCGGCTCCTTCTTCTTCCTCCTAGCTCCTTCTCCTTTTCCACCTCTTTCTCTTCTCTAGGGTTTGTGAGAGACAATGGAAAGGATTTGAGGAGGCTTAAGGGTGTATTTATAGGCTAGAAATAGGGTTTAGTAACCCTACTAGGATTAGGAAACTTCTAGGATTTGAAATCAAGAAAGCGGGACCCACAGAGACCAATTTCCAGATTCCCGCACATAGCTACGCAGGCCATACTGGTCGACCGGTACCAAGACCGGTACCATCGACCAGTATACCTAAAGTCAGGTATAATTGGTCGACTTCGGTCCGATTTTGTACCTGTTTGTTATCCGCTTGCCCCGTCTGGCCCGGTGATGATCGGAAGACCTGTCATGACAAAAAAACCAAGGTTTAGACCAGGTTTTCAGAGTGCGGGTCTTACAACTCCACCACCCTTAAAAGAAATTTTGTCCCGAAATTTGCATGTAGGTTCTGCATTATGAGTTCCTTGTAATGTCATTCGGGTTGAATAACGCTCCAGCGTCGTTCATGGAACTGATGAACCGAGTGTTTCATGACATGTTGGACACTTCGGTCATCTTATTCATTGACGACATATTGGTCTACTCACAAGACAGGGAGTCTCATGCAACACATTTGAGAGTAGCCCTACAACGGCTGAGAAGAGAGAAGCTTTACACCAAGTACAAGAAATGTGAATTTTGGCTGACGAAAGTGGCCTTCTTGGGTCACGTAGTATCTGCAGACAGTATTAAGGTAGATCCAAGCAAGATTGCAGCTATAGTAGGATGGGATGCACCGAAATCAGTTGCGGAGATTCGTAGTTTCCTTGGATTGGCTGGTTACTATAGAAGATTCGCGAAAGACTACTCAAGGATCACCGTTCCACTTACCAGACTAATCAAGAAAGGAGAAAAGTTCACATGGACAGATGAGTATGAGATGTGCTTTCAAACTTTGAAGTCAAGACTAGTCTCTGCACCTATCTTGACCATATCGGCACCAGGCTTGCCGTTTACCTTATATACGGATGCCTCAGGGTTAGGTCTTGGATGTGTGTTAATGCAAGGAGAACAGGTGATTGCCTACACATCAAGACAGTTGAAAGAGCATGAGAAGAACTATCCTACGCATGATCTGAAATTAGTATCAATTATTCATGCAATCAAGACTTGGAGACACTACCTTTACGGTGAAAAGTTTCAGATTAAATCGGATCACAAGAGCTTAACTTACCTTTTCACTCAGAAGGACCTGAATATGAGACAGAGGAGATGGCTGGAATTAGTAAAAGATTATGATTGTGACATCCAGTACCATCCAGGTAAGGCAAATGTTGTGGCCGATGCCTTAAGCAGAAAGTGGGCATTGAAACCTGAGGCAGGACCTAGTACAAATGCTGCATTGTGTGCAGCAGCCTTGGGCTCAATAGAAAATGATAAAGGGCATATATTAGAGACTGCAGGAGATCCAGTAGAACAGGTCTTAATTCATAAGTTTACATTGATGTTCGCAGCTTTGAAGATCTCATTGGATCACATAGATGAGGTCAAAGTAGCAATCCTACAGGATCCACACCTCAAGACTGTGCAAGAATATCTAGAGAAGGGTAAAAGCAATCCTGACTTTACCTTGGATTTAGACAAGATACTCAAGTATCGTGGATGATTATGTATACCTGAGAGTGAGAACTTAAATATTAGAGACAGAGTTATGACATAACCTCATTACACCCCTTATTCGGTACATCCAGGAAGCACCAAGATGTACCATGATTTAAGAAGATTATATTGGTGGAGGGGTATGAAAGTGGATGTAGCTCGATTTGTATTCCAATGTTTGAATTGCCAGTAAGTTAAAGCTGAAAGGTAGAGACCCACAGGTTTGCTACAACTACAATCGGAGCCAGCTCGGAAATGGGATTGTATCACAATGGATTTCGTCACTGCCTACCCTTGACACCAAGGTCAGTGGATGCAGTATGGGTTATAGTCGATCGACTTACCAAGACAGCTCGATTCATCGCTATCAGACCTCAGTATATGTCACACCCCAATTCTGATACAACCAGAATGGTGTGAGTGAACCGTCATTGAACCAACGGTTCACACCAGGATCTCGAATAGGCCGTGTTCACCCATACAAATCAATTACACACAACCACAATCAGAATATAAATGTACAGCGGAAGACTTTAAATAGAATGAACTGAGTATCTAATGATAATTTAAATAAATATCCCATTATTCAAATTCAAACATATAGAATAATAATCTTTTACATCCCTTTAATCCAATAAAAAATAACTGAAATAAATAAATAAAACAAATCAAAGGTACACGCAGAAAGGGCACTCGCATGAAGCATCATGCTCGTCCTCCCCTGCTCGTACATCCAAAGCAGCTACACCACCGTACGCCGGAGCCTTCACATAGTCGTCCACTGTGTATCCTGCATCAACATCTAAAAACAATGTATATACAAAGGGTGAGCTCACAACACAGCTCAGTAAGACAATCAGACAGTTTCACAAGATTATGCATGAGTAACAATCATTTTATGCTGTGGTCTGGTTTTAAGTTTGCAATGTGCTATAGAAAGGTTTGGTGGCCCCCCGCACCTCTATACACGAGTGTGTGGCATCGCACAGTAATCACACTACCACCAACCCACATGCACCCATCATGGAATAGAGATAGAGCTAAGGTATACCCGCACCTCCCCTGATACTCTACCCATACCGGTACCTAAGCCCCCTGCGGCCGGGGCTGCAAATTGGGCTCGCAACTAACCAATCCTATATGTCAACAATGTATGCTCTATCCCAGCACAGTCGTCTATGGCATAGAGATAGAGCTAGAGCGTGCAGGCCAGGTCGGAGACCACCATACCTCACCTCCCCCTGATACCCTATCCGTAACTAACCCACTAGGATAGAAACAATACGCAGGTAGACCCTATCCCAACATAACTCCCTACGGCATAGAGATAGAGCTAAAGCATCGTGGACAAGCCAGCGTGGACTCGGAATCCTCAGTACCACACAACGATGGCCGGGACAACATCAATATCGGAGACCACCGTACCACGACCTTTCCCTGATACCCCACCCGTACCAAGCATGTTAAGATAGAATACTACAAAAGGTGCCAGTGTGAAGAGCGATCCTAGGCCCATGCCCCACTCCACACACCAACGAAAACAATCACATGCCTAACAATCACATCCTATGAATGCATGAACAATAATAATAGCTGAAAGTAAAGGATGGCATGTGAATATGCACAAACATCATATCATAGATATTCAATGATTAACAACGATTTACCAAGCGATAAGTCACAAAGTCCTACAAAATCATTAGGGTTTCATTAGAATATATTGTTTAGGGTTTCGTGTTGGTGGGAAACCAACGGAGATCTCAAACTACCCTCGCGGGCGACCGGTGGCATATACCGGTCGCGGCTCGTGGGAAAGCTGGCGACCGGTATGGTCAGCCGGTCCCCCACAGATAACCTCCTGAGAGGTAGCGGTCGCAACATACCGGTCGCACTTTGTGCAACCGGTATAGTCGACCGGTATGTCTCTGGAAGACCATACATGGGTTCTTCGACTGCCGTCGACCATCCTCCATGGATTTTCAGGGTTTCCTCTATCCATTCTAAGTCTAGGCTTTGAGTTAGAGTTATCCCCAACTCATTCAAGTCTCGTTTCGATGAATATCATCTCGAAACTCAAATCTAGGGTTTGGCGGCAACTTAGGGTTTATTGGCCAATTTAGGGTTTTAGATCAATACCTACTTTGCATGGTATTGATCCACCCATACAGCTAACATAGGGTAAGAAGAGGGATTCAAACACTTACCGTTGGCGGGCGTAACGGGAGCTTCGTCAAACGGTAATGGCGGCTCCTTCTTCTTCCTCCTAGCTCCTTCTCCTTTTCCACCTCTTTCTCTTCTCTAGGGTTTGCGAGAGACACTGGAAAGGATTTGAGGGGGTTTAAGGGTGTATTTATAGGCTAAAAATAGGGTTTAGTAACCCTACTAGGATTAGGAAACTTCTAGGATTCGAAATCAGGAAAGCGGGACCCCGAGAGACCAATTTCCAAATTCCCGCACATAGCTGTGCAGGCCATACCGGTCGACCGGTACCATCATCCGGTACCATCAACCGGTATCTAAAATCAGGTATAATTGGTCGACTTTGGTCCGATTTTGTACTGTTTGTTATCCGCTTGCCCGTCGGCTCGGTGATGATCGGAAGACTGTCACGACACAAAACCAAGGTTTAGACCGGGTTTTAAGAGTCCGGGTCTTACAACTCCACCACCCTTAAAAAGAAATTTCGTCCCGAAATTTGCATGTAGGTACTACAACTCCCCCACCCTTAAAAGAAATTTTGGCCTCGAAATTTGAGCGTACCTTGATCGTCAAAAAGGTTAGGGTACTCCTTCCTCATCGCGCTCTCTTCTTCCCAAGTAATTTCCTCCACATTTTGGCTTCTCCAATGCACCTTCACATAGTGGATATCCTTGGTTCGAAGTTGCTGAACTTTTCGGCTTGAGAGCATTACGAGGCACCACTCGAAAGTTAAGTCTTCGGTCAAGTCACGGAGGATCAGCGCTCAAGATATGCGATGGATCTCGACATACTTCTTCGGTAATGATACATGGAACACATTATGAACGCTAGACATAGATGGTGGTAGAGCCAATTGATATGCTACATTACCACGTCGATTCAATATCTCATATGGTCCCACATACACGGGGCATAGCTTCCCCTTTTTACCAAACCGTTTCGGACCTCGCACCGGTGACACCTTCAAGAATACTTTGTCACCCCTTGCAAACTCCGGATCTCGGCGTCGATTATCCGCATAGTGCTTCCGTCGAACTTGAGCTGTCTTTACTCTCTCTTTGATCCGATCAATTACTCGGCAAGTTTCTTCAACAAACTCCGGTCCTACAATTCTTCTTTCCCCCACTTCATTCCATAACGAGAGGTGTTCGACATTTTCTTCCATAGAGAGCTTCATATGGGGCCATCCGAATTGTAGCGATAACTGTTGTTGTAAGCAAACTCGATAAGTGATAGCTTCTCATCCCAAGCTCCTTTGAAATCTAATGCACAAGCTCGAAGCATATCTTCCAAAATTTGAATGGTTCGCTTCGATTGTCCGTCCGTCCGAGGATGGAAAGCTGTCTTGAACTTCAACTTTGTTCCCATAGCTTTCGTAATCCTTCCCGAATTTTGATGTAAAAGCGGGGATCTCGGTCGGATACTATACTCTCGGGCGCCATGAAGTCGACTATATTATCCACATATAACTTGGCCGGCTTCTCCATGGTATGCCGAGGTCGGCCGCAATAAATCGAGCTGTCTTGGTGAGCCGATCTACTATAACCCAAACCGCATCCACCGACCTTGGTGTCAAAGGTAGGCCGGGTGGCGAAATCCATGGTGATACAATCCCACTTCCATGCGGGTTACGTAGCGGCTGTAGTAAACCCGCGGGTCTTTGCCTTTCCGCTTTAACTTGTTGACAATTCGGACATTGGAAACACGAAGCGAGCTATATCCGCTTTCATACCCCTCCACCAATATAGTCTTCTTAGATCATGGTACATCTTGGTACTTCTGGATGTACCGAATATGGAGTGTAATGAGCTTCAGTCATAACTTCGGCCTCCGATATCGCGGTCTTCGCTCTCGGGTATACATAACCGTCCGCGATACTTGAGTACTTTGTCGATTCCAAGGTAAAGTCGGGATTGCACGTACCCTTCTCTAAGTCTTCCTGCCTTGTCTTGAGATATGGATCTGTAGGATTGCTACCTTGACTTCATCAATTAGACTCGGTGAGATCTTCAATGCGGCGAACATCATAGTGAACTTATGAATCAAGCCTTGCTCAACCGGATCTTCTGCGGTTTCGATAATATGTTCTTCATCAATTTCCATCGAACTCGAGGCTGCAGCACACAATGCAGCATTTGTACTCGGTCTGCCTCGGGTTTCGATGCCCACTTTCCGCTTAAGGCGTCGGCCACCACATTTGCTTTACCGGATGGTCTTGGATGTCGCAATCATAATCTTTTAACAATTCCGGCCATCTCCTCTGTCTCATATTCGGATCCTTACGAGTGAAGAGATAAGTTAAGCTCTTATGATCGACTTGATCTGAAACTTCTCACCGTACAAATAGTGTCTCCAAGTCTTGATTGCATGAATAACCGCTGCTAGCTCCAAGTCATGCGTAGGATAGTTCTTCTCATGCTCTTTTAAGCTGTCTTGATGCGTAGCAATCACCGTTCTCCTTGCATCGAACACACCCAATACCCAACCACGAAGCATCCGTATATAGAGTAAGCGGTACGCTTGGTTCGGGGATGGTCAAGATAGGTGCGGAGACAAGTCTTGACTTCAAAGTGCGGAAGCACTTCTCACACTCATCTGTCCATATAAATTTCTCTCCCTTCTTGGTCAATCGGTGAGTGGAACCGCGATCTTGGAGTAATCTTCCACGAATCTTCTATAATAGCCAGCCAACCCAAGGAAACTACGAATCTCTGCAACAGATTTTGGTGCTTCCCATCCTACTATCGCAGCTATCTTGCTTGGATCAACCTTGATACCGTCTCCGGATACAACATGGCCCAAGAAAGCCACTTCCTTTAGCCAAAACTTCGCACTTCTTGAATTTTGCATAAAGCCTCACATCCCTCAACCGTTGTAGGGCTGCCCTCAAATGCGCTATATGAGTCTCCATGTCCTTAGAGTAAATCAATATGTCATCGATGAATACGATGACCGAAGTGTCCAACATAGATCATCGATCCTAGGCAAAGGATACCGATTCTTGATCGTCAACTTGTTTAGCTCACGGTAGTCAATACATAATCGTACACTTCCATCTTTCTTCTTGACGAATAACACAGGTGCTCCCCAAGGCGATATACTAGGTCGTATGAAGCCCTTATCCAGCAATTCTTGTAATTGGGTCTTCAACTCCTTTAACTCGGTCGGGGCCATCCGTATGGTGCTTTAGACACGGAGCCGAACCCGGTATAAGATCTATCACAAATTCTGTAGCCACGTCGGTGGTAAGCTCTGGAAGATCTTTCGGAAATACATCTGGAAACTCCCGAACCACATCTATATCTTCCATCTTGAGTGACTCTGCTGTGAGGTCGACTACGGATCCGAGATAACCCACTCCCCCCTTTCTCCAAGCATCTCTTAGTCTTTAGGGGCGGAGAGGGATCAACTTCCGCTTCCTAGATAGCTTAATCCCAGCGAAACTATATTCCTTTCCCTCTTTGTCGGTAAGCACAAGCTTCCTTTCACCACATAAAAGGACGGCCGAATGATGGCCTAGCCAATCCATCCCCAAAATGACATCAAAATCTGCCATCTCAAGTATTACTAGGCTTGCTTCTAAGTCTCGGCCCTCAATACTTACCGTACATGGTCCATAATACTTGGTCAAAGCCGCCCGACTCCTAGTGGAGAGCGAACTATCAAGCTTGGGTTCAATTGCTTGATTGGTAACTCCATTCGCTTCCCAAAAGAAAGCGAAACAAAGGAGTGCATGGCCCCGAGTCAAATAATACTACGGCGGGTAAACCGGCTACATTTACAATTCCGGAATATATTGCCCCTTAGTTCTACATGCTCATGCAACCGAAAGAATAAACCAAATAGTAAGGGATAAAGTCGTACCGGTTACCACATCGGGTGATGCGGCTGCCTCTTCGGTGGTATTTGCATAAACTCCGGCTTCTTTGGGGAGCTTGCTTCTTAGGTAGCGTGCGGTTCCTTGCAACATGTCCCAGGTGCGCCGGTTATAACATTTAATATTTGGGTTGGGTCCGGCGGTGTGGGCCAGGTGGTGCCGGGTTGTTTTCTCGCGAGTGCTGTAGCGGTCTGCCCCCTGTATGGGCGGAATGGTCTAGTATTACCGCCACCCGAGCTCTCTCCGGCCAGATCTCTTTACTCCCCCGTTACGGCGAAGAAGAAGCTGTCCCTCGATTCGGACTCTATCACCCTCGCAACCTGCTTTGCCTCGTTGTAAGTCTTCTTGTCCGGACCCAAAAGGTGCTCTCGATGCTTCCACGTAGTCCCATGGTGAACCTACGTATCTTTGTCTCCTCTTCCCGCATCTTGGCTGGTGCGAAGAAGAACAGCTCTTCGTACCTCTGGCGATATGCATCTACGGTCGGCCCGACCTGCTGCGCGGGTTGAGAAACTCTCTCTCCATTTGATCTCCGAAGCTCTTTGGGAAGTATTTGTCGAAGAAAGCCACTTTAAACACTTCCCGGTCAACTAGTGTGTACTTGTTCTCCGGATATGCCCGTGTGGAATTCCACCAAGCATTTGCGTCCTCTCTCGGCATATGAGTGGCAAAGCAGAACCTTCTCCTCCTCGGTGCAAGTCATCGGTCGAAAGTTCTTTTCCATTTCGAAAACCCCTCGTGCTGGCCACAATGGTTTCCCTGTCTGCCGGGGTGAACGATGAAGGTTTCAACTTCAAGAATCTATCCAGCGACCTGCTTCGGATCATGCTGTCCCTGTGTGTCCGCTCCGTACCATGGTGGTGGATACGGATACGCCCCGGATACTGCGAAGGCGACGGAAACCGATGCGGTGGTGGTACATTCGTGCTTGGCCCCTCGGCCTTGGGCTACTCTGCACCGGTTGGGTAGTGTTAATTCCTCCGACTCGGGCGTATTTCCCGGCGGGACGAACCTGCTTGCTGAGCATCTTTAGTACTTCGGCTCGGAAATTCCTTACGTTGAGCTTGCATCCGATAGACCAAGTTTGTAACAATGGTCTCGGAATTCCTGTAGGGGTGGGCCCGGTAATTCTGTCGGTACTTCGGGACCTGTTCCTCCTCCACTCCGGGACTGGTTTCTCTAACTTTGGTCTTGCTCCGCTTGCTCTTCTTCTAGGCGCATCCGGACTGATGGCGCTTTCGACCCCTTCGACCGTTTCCACCGCCATCTCGGACTATTTATTTGGATCTGAGAAGAAGACATAACACGTGAGAACATCAATAATAGTAGTGTTAGTCTTGAATAATACAGGGAAAATAGTCGAGAAGTAACATTTCAATTTACACAATTTTTAGAAATTTTTAATTCAATTTTCTGGCTCTTTTGGGGCGTACCGGTCGCAACATACCGGTCGCACACCTATGGAAATATCTATGCGGCCGGTATAGTCGACCCGGTCGGAATTAAATTTCCGGCGGACATAGCGGTCGCATGTCTAGGAGATACCGGTCGACACTCGTATACGGTGTTGCGACCGGTATAGTCGACCGGTCGAAAAATTTTCTGGCCGGGACATAGCGGTCGCACACGGGTTGATACCGGTCGACCCGGTATAGGCATAACCGTCGACCGGTATGCCCAAAATGGCTTTAAAATCGCGAAAAAGTGAGATTTTCTCACTTTTCTTTTCTTCTTTCTCTCCGGTGGCGATTCTCCTCCGGGTTCCGAGTTGCTACAATCCGGCCGGTACTCTTTGAAGCCGATTCCTTCCATTTCAAGACCCTAGCACATCGTCTCCAGGTAGGTCTCTTCTCTCTCTCTCATATTTTTAGGAATTTCCCATATCGTCTTTATGTAGAAATTTAGGTTTTTCTTTGTTCGAGATGATTTAACCGTGGAAATTCCCTTTCTTCGGCTTGGAAAGGGTTTAGGGACCCCCAAGAGCAAAAGCCCTCAACTAATTTGGGGTTCCACCGAACGGTTTTCCTAAAAATCAAATTTTTCCTCTTTTGACCTAGGTTTTTCCCATTTTTTCGAATTTTCTTGATTTTTCTTAATTTTCTTGAAATTCCTTGCAATTTCTTGTTATAATAGCTTATGGTTGGTTTGTTGAAGAGTGTGGGGGTTACGTAAGTCCTCCTCCCCATGTTTTGGGTGAGTTCGAGGCTTTTTCTTGAATTATAGCCGTTATCTTTGCCGAAATTTTCGAAAATTTCTAATTTTTTATTTTTGTTTTCTTTTGTTTTGCAGATTTTAAATGGCTCCTAGGCGTGCTCTTGGCAAGCGTCCCCACGACTCGAGTTCACGCGTACCCCACAACCACCGGTTCCCCAATTGGATGAGCAATGGTTCCGTTCTTTGGAAGCACAAGCTCGATTTCCATGGTTCGATAACAAGAATATAGAATCCGGGCGTCGGGTCAACGTGGAGCGAGTTAGACCGGTTCGGCGTGCGGCGGCGTTCGACGGGGCTTGGTTGGTTGCCCGTCATCTCTTACACCTACACCACTCGTCCCAATCCGGTTAAGCATTTCTTTGCTAACCCGGGCTGCACGGAAATGTGAGCGATCCCAACCAAGGTAGGGATTTACGTATCTCCGGTTATGTCGGGGGTGTACACATCTCATTCAACACCCACCAGCTGGCCGACCTTCTAGGGGTTCCTAATGATGGAGACCTAGTGTATTGCCCTCCCAAAGCGAAGGGCTACTTGGGCGAGGACTGCGTCGGGAGATAGCTCATCGGATCTTCGAACCACTGGGCTCCCATGAAGGCGGCTAGCTTGAGACCTGTTCCTCGGGTCTACGATCGCATCATCCAGGACAACATCGTCC
The DNA here is from genome assembly GCA_028583415.1 of Protea cynaroides. Taxonomy (NCBI): domain Eukaryota; kingdom Viridiplantae; phylum Streptophyta; class Magnoliopsida; order Proteales; family Proteaceae; genus Protea; species Protea cynaroides. The sequence goes on from CM053267.1 coordinate 25,953,089, forward strand.
CCCCGAAGCGGCCATTATGGTGAGTTGTCCCGGCTCACCCAGTACGTCACCTATTGCGTGCGCACGGGAGCGGATCTCTCTCCCTTACCTCATCATTCGGACCATGCACCGGGCGACCACGGCCGATCAGGCCGGTAACCTTCCCTACGGTCGTCTCATTACCTTTCTTCTTGCCGTTCGGGTGTGAGCATGAGAGGTGAGGTGACCGTCGAGGACACTATGGCGTCCGATATAGGCGGGACGCCATTCGAGAGGATGCGGATGGTTGATCTGCCCGTTAGTGATGACGAGTTGGAGGCTCGCCCTCGTCCACTTGGGAGAGTAGCGGCGGCGCGGCAGCAGCCGCGGCCAATGCGGCCTATGTGGGCGAGAGGTGGTGATGACGACGATGATGATGTGGCCGGGGAAGCACCAGTGCACGCCCCACGGCCCCGCACCCGCACCACCACCATCCGTTCCCATAGCCGGACCCTCTCGACCCCTCCCGACTCGGTGTTGAGTATGTTCCCCGAGATCGTGGCTCGTGGTCTACGGGTGACTCAGGACCAGGTGCATTGGCTTAGGGTCGCATACGAGCGGGACTATGATATAGCTGACCCCATTCCTCCCAGGCCCCCTACCCCATGATTTCCCCTTTATTTCTTCTGTTTTACATATGAATGTTTATATAACAGGGTAACTGTCCGATTTGTGGACTGTACCCTATAGCACTATATCATTTGCTATAATTTTCTTAATTAATGAAAATTTTTATGGTTTTTCCTAACTAATGTATGTGCACATATTAAGTTTCATATTTAACATAGTATATTATTCTCTTTCTTTGTCCGTCTCGGGTATCAAACAATGCTTAGGGTGTGTTTGTATTAAGATTTTTAATTTTTCCTAACTCGGTTCATCGACTCGAGTTAAGTGCGACATGGTTTGTTGGAGCAGAGCCCGAGAGCTCGATACCAAGTTGTCACACACCCCAATTCGATCCAACCGGAACGGTGTGAGTGAACCGTCATTGAACCAACGGTTCACACGGGGATCTCGAATAGGCCGTGTCCACCCATACAAACCAATTACACATAACCACAATCGGAATATAAATGTACAGCGGAAGACTTTAAATAGAATGAACTGAGTATCTAATGATAATTTAAATAAATATCCCATTATTCAAATTCAAACACATAGAATAATAATCTTTTACATCCCTTTAATCCAATAAAAAATAACTGAAATAAATAAATAAAACAAATCAAAGGTACACGTGAGGAAGGGCACTCGCATGAAGCATCATGCTCGTCCTCCCCCGCTTGTACATCCAAAGCAACTACCCACCACCGTACGCGGAGCGTTCACATAGTCGTCCACGGTGTATCCTGCATCAACATCTAAAAACAATGTATATACAAAGGGTGAGCTCACAACACGTCTCGATAAGACAATCGAGACAGTTTCACAAGATTATGCATGAGTAACAATCATTTTATCTTTGTGGTCCGGTTTTAAGTTTGCAATGTGCTATAGAAAGGTTTGGTGGCCCCCGCACCTCTATACACGAGTGTGTGGCATCGCACGAGTAATCACACTACCACCAACCCACATGCACCCATCATGGAATAGAGATAGAGCTAAGGTATACCCGCACCTCCCACGATACTCTACCCAAACCAGTACCTAAGCCCCTGCGGCGGGGCTCAAGCGGGGCTCGCAACTAACCAATCCTATATGTCAACAATGTATGCTCTATCCCGGCCCGGCCGTCTACGGCATAGAGATAGAGCTAGAGCGTGCGGGCCGGGTCGGAGACCACCATACCTCACCTCCCCCCGATACCCTATCCACAACTAACCCACTAGGATAGAAAGAATACGCGGGTAGACCCTATCCCAACATAACTCCCTACGGCATAGAGATAGAGCTAAAGCATCGTGGACAAGCCGGCGTCGACTCGGAATCCTCGGTACCACACAACGATGGCGGGACAACATCAATATCGGAGACCACCGTACCACGACCTTCCCCCGATACCCCACCCGTACCAAGCATGTTAAGATAGAATACTACAAAAGGTGCCGGTGTGAAGAGCGATCCCGGGCCCATGCCCCACTCCACACACCAACGAAAACAATCACATGCCTAACAATCACATCCTATGAATGCATGAACAATAATAATAGCTGAAAGTAAAGGATGGCATGTGAATATGCACAAACATCACATCATAGATATTCAATGATTAACAACGATTTCTTGTCCATTAATTATTAGGTTTAGGTTAGATTCCCTTACTTGACGCTCGTTCGATAACTTGCTCCACGTCGCAAGGTCCAAACGATAAGTCACAAAGTGCTAAAATATCATTAGGGTTTCATTAGAACATATTGTTTAGGGTTTCGTGTTGGTCGGAAACCAACGGAGATCACAAACTACCCTCACGGGCCGACCGGTGGCATATACCGGTCGAGGGTTTCCTCTATCCATTCTAAGTCTAGGCTTTGAGTTAGAGTTATCCCCAACTCATTCAAGTCTTGTTTCGACGAATATCATCTCGAAACTCAAATCTAGGGTTTGACGGCAACTTAGGGTTTATTGGCCAATTTAGGGTTTTAGATCAATACCTACTTTGCATGGTATTGATCCACCCACACAACTATCATAGGGTAAGAAGAGGGATTCAAACACTTACCGTTGACAGGCGTAACGAGAGCTTCGTCAAACGGTAATGGCGGCTCCTTCTTCTTCCTCCTAGCTCCTTCTCCTTTTCCACCTCTTTCTCTTCTCTAGGGTTTGCGAGAGACAATGGAAAGGATTTGAGGGGGTTTAAGGGTGTATTTATAGGCTAGAAATAGGGTTTAGTAACCCTACTAGGATTAGGAAACTTCTAGGATTCGAAATCAGGAAAGCGGGACCCGCAGAGACCAATTTCCAAATTCCCGCACATAGCTGTGCAGGCCATACCGGTCGACCGGTACCATCATCCGGTACCATCAACCGGTATCTACAATCAGGTATAATTGGTCGACTTTGGTCCGATTTTGTACCTGTTTGTTATCCGCTTGCCCCGTCTGGCTCGGTGATGATCGGAAGACCTGTCATGACACAAAAACCAAGGTTTAGACCGGGTTTTAAGAGTGCGGGTCTTACAGTATACCATGGAGAAGCTGGCCAAGTTATATGTGGATAATATAGTCAGACTTCATGGCGTCCCAGAAAGTATAGTATCTGATAGAGATCCCCGTTTTACATCAAAGTTCTAGGAAGGATTACAGAAAGCCATGGGAACCAAGTTAAAGTTCAGTACAGCTTTTCATCCTCTGATAGACGGGCAGTAAAAAAGAACTAGTCAAATCTTAGAAGATATGCTCAGAGCGTGTGCTCTAGATTTCAAAGGAGCTTGGGCCAAGAAGCTATCGGTCATTGAGTTTGCTTATAACAACAGTTACCAGGCTACGATCCAGATGGCTCCATATGAGGCACTCTATGGGAAGAAATGTCATACACCTCTGTTATGGAATGATGTGGGAGAGAGAAGGATTGTAGGACCGGAGTTCGTCAAAGAAACTTGTCGAGTGATTGATTAAATCAAGAAAAGAGTAAAGACAGCTCAAGTTTGACAAAAGCACTATGCAGATAACCGACGTCGAGATCTAGAGTTTGCAGTAGGTGATAAAGTATTCTTGAAGATATCACCTGTGCGAGGTGAAACGGCTTGATAAGAAGGGGAAGCTATGCCCCAGGTATATGGGACCATACGAGATTTTGACCAGACGTGGTAATGTGGCATATCAACTGGCTCTACCACCATCAATGTCAAGCGTTCATGATGTGTTCCATGTTTCTTTATTGAAGAAGTACGTCAAGGATCCATTGCACAGCTTGACAGCAGACCCACCAGACTTGATAGAGGACTTGACGTTTGAAGTTGTACCTGTGATGCTCACAAGCCAAAAAGTACAACATCTCCAAAGCAAGGATATTCACTATGCGAAAGTGCATTGGAAAAGCCAAGATGTGGAAGAAATTACTTGGGAGGAAGAGAACGCAATGAGAAAGGAATACCCTAACCTTTTCGACGACCAAGGTACGTTCAAATTTCGAGGCCAAAATTTATTTTAAGGGTGGGGGGGTTGTGAAACCTACATACAAATTTTGGGGACGAAATTTCTTTTAAGGGTAGGGGAGTTGTAAGACCCGCACTCCATGAACCCAATCTAAACCTTGTTTCATGTCGTAACAGGTCTCCCAATCATCACTGGACCAGACGGGACGAGCGGATGACAACCACATATGAAATTGGACCAATCGGACCAATTTAAGTATGAAAAACCTCATACCGGTCAATGGTATAGGTCGATGGTCAACCGGTATGGCTTGCGCAGCATGGATCCGAAAATGGATCTCTGCGGGTCCCACTTTCTAAATTTCAAATCGAGGGACTTTCCTAATGTTAGGAGGCTTCCTAAATCTAATCCTAGTCTATATAAGGACCCTTAAACCTTCTAAAACCTCTTCCATTGATTCTCACAAACCCTAGAGAGGAGAAAGAGGCTAAAGAAGGAGAAGAAGCTAGAAAGGAGAGGGAAGAGCCGCCATTATAGTTCAACGAAGATCACATTACCCCGAGTCAATGATAAGTGCTTAAACCTTCATCTAAAATAAGTATTCTAGGATGGTTAGTTATAATTGGATCAATACCATGCAAGCAAGGTATTGATCTAAACCCTGTTTGCCGTCAAACCCTCAATTAGTGGTAAACCCTAGATTCAAGTTCTAAGTCAAAGATCATCGAGGCTAGGACTTGAATAGAGTTGGAAACAACTCTAACTCAGTATTCAGACCTAGAATGTGTAGGAGAAACTCTAGGATCAATAGGGGGTGCCGACGGAAGGGGAGAACCAAGCGTATGGTCTTCCGGAGACATACCGGTCGACCATACCGGTCGCACCATATGCGACCGGTACTGTGACCGGTACCTCTCGGGGACTGGTCTATGGGGACCGACCGACCATACTGGTCGCAAGTTTTCCCCACAGTGCTGTGACCGGTACCTGTGACCGGTCTGCTCTGTGAGAAGTGTTTTGACCTTGTTGGTTTTTTTGACCAACGTAAACCTAAAGAAAAACTATTCTAATTAAACCTAACATTGTGTAGGACCTTGTGATAGCACGTTCGGATCTTATGACGTGGAGCTAGCTATCAAACAAGCGTCAGGTAAGGGAATCAGACCTAAACCCTAATAATTTAATAAACAGTAAATCGTTGTTAATAACCATGACTCTATGGTATGATGTTTGTGCATACTCACATGTCATCCTTTATTTTCAATTATTATTATTGTTCATGAATGATGTTTGTGCATACTCGCATGTCGTCCTTTATTTTCAGTTATTATTATTGTTCATGCATACTCGCTATGCAAGGATGTGACTGTTAGGCATGTGATTGTTTTCATTGCTGTGTGGAATGTGAAGGACTGGAGGTCTGGGATCATTCCTCACACTAGCACCTTTCGTATCGTTCTATCTTAGCATGCTTGGTGGGGGTAGGGTATCAGGGGGAGGAAGTGGCACTGTGGTCTCCGGCCTGGCCACTAGACTCTAGCTCTATCTCTATGCCGTAGGGAGCTGCACTGGGACAGGGCCTACTGTGATGACATATAGGATTGGTTAGTTGCGAGTCCAATTTCCAAGCCCTTGTCAATACGGGCTTACGTGTTGGTATGGGTAGAGTATCAGGGGAGGTGTTGGTGGTGTTTGATCCGGATGCCTTAACTATATCTCTATTCCATGATAGGGTGCATGTGGGATGACAGTGGTGTTTGATCCATTGGGTTGCTTCACACACTCGTGTATAGAGGTGCGGTGGTTGCCAATCCTTTCTATAGCACATTGCAAACTTAAAACCAGACCATGATGTGAATGTTACTCATGCATATGTTTGTTGCATTGTTTGATTGTCTTACTGAGCTAAGTTGTGAGCTCACCCTTGTATATATACATGTTTTTAGATTTTGATGCAGGTTATACCATGGAGGATTATGTGGACGCTCCAGTGTATAGAGACGTCGCTGCCCTAGGCATGCAAGCAGGAAAGAAGGAGCATGACGCTTCATGCGAGTGCCCTTTCTGCGTGTACCTTTAGGATTTGGTTTTAATTTATTCTATTTATTTTCGATTGGAAATACAATGATGTAAAGATATTTATTTAAGTTTTGGGAATTTGAATAATTGAATATTTTATTTAAATTTATCAATAGATTACTCAGTTCATTTTATTTAATGACTTTCGCTATATTTATTATATTCTGATTGTGGTTATGTGCAATGGTTTGTATGAGTGGACACGGTCTTATTGTGATCCTGGTGTGAACCGTTGGTTCAGTGACGGTTCACTCACACTTCTGGTTCAGCTGGAATTGGGGTGTGACAGTATTCCCTCTACTTGGTGCCTCAGTAATAGGCCTCTTTAAGCCTCTATTCTGAGCAAAGAAGTTATCTCTTTGACTTGATTCAATCACTCGTGCTATCTGTATGGCTTCATTGTACACCTTCTTCTCTAAACCCAGAAAATGCTCACGAATACTTCGTCTTAGACCCATAGTAAATCGTTGGGTCTTCGTTTCCTCTTCTTGCATGCTAACTGGAGTGAAAAAGATCAGCTCTTCATACCTCTGCTGGTATGCATCCACTGTCATCTGAGACTATTGCAAGCTGAGGAATTCCTTTTCCATCTGATCACCCTTAGAGAATACTTATTAAAAAAAGAATCCTTACATATTGCCCATGTGATCTGGGTATGCTTCGTCTCCAAGTACGACTGTGTAGAATTCCACTAAGCATTGGCATCTTCTCTCAACATGTGCGTAGCAAACAACACCTTCTCATATTTCGTGCATGTCATCAAACAGAAGGTCATCTATATCTCAGTGTAAGCACCCCATTTTTGCCATCCCCGGCATAAGCAAATCCACATGATAGGTTTTTGGATTTTAATTCAAGGTTTGTGATTCTTTAATGAGTCCCACAGCAGGGTCATGGGCTATTACCCACTTGGATGTATAGGTCGTGAAATTATCTTCAAAATGAGACTGAAATCATCCAATTCTAACATCAAACAAGGAAGGTATCACAATTTGAAAGTACAGGGGCGTTTATGTAATTATTGTATGATGCATGCATTATCGTTGAACTTCAAATCATCATATCTTGATCATCCGATATCTAAATCATATGATTTAAGTTCCAATATTCTTTATTTTTAGTCCTTTACAAAGTGGACGTGAAAAATCCCAAGTAGAGATCACCGGTGGGTCCCATGCAAGCTTTCATGCAGAATTATCTATAGAACTTCAATGCTTCATATATTTTCCATTCTACGTCCGATTCAGATGATTCAAGGGCCATTATTCTTCATTTGTGGTATTCTACAAAGTGGTCTTGAAAATTGTGGTACAAAAATCTCTGAAAGGTCCCATGCAAAATTACATGTTGAAATGGTCGTTTAATCTTTGAAAATTCATATTTTGGTCACCCCATATCCAAATCAGGTGATTTCAGTTTCAATATGTTTCATTTGTACTCTACAAAGTGGACATAAAGGATTTCAGGCAGAAGTCTCTGAAGGATCTCATGCAGAGTGGTTAGCCGAATTATAGTAAATTGGCTTGTTTAAACTTCAGAAATTCATAAGTTGACCATTTAATTTCCAAATGAGGTGATTCAAGCTCCAATATTCCTCATTTTTAATATTTTACAAAGTGAATGTAGAAAATTTGGGGTAGAGGTTATCAAAAAATTCCATATGGAATGACGACGGAAATGCCCTATGAAATGATAAAAAAAGTCAATTTTGGTCCAAACCCAGCTCAACCCAACTTAGTCCAACTCAGCCCGGCCCAGCTCAGACCAATCTAGACCAAATCAGTTCAACTCATGTGCTTATACTTCATGTGCATAATGTATATTACTATACATTATATATTATTATACTAAGTATTATATCATATATGGTATACAGTATAAGATATATATATATATATATATATATATATATATAATATAATATAATATAATATAAAATAAGGGAAGAGAAGCTGAGAAGAAGGAAAGAGAGAAGAAGGAAAGAAGAATAAAAGGAAGGAAAGAGAGAGAGAAAACGTAAGGAAGGAGGATTTTCCAATAAGAAGGAAAGAGAGAAAGAGGAAGGAAGAAGAAAAGGAAAAAAAGAAGAAAAGGAAAGAGTGAGAGAAAAGTCGGGAAAGAGGAAGGAAGGAGAAAAAGGAAAGAAGAAAAAAAGAAAAGAAAAGAAGAGAGAAAATGTGAGGAAGGAGGGTTTTTTTCTAAAAGAAGGAAAGGGAGAGAGATTGAGTAGAAAAGGGGAGAAGATAAAAAGGCCGAGAGAGAGAGAGAAAAAAAAGAAAGAAGGGAAAAAGTCGAGAAAAGGAAAGAGGATGAGAGAGAGAGAGAGGAGGAAAGAAAAAGAAAAAAAAGGGAGAAGAAGGAGAGCAGAGAGAAAGAAGGGAAAGGAGAGGAATCCGAGAAGAAGAAGAAGAAAGGAGAAAAGAAGAGGAGAAAGAAGAAAAGAGAAGGAAGAAACACTCACCATTGTCATTCTCTTCAAGCAGGCTGCAACTAAGGATTCACCCATCTTCAAGACAAGGTAAGAAGCCTAAACTCGTATCTAAATAATTATTTTTGATAAATATGAATGATCGAATAGGCCATGATAGGTTATAGTGTGTGATTTACATTGATGATACATGTTTGATCAATTTTGTCATGATTTTGCTATGTCTATGATTTTTTCCCTCATTTTACATGATACTAGATTCCTCTAGGCCAAAATTGAGCTCTATCCATGGAGGATTGATTAGCCAAACAAATCCATGAGTGGAACACCAAATTTGAAATGCCAGATTTGGAACTCAAATTAGGGTTTCAGTTCAATATATCAAATTTAATCCAATGGCTCTCAAAATCTTACCCTAGATTCATCTATGAGTCAAAAAGAAAAGTTAAAAAGTTTAGATTTATTTGAATCTGAGAAGGCCACGAAAAAAATCATGTAAATTTCTGTGGATTAATTTTTTAATGAATATTGAATTTAACATGGATTTCAAATAGTCTGAACCTGGAATGATTATGGGTAGTGCATTGATGTCATTGTAAGTTTTTTATCCACTTGGCCTTTTTGTTAGGTTTGACCCTTCTAAAATATTATAAATCTCTAGGTCTACTTTGATCTCATATAAGTTGGGTTTATTTGGATATGAAAAGCCCTCTGTGCATCAGTTTTTTCATGACCTAATAGAGCCTAGAATAGACTCTAACAAAATTGAAGCCCAAATTTGGGTGAGTTTTCTCATGGGTTTAGACCCATAATTTGAGATATATTCCTTCAGAGGAAATGTAGTTCATTGAATTAGCCTTAACTTGATGTGTTTTGTGTTTCATTTGACTTCCTAGAAGTAAGGTTACAAGCCGATTTATAAAAAAATGCACAGAAAGTGTTTTGCTGTTTCTCATTCAACGTGTCATGCATGTTATGCTAAAATTATTTTTTTGTAATATTTGGAATAACAATCTATAGATTACTTGCCATTATTGTTTTTTTCTTTTTCATATGTTGCTTCTATATTTGGTATGATGGATGTTTTTTTACCATGTATACACATGCTATAATTGATGCTTGCTATATGTCTATTGTGATATCTTGCTATTTTTAGCCTTTTCATGCATAAAAATGCCATGTTAGGTCTTACCATGCTTATAAGATAGCATACAAGATCTTATCTTATTTGGATGATTCATGATATATTCTTACCATATTTGCATTCTATGTTTGGTGCTTGCCATATTGACATATAGATCCATATATTGATTTCTTGTCATTCTTAGATCTTACCGTGCTTAGAAGATAGCATATAAGATCTTACCTTATTTGGATGATTCATGATATATTTTTACCATATTTGCATTCTATGTTTGGTGCTTGCCATATTGACCTATAGATGCATATATTGATTTCTTGCCATGTTAGGTCTTGCCATGCTTAGATGAGCATACTAGATCTTGCCATATAGGTTCTTGCCTTATTTACAACACATGCCATATTAGAAAAATTTTCAAAAATCTTGCTATATGTGTATTTTCTGCCATAAATGTATTAGATGTCATATTTAGATGAATAATTTATTTTTGGTAATAATTTAATTTATGCAACACCCTAGTTGAACTGCCATATATGCACAGTTCTAGAAGACAATCTAGGTATGGGGATGTGTATTTAGGCACCCACATTCTTGGGAAGGGTACAATGGAAAATAATAAAAATCTTAACAAAGAAAGAGAATGCTTTGCCAAATCTTCCAAAATTAAAGCTTAGGATGAAAGGGTAGCTCAGAACGATTTCTTCCCCTCAGCCTATCTAAACCTACAATAGGTTATAAATCCTAAACCTAGAATAGGTTCTCAATCCTAAACTTAGAATAGGTTCTAACTTAGAACAGGTTATTCCATCATTTCAAACTACGTGGATTCTGATTCCTAGGACAAACCCTAGGATACGTAGGCCATTTGGGAGAATCCCAAATTCGGATCCACACCTTAGTCCACTCGGACTATCCCTAGATCCACTAGGATATTTATTCATATTTCAACCCAGAAAGGGTTATCCATATTTTAACCCAAATAAGGTTATCCACATTCAGACCCGAAAAGGGTTATCCATTCTTAAATGCATTAGGACTATCTATCAGTCCGCACAGACTATCCAAATCCTAACCCATAGGTTTTCTCATCCTTTCAAGCATAAACTTTAACTTGAACAATGAACTTAATCATGCACAAACATAAATCACAGTCATAAACTTTAATCACACCTGAACTACGATGGTGAACCTAATTTTCAGAAGAAATCCATGATACGTAGGCAATCTGGTGGATCCAGATTTGATTCAATGATATCAAACCACTTGGTTTGGTTTAGTTTAATAGATAGAGTCTAGCATAGGAAAGGTATAGGAGATCGATTTCAATCGGGCGGTTTGGGTGCCTAACCCCTTCCCATAACCATAATTTGACGCTTACCCAATCTCTGATGGACCAAAAATTCAATTTATGGGTCATGATTCAATTGAAGTCTTACCTTGGGGTGAGATTGCACATTTTCGAGGTCCTAGACCTTAATCTAGGTGGTGACTTCCCAAATCCAACCATCTTTGTCCTCACACTCAGCTATCCACTTTGCTGGCCACAACGGTTTCCCTGGCTTCCCTATGAAAGTAGGGGGTTTCAACTTTAAAAACCTGTCTACAGCTCTAGTTAGGTCATTCTACCCTGGTGTAGCCATTCCATACCATGGTGGTGTGTACGAGTATCTCCCTTGATAAATACCTTGATAAGGTCCAGGTGCCGATGAGTTGGGACCTACTGAGGTAGTGGCAGATGTTGTTCTTGACCTACCAAAACAGTACTACCAACCATTGGTAATAAGGCATTGTTTCCTCTAAACTCAGGCATACTAGTTGTGGACATGGATGCTGGAGGTTTGAATAATTTCAACATTGCATTGAAAAATTCCTTTTGTTGTGCCTCCATCTTGTAGACCAAATTGGTCACAATAGTTTCTGAATTCCTGTGTAAAGGGTCCGACAAGGTGGTTTGTGCCTTGTGGGCCTGCACATTTTCATTTCTTGCTTGTTTCCGTCTTCAACACCCCTTACTTGATTTTCTTCTTCAGAGTTCAAGTTTTGTTCACCCACATTTTCAGTTCCCACATTGTCCTCAATGGGAGGTCCCCTTGAATGGCGACGTCTCTGTGAACCTCTGTGACCATTTTTGCCTACCATCTCAGATTAATTTTCACCAGTTAGGTCTGAGAAAAGACATAACACATGAGACATATTTAAGTAAATATATCCAAATACCGTAGTGTTAGCCTTAAACAATAAGTGCGAGGCAAAAAAACATCAATGAAAACAAGTACAACCAAATGAGAAATTTTTTCCAACTATACAGGGTAAGAAAATTTTGTCTGGTACCACTGTAGCAGCCTATTTGACCGGTATGTCCAGATAGACAAAAGTTTGAAACTTCCTAAGAGGTACCGGTAGCACACTGTGTACTGTGGATCGACCGGTATGTCTAGGCTGACAAAGTTTCTCAACTTACCAAGAGGTACTGGTCGAGGTACCGCTTGAGGTACTGGTCGACTCTAGGCACGCAAACAGTCAATCGATATGTATAAAATCAGTTTTAAAAGCCCGATTTTGGGTCATTTCTTGACTCAAACTCTTTGGTTCCTTCTCCAGTGGCGATTCCTCTCTACTTGGTAAGTTTCTATAGTTCCACCAGACAACATTGAAGCGATTTCCTTCTGATCAAGAGTCTCAACAACATCTCTAGGTGAGTTTCTTCTCTCCTCTTTCTCTTTTGGTGAAAGTTTTTCTCTCTTTTCTTGCCCAAAACCTAGGTTTTCTTTGATTGGAAGATTCCAACCATAGAAAACTCTTTCCCTTGGTTTAGAAATGTTCTGGGGACCTAATGAGCAAAACCTCTCAACTTATTTGAGGTTTTACTGAGCGGTTTGTCGAAAACCCCAAATTGGATGAATTTTGACCTAGGTTTTAATAATATTTAAATTCTTGGAAACTGAATGAATTTCTCTTTTGATTGGCATTTTTTTGGTCTTGTAATGGTGTTGTATGGTTCATGTAAGTCCTCCTACCCAATTTCCGGTGAGTTTGAGGCATTTGCTTCTATTACTGCCGTTATGCTACCGAAATTTATAAGATTTTTGACTAATCCACTATTATTTTGGTTTGTTTATGCAGTTTAAACATGTCTATACATTGCACTGCTTCCAAGCATGCTTATGCTCCTGGTTCTCGAAGACCATAATCGCCTACCCGTCTATTTGATGGTAGATGGTTTCGTTCGGCGAAAGTATAAGCCCGGTTTCCATGGTTTGATGACAAGAAGATCAAATTTGGCCACTTTGTGAATCTAGAACAAATTCAGAGGTTTGATGTTGAGGTGGTGTTCAATGCACTTGGATGGTTACCCATTATACAATATGAGGAGACCACTCGAGCCAACCTAGTGAAGCATTTATATGCCAATTTAGAGCTTGAGAGGAATTCCAATGACTTTGATCACTGCAGGGATCTCCGCATCACCAGTTTGGTTAAGGATGTTCCGATCTCCTTCAACACCCATGAATTGGCTGATCTTTTTGGATTCCCAATGATGGTGACTTGGTCTACTGTGCCCTGAAAGAGAAAGACTATCTCATTGAGGACCTATGCCGAGAGGTTACGACTCAAATTCTTTACTCAGGTTTACCCATGTTGGCTCCAAACCTACGGTTCCTACCTTGCATTTATTGCCGCATCATACGTCACAACATTATCCCTTAAAGCGGTCACTACAGCGAGGTGCCCCGGCTTACTTAGTACGTCACCTACTGCATAGCCACCAGAGAGCTCATCTGCTTGCCCTACATTATCATCAGGGCTATGGCGCATGCGACTACGCCCAACCTGATGGGCAACCTTCCTTATGGTCGACTCATCACTGCATTTCTGCAGCGCCTACATGTAGACATTCGAGATGAGATTGCTGTAGAGGATACTATGTGCTCAGATATTGACTAGGATGCCATCCACAAGATGAAGATGAACACCTTACAGATCAATGACCAGGAGTTTGAGGCTTGTCTGTGTCCACCTAGGAGGGCAACAGCCTCGGCAGCAGCAGCACTTGTTGGAGAGGTAGGGGTGATGAGGACGAGCATATGGAGGATATCCTTGCCCCTGTACCACAGCCTATCCCAGTGGTAGGACCTTCTCAACCCCCCTCAGATCCGGTGATGGCGATGCTTTTAGAGATCTGGGATGCTCAGCGCATCACGGTTCATCGCATTGAGAACTTCGCCCACAGTCTCCGAGTCACATTGGATCAGGTGCACTGTCTCAAGGAGACGTACGAGCTAGACTACGACATCACTGAGCCGATACCTCTGATGCCCCCAACCCCATGATGGACCAGATTATAGTTTTTTCTTTCTCTTTATCATTACAACTCTTTTGATAACAGGTTAACTGTCCAACTTATGGACTGTACCCTATCGTACACTTTAACATCTTCTTTCTAGAATTTTATTTGTTTATACAGTTCTTTCTTTTCTTTATGGTAGTTTATGCTCTTTCTTACTTGATCTCATACATCAAACAAGTGCCTATGGAGTGTTTATATTAAGGCTTTTAAATTTTTCCTATCTCAGTTCACTGATGTTGTTAGGTGCATGTGTGGTCTATTAGACATAGCCTATATAGGAGCCCTGATACCAGTTCATTTATTTATTAAGTATTCTGTTGTATTTATTATTATTTTGATTGTGGTCCGTATGCATGGGTTTATGTGTCGACACTGTCTTATTGAGATCCTAGTATGAACCATTAATTTAGTGGTGGTTTACTTACACTTCTAGTTCAGTCAGAATTAGGGTGTGACACATGGGCTTCTTGACACGACTGTCAATTGTTATCCTTCAGGTTCATCTCAATTTCCTTTGACAGCACGCTACTGGAATAGCCCCTATTGTGATCATTGTAAGTCTTATGACCACATACATGCAATATGTTGTGTGACATCCCCTTCCCAAGTGAGGGGAAATGAATCACTAGTCAACACATACATTACATGAAACATGAAAATTTTGTAATATTTTTTTTAACTTATCATGTCCTGTAATATATGCTATACTATCATAATACTTTAAAACATAATCATTCATTAACATTCATAGCGGAAGACTTAAACAAATACACATTAATAAGCTCGTGGCTAGAAATGTCCTTTACATTCCATAAAACTCTTTACAAAAACAATTAACTATTAACAGTAAAATTGCCAAGGAAGGACAAAGCTCCCTCTTGGACTTTCATCGACCATTTATAACTTTTGCCTGTACTTGCTGTAATCACCTATAAAACATGTGAATCAACAGAAGTGAGCCAAAGCTCAGTGAAATGATTAACCACTTGGTAGGAATACATGCAATAAACTACATAATAAACATGTCATAAACATGAAATCTGACTTGGTCATGTATTTCTGTATAACTTCATTAGCTTACTAATTATTCATATTCATGGTTCCTTGTCCTGTTAACTTAACTTAATAATTTCTTCTTTCTTGTATGTCTCTTTGTCTTCTTATCATTCTTTATTCTTGGCTTGGTTGTTCTCTGTTCTTATAGGTTTACTTCTGGTTTCACATGACTTACTATCTCACTTGTCACTGCTTATCTTGTATCTATCTGTACATGTTTATCTTAACTGTATACTATTGTTTTAGGCTCAATGGATGACTTCATTTATTGCCACACTGTACACTTGACTACTTTTTAGCATGACTAGACTTACTTGCTGTTATACTTGTAGTCTATTATTTTCACTCGTGACTTGTCTACTTGCTAACATATCTGGATTCAACAGATGCTTTTGTTTCTTGTCACTTGTTAGGATCTCTGAATACTTTTGTATTTTACCACTTGTTTGACTCACTAGATGCTTCTGTATCTTGTCACTTATTTGGCTTATTGGAGGCTTTCGTATCTTGCTACTTGTTTGACACATCGGATGCTTTTGTATCTTATCACTTGCTTGGCTCACCGGATGCTTCCATATCCTGCCACTTGTTTGACTCACCGGATGCTCTCGTATTTTGTCACTTGTTTGACTCACTTAGATGCTCCCATTGTTATACTTATGTGGGCTTAATTAATTTTATAAACTAGTTATTCAGTGGGAGTCTGATTGACACGATAGAATTGGTTTGGTTTGATTCGTCACATGGTATGAGATAGATTTGATAATTTTAATTCTATTGTGGGAAGTTTATTATGGTTATATCAATATTCTATAAATACTAGGTTAGAGTCCACACAACCACAATTAGAAAAGTTCTCTCTGCACCTATATGCAACAGACATTAAAATATCCTCTAGAGGCTGTGGAAGACTATAATCGAGGGATTTCAACAAAGCTTGAAGACACAGAGGAAGATCAAATTTAAAGAGGTATGTGGTTACATTACTGATTATATTCATTGTTGATATGAAAACTATTGTGTTTTAAAAGATCTATAGGCCAATAAATCTAACAATTGGTATCAAAACTATACCTACAGACCTAAAATCAATAGTAGAAAATACTATGCATGTACCTATGAGATTTAATTCTGAAAAACAAAAAATTTTCCAACTCATTCGGACGAACTCGACCAAATCATGTTCGTACCAAAAGATAATTTTTCTAACCAATAAAAGGTGTCAAATTATATATCACTGGAAAGATCTCAAAGAGATGGAGCTGACAATATAAAAATTGCCAGTGCCGGTGTCTGGATGCTTCACCATTAACTGGCGGTAGCCTCGAGTGGATCTCACTAACGAGAAGGATAAAAAAAAGAATATCTAACCGCGACAATTCATCACTGAGTTGACCCGATGATGAATCAGAAACCCTAATTTTAAATCGTCGGGTAAACTCGATCCAGGTTAATCTGAATTAGACAAACCAGAATCGAATTATAGGGTCGAACCAAAACTGACCAGCCAGAGCTAGGGTTCAAGGTCAAGCCAGCCCAGCCAGCACTCTAGAACCAGTTGACGCCTGTGTGGGTTAACACGTGTGACTCGGACCCAAGCCCTTTGACTACCCGAAGACATAGTCAACAAGCATATGGGTTGACCTGCAAACCCGAATACCTGACCCGGTGAGACAACCCATAAACTTGATATTTTGACCCGAGGACCCAACTTATTGAACCAGGTTGATCCAGTGGTTGAACCGGTGAATCGACTTGGTGGTCCATTTCGGTCAGACCATTTGGTTTAGTCTGAGGTTCTTTAATAAATTTTTTTTTGAGATATTTGGTTCGGTTCAAATAGAGCCAAGCCAATCCTGGGAGGACCTACTTAGACTGAGCCAAAGTCGAGCCGAACATGGCCAAGCTGGCACAGACCGAACCGACCAACCCTAACAAGCTTATAAGGGTCTATTTGGCTTATGTTTTTGATAAAATGACATTAAACCATGATTTTAGGAGCTAGGAAGGTCGGATTGACCTCCGATTTATTTCATTGGACTCTATTTTGTATGCTCTTTAGTCTGATATATATTTTGGTACATTTAGATACATTGGAAAGCATGTTAATTATAGAAAAATGTCATATGTGGATCCAATTTATAGTTTTTATGTTGATTTTTCTTAAATTTATTGTATCAAATTGATTATTGAGCTATTATGCATGGTTATTTGAATGTTTAGACTTGTAAGGTTGTGTTAATAAAATATTCATGGTATCCTACAAGTGTTGTAGGTTGGGATTTGTTCATATCATGGTGGAACTTTGTATGACCATCAAAGTGACAACCTTGTCTTATTATGATGTGTTCAAATTTAAAGGTCTATGTTTGTAAATGCTTTAGTATGATAGTGTTCACCTCAAGGTGATATTGTCTAAGTTTGTTCAAATTAGGGTTTATAGCTATTGTGTATGGATTTTGTGGGACCACCAAAGTAACATACTTGATTTTATTATAATATACTTAAATCTAATATTTATATATTTACAAGCTACAGCAAGGAGATACAGTGCTCACCCAAAAGTGACACTAATATAAACTCCCATTTTTATGGATGCAGCAAAGAATGGTACCCAAAGGTAGCGTTGTCAAAGAACCTAAACACTTATGCACATGGTTGAAGGATCTTGGCTTTAGGGGTTTCATCCACCCAAAGGTGGTGAGATTTTCAAGCATCATTATCCCTACGTAATTATTGCATAGCTATTGAGAGGACCAGTGCACATATTGTCCCAAAAGATGTATGTGTAATTCGATTAACTTTTTAAAGATGTAAATTAGCTTGTACATGTTATGTATATATACTAGCTAGCTAATTTTATTTGGTATTAATCATAGACTTGTAATTATTTACATTGTAATATAGTTGTGGATATGTAATGATTAAATACCTTAAGATGCCTGTCATTGGCAGCCAATTTTATGAATTGACATAGAAATTGAAAACTAATCTAAGGCTATTTAACCTAGATGTACTCAATAGAAAATTATATTCTAGTCT
Organism: Protea cynaroides; assembly: GCA_028583415.1. Lineage (NCBI taxonomy): Eukaryota > Viridiplantae > Streptophyta > Magnoliopsida > Proteales > Proteaceae > Protea > Protea cynaroides. Next base: position 25,971,238 of record CM053267.1, read on the forward strand.
TTAGGATATTCAGTCCCTAAGATCAAGTAAAGCAATGTTCAGATGATGAACATTGAAAAAGAATATTTCCCATGAAATCTAAAAAAAGGTTTGATAGTTCAAGAGGAGACAGAAAGATGTATTATTACTCAAACCCATCAGTACCAGTTTTAATGGTAATGAGTGATAATGGGAGTGTGAGGAAGTACAAGGTAAAGCTATTAACTATTAATGATAAACTCAATGATAAGTGAACATTTGTAAGTAATTCATTAGAACCTATGTAAGTGACAATTTAGACTTTTACTTCATCATAAGAACTATAGTCAGATCCTGGTGACCTATAGTACTTAAAAGATATAGTGAACCAAAAATAAAAGAACTAAGGATAGAAGTTCAAAGGAAAGAAAAATATATGAATGCTAATGTCATAGTGCATAAGGCACATCCAAACAAAGGCAAAGTGTGAGAGGGGTAGAGAAATCCATAGAAATAAATACACTTTTTCATGTAATAGTTAAAAAATTTATGACAAAGAATTAGATATTGAGGAACTGCAAGATAAAATAGATACAAATAAAATGAAATTCTTATAGTGTAACTCAAAAGGGGCATGTGAAGAAAGGTTGTAAAGCTGAACAGACTTAAATGAAAAGGAATAAAGATTATGAAACTTCTGAGCAAGAAGGTACAGTAGATTGGACACTTAAGCATTAATCGTAGTCTAAACCCGTAGGAGTACCAAAACTTTTAATTTATTCTTTTTAGACCATCTATCTTTAGTAGTTAAACTGTATATTGTTATCTTCTACCCTAATCATAGGGGTTTAGGACTATTATCCAAAGAGAGATTGTAAAGAATATGAAACCTGCTCTTTTTAAAGTCCATAAAATGTATATATGTGAGAATTAATTAAAGGGAAAAACGACAAGATTAAGGTAAACGTAGGTTATTCACAACAAGGATTTATTAGACTTGATGGATATCAAGATTTCATCAAAGACTTCTTGTCATGGTTTATTCCATGGGTGTTTTTTTAAATAATGAAAATTAAGATAGAAATTTTTTTATTAAATGAATTAAAACTATTAGATCTAAATGAGAGGGTACATATTATAGGAGATCATGTGATACTGATCTATTCCCTAGTAAATTTGAGCAACTGTTTATAAGAGCCTGAGAATGTATTTGATCTTGTAGAAAAAAATTGATATTGTAGACTATATTATTAATAGAGTGCTTAGTTAGTCAGTTTCAATTTAAGTTATCTGCTTTTATGAGACTGTAAAGCTGACATGATTTCATAACACTCATGGGAGAGTGATTATTTTAGGACATTAAATTGTCATTTTATGGGATATCAAAATAGGTCCAAGAAACTTGAAGTTTCATAAGACCACATGGAAATAACTATGGCTGTAAGACTCGTATTGAACTAATCGGTCTTACCACCTTGTACCAGGTCTACCTATCATGGTCAAACCAAGTGGACCAAGTACGTGAAGAAATCACAAGACCAGGTATGAGTCTAATCCAAAAACAGTAAATGTGAGGGTAGGGTCGCATGCCTAAACAGGTAGGGTCAACCCCACCTCAACAAAAGTCCAACCCATGACTTTTTAGTCGTAGGGTTGGATGACTAAGAAGGTGTTGGGTCGATGGATCCTGTGACCCTACGTCCGACCCTACGATGACAGACAAAAATCAAAAATTAGGAAACTTTCCTAATTCCAAGGGGATCTTTCCTAAACTCATTGGGACTTATTATGGAGGGTTTTTCTCTATAAATAGGACGTACCTTAGCCTCTTTCACTCCTTTACAACCCTAATTGAAAGTGAGAGAAAGAGAAAGCGAAGGAAGAGAAGAAGAAAAGGAAACTTGAAGAAAAAGACTAAGGAAGAGAATGAAACTTCAGAGAAACCTCTGAATAAAGGTATGAACCAAATTCCTTACCTGAATAAGAGATCCTATAATAGTTATGAAGAACATAGGATTAAGAGAAACCCAAATCATCTATCCAAGGATAAGTTCCAAGAGATTCCATGGAGGAAATTGTTATGGACAATGAATAGTGTATAACTTGAAGTTTTGAGCCATAGAACAATCTTAGAATGGACCATGAAAGTAAGCCAAAGGATCAAAACATGAAAGAATGGACTTTAGAATGAAAGGTCAACTCAGAATATGTGCGGTCGCACGTAGGGTCGAATGATATCCGACCTTACGAGACCACAGGATCGACCACATGCCCTCGGGAAGTCCCCGGGAGGGGGTGGTCGCACGTAGGGTTGAATGGTATCCGACCCCACGTCCGACCCTATACCCTAGGGTCGCAAAAACTGCTACCCTAGGTGCTACCCTACCTGTGACCCTACGGTTCCAGTTATTTTAAATTTATTAGAATAATTCTAATAAAAATCTATCAACTTATTAGGTCTTTCTAGTTATTTAAAAGTGATTCATAAAGCTTGAACGAGGATCTACGCTCAACCAAAGGTGAGGGAACAAGACCTAAACTAATTGGCTAATAATAAACTATTTTTATTTATTGAGTCCAATACCATGAATGATTCTATGCTTGTATGATTGTAATGTACATATCACATGTCATCCAATATGCATGTTATTATTGTTCATGCATATTTAATTTTCGTCTATTTATAATATGATGTTGATGATGATGCTAGGAATAGGTATGTGAATGTATGTATGTGGTTAGTGTACTTGATGCGAGTGGGCCATCAGGGAGAGGACGTGACACTATGGTTCATCCTGATCACCAGACTCTAGTTTTATCTCTACTCAAGTCTTGTCCACTAACATCGTCGTATCGCCATTACCTTAGCAGAACTATTACGTCGTAGGGCATCAGAGGAGTTGGTCTCGGACCGTGTAGTCCCTGACTTTACCAGGGGGCCCTAGCTCTATCTCTATAAATGTTTTGAAGGATGCTGGGGTGAGGCATTGGATACACTGTTTGACATTAGGATTGGTTAGTTGCGAGCCCAGTTCGTAAGCCCTCGCCAACAGGGGCTTACGTGTTGGTATGGGTAGAGCATCAGGGGAAGTGTGATGCAGTGCGGTCCTAAGCACTTTAGCTCTATCTCTATTCCATGGTAAGGTGGATGTGGACGACAATGGTGTTTGATCCGTTGGGTGGGCTTACACACCCTGTGTATAGAGGTGAGGCGGCCACCAAACCTTTCTATAGCACATTATAAATTTATGAACCAGACCAAAGATATGAATTGAATGCATGCATATGTTTGTTGCATTATTTTATTTGCTCACTGAGCCGTGATGTGTGCTCACCCTTTCGACGTCAAATCTTTTTAGTTGATGATGCAGGTACCACCGTAGAAGATTATATAAATGCTCCGATGTATGGACATGCGGCGACGATGGATGCTGAAGTTATGATGGAGTCGCATGATTCGTCATGCGAGTGCAACTCTTGCATTTTTTATTAGATTTGGTTTAAATTATACAGACAATGTAATTGATTTAATTATTCTAATTTATGTCTTAGTCCTTGTGGAGATAATTGGATAATTTATTTACTCTACCACAGCTAGAATCTCAGTTCATTTAATATATAAGACTTCTGCTATTATTTATTTACTCTAATTATGGATGTGGATGTGTATGGTTTAAGCAAATGGACACAGCCTATTTGAGATCCTGGTTGAACCGTTGGTTTATTAATGATTCATCACACCATTCTAAATAGTACGAAATTGGGGTGTGACAACTTGGTATCAGAGCTCTCAGGCCCTGTTTATTAAACCAGTATACTTCCACAAAAGTTCCTAAACTGAGTTAGGATAAAAAAAATTAAAAGCTGTAATAATAACTCACCATAAGCACCTGTGTTGTTTGAGACAAAATTAAGAAAGAGAATAATGCATATATAAAAGGAGAAAAAGTTTCATATATACATCAAATAAAAAAAAACAACATATATACATATCCAAACCAGAGTACAGTCCACAATCCAGACAGTTACTCTGTAGTACAAAGATGGATAAAAAGAAGATATACATCATGGAGCTGGAGGTACTGGAGGAGGAGGTGTCTGGCGATCTCTGTCATAGTCCTCAGCATACACTCTAGTCAACCAGGCTACCTGAGTCTAGGTCGTCTGGAGACTAGCTGTCAACTCGGCCATCCACTGATCAGACGTACGCTGAGCATCTAGGAGCTCGCCTACTCTCCCATCAGTAGCATACTGAGCATCTAGAAGCTCGCCTACTCTCCCATCAGTTACGCACTGAGCATCTAGAGGCTCTCTCACTCTCAGATCAGTCACGTGCTGTGCCTCTCTAATCTCCTGCAGTAGCCCCATCATATCATCAGAGGGTGGGCATGAAGGACTAGCCATGTGTGAAGGAGCCCGAGATGGACCAGCTCCAGTAGAATGTGGAGGTGACGGAGGAGGCATGGAGTCTACATCCATGTACATATGACCCTCATCCTCAGCATCACCCCCATGGACCCCTGCTCCTGCTGCTGCTGTTGTCGCCGCGGGGTCTGCTACCTCTACTCGAGTACGTGGACGCACTAGAGCGTTCCTCTCATCATCACTGACCTGAGCATCCCACATACCCATCTTACAAATGGCCTCCCAGTCAAGATCCGGTGAGTAGGTCTTTTCCTGAATCCTCTCATCTACTAAATCAATGTATGACGGGTGAGGAATGTAGTGATCAGACATCTGTAGGGTAGGTTTCCCAACAGACCAGGCAGCGTAGCGCGGATCATCGTCCGGATAATAATATAAGGAAGGCAGACAGGCTTCCTGGTGCAAATACAGTAGAGGACATACTGAGTCAACTGGGAGATCCTCTCATAATGTCCACTCTGGGGTATCAGGTTGTGCTGGATAATTTTGCAGTACACCCGAGGCTCTAGACGTAGGTTGATCGCTTTCATCTCCCAGCAATCATCTCTGATGAGCTGACTATCAATCTCAGCACGCATCTCCAAGGATAGGAACTGGGGCTTCTTGGGAGCACAGTACACCAAGGGGTCATCATTTGATATGCCCAAAAGATCAGCCAACTGTTGGCAATTAAATGAGACCTCCATCCCTTTGACGTAGCTCGTGATCTTGAGCACCCTACCTCTCTCTGTGTCATTGCGATCCCCTACTACCTGGAGATTGCAATAGAATTGTCTCACCAGATCAGGATGGGTACAAGCCTCATAGGTGATCACAGGGAGTCAGCCCATGTTACCAAAAGCACCCTCCACGTTGAACAAGGCCAGACTATCCTAGTTCACACAGCGACCCCCTTCTACTTTCTTGCGCTCATAGCGAGCATACTGAGCTTCCGCCTCGTTGGAGCAGAAACGAACGGGGTCATGAGCCCTAGGCACCTTGGTACGAGCCATACTATCTGTCAAGACACAGAAGAACAAACATGATATTAGTAATGGTGAAAAGAACTCAAAATTTTGGCATTGTAACGGCATGAATTGGCCAAAAGCCTCACTTTTCACCCAAACAACTGGGCAGGAGGACTTACATAGGTTCCAAACCATCCTGCAAAGCTCATACAGTTGGAAATTTAATCTAGAAAGATTAAATTTGATGAAATTTCAATAAATTCAAAAAATCTCAAAAATTAGGTCAAAAATGAAAAAATTCAAGTTTCTCGATAACCAACCGATGAAACTCAAATATTTTTGAGGGCTTTCATCCATTGGGTGACAATAGCAAAATCCCCCAATAAAAATTAAATTTTTATGATTGGAAAAATTTTAATTTGAAGAAAACGATGTAATGGGTCAAAAACCTAGTTTGGAGAGTTTAAAAATGTGAAATAGTAGAGAGCATACCTGAAGAGAAGGAGCGGAAGTCACGAACAGAAGGAATGATCACCAAATACTAGGGGTCGATACTGTAGCAACTCAGGGAAATGAGTTGAGTTGGAAGAAAAGAGAAGGAATGAGAAATGAATCCAAAATCGGGCTTAAAAACCTAATTTTGGATCATAAGGTCGCAAAATTCGACCAAAATGTGCGACCCTACATCAGACCCTACCATCGACCCAAGGCTCTAGGTGATCTGATAGAGAACCATGGGTCGGACCTAGGGTAGGACAATTACCGACCCTACCATCGACCCTAGGCTCTCGGTGATTTGACAGAGAACCATGGGTCGGACCTAGGGTCGGACATATACCGACCCTACGATCGACCCTAGGCTCTCGGTAAGCTGACAGGGTTTATTAGGGTCGCATACCCTAGGGTCGCATAAGGACCGACCCTACCATCGACCCTATGATGGAAAATATAGTATTCTATCAGAATGATCTGAAAAATAGGAATTTATATTGATTAGTTGGATTTTTGACTTAAGAACAACTTATATTGATTGCCTCACATGTGCTATGATTGTTTTCAGACACTACCACCACCAGAATAGGAAATGGCTAGGCGAAGAGTGACTAGACGAGGTCGTAACCCAATTCCACCATCACCACCTGTGGAGAAAGATAGCCACGTAAATCATGAAGCACAGGAGAATCTGAATATGGCACCGCCAGTGGCTAGTGGCCAGGCAAATCCTACAAACTTGCCAGCCCCACCTATAGATCTGGCTACAGCGGTAATGAACTTGGCACGATAGCTGCAGAAAATATAGCAGGTGCAAGCCAATACGCAGGCTGCTATAGGCATGGCTTTTTCAGCTGCACATACAATACCTATGCCAGCAGGGTAGGCTAGCACAGTACCAGGGGAAAGCAACACGGTACCCCACGCACCTCAAACACCAGTCATACCGGCTCAAGTGTAGAATCCTGAGGTAGCTCAAGACAGTTACCAGTATCAACCACATATATATGGGGCCTATGCTCCGTATCAGCTGGACCACTCCCGACTGATCGAGCATTTTCTAAAGATGAAGTCCAAAGAATATAATGGTAAGCCAGTAGATCCTTTGTGGCCAGCACACTAGATTAATGAAATGGAAAGAAATTTCATGATGATGATGGTAAATGAGGAGGAGAAAGTACTGTGTGCAACCTTCATGCTGAAAGGAGATGCACACCACTGGTGGAAGTCCATACGGACTTATCTATTAACAAAGCACACCCAATTGACTTGGGTTATATATAAAGAGGCATTTTTTTAGAAGTATTTCCCTAGAAGTTTTTAGAGATTCTATGGAAAGAGAGTTCCTGAGTTTATATCAGGCCAGATGACTGTGGATGCATACCAATAGCATTATGAGGAGCTGTTTTTCTTTCCACCCACCAGTATGCAGGAAGAAAATACAAAGACCCGAAGTTTCATCATGGGACTTAGGGGAAGCATCCATGAGCATGTTCTGGGACTGGAGAAGAAGGTTTACAACGAAGCCATACAAATTTCTCGGGTAATAGAGTCGAGCCAAAAGGAGAGCTACTTTGCTCAAAACAGGGGTATTAAAAGGCCAAACGGAAATTCATATAACGGAGGGAATACAAGGACATTTAAACCCTTCTGTACTCAAGGCTTCAATGCTGCAGCCAAGACTAATCCAACAGCTCAACCGCAACAAAAGCAAAATAATGAAGGAGTAAAATGCTATAACTGCAATCAAGTGAGACATTATTCCAGGGAGTGTCCTAAGCCCAAGAGGCAGCTACAGCAAGGAAAGGTTTATGCTCTTACGTCTGAGGAGGCTATCGCATTGCCTGATGTGGTCACGGGTATGACCTGAACCTTTCATTTTGTGATGACTTTATGTGAGCATGTAGACTAAAACTAAAACAAATCACAGGTATCGTACCTATTAATGGCATACCCGCTAGAATACTCATTGATTCTGGAGCTACTCATTCTTTTATATCTGTGTCATTTGAAAAGAAGTTAAATCTACCCCTCAGATCTTCAGACTACAAACTGCTTGTACGATCGCCTATGGGATTAGAAGTGGAATTAGAAAAAGGTTATGGACCATGTCCAGTTCTTATTGACGAGAAGACTTTGGATGCAACCTTGATTCAACTTGAGATGGCAGACTTTGATGTCATCTTGGGAATGGACTGGTTAGCTAGGCATTCTACAAACCTATTATGTGCAGAAAAGAAGATGACATTTAAAGACAAGGAAGGAGCAGAGTTTAGCTTTACGGGAACCAAACTTCCCCGTAAACAAAAACTCATCCTCTTTGCATTAAAAGCTAGGAAATGCCTCGAGAAAGGAGGAGTTGGGTATCTAGTATCAGTGGTCGACCTCACCAAGGAAGCACCACAAATGGAGAATATTGATGTTGTGCATGACTTTCCAGATGTATTTCTTGAAGAACTACCAGGACTACCACCCGACCGAGCGACCGAGTTCATTATAGATTTGATACCCGGAGCCACACCAGTATCTAAAGCATCCTATCGAATGGCTCCTACTGAACTAAAGGAATTGAAAGTACAATTACAAGAATTACTGGACAAGGGTTACATCAGACCTAGCATATCACCATGGGGAGCGCTAATATTATTTGTAAAGATGAAGGATGGTAGTGTTCAAATGTGTATAAACTACTGGGAATTGAATAAGCTGACAATCAAGAATCGATACTGTAAGACCCACACTCCGTAAACTCAGTCTAAACCTTGGTTTTGTGTCGTAGCAGGTCTTTCGATCATCACCGGGCCAGACGGGACGAGCGGATGACAAACAGGTACAAAATCGAACCAAAGACGATCAAATCAACATGATTTTATGTTAACCGGTCGATGGTACCGGTCCTGGTACCGGTCGACCGGTCAGCTCTGCACAGCTGACTATGGAGATCCAGAAATTGATCTCTGTGGGTCTCACTTTCCTAAACACTAATGCCTGAACCATCCTAATCCTAATAAGGTTACTAAACCCTAATTCTAGCCTATATATACACCCTTAAACCTCCTCAAATCCTTTCCATTGTCTCTCACAAACCCTAGAGAAGAGAAAGAGGTTGGAGAGGAGAAGGAGCTAGGAAGAAGAAGGAGGTGCCGCCATTGCCGTTCGACGAAGCTCACTCTACGCTAGTCAACGGTAAGTGTTTTAACCATTCTTCTTACCCTATGACTCTAGGATAGTGGTGTGGGAGGATCAATACCATGCAAAGTAGGTATTGATCTAAAACCCTAACTGGACCTTAAAACCCTAAGTTGCCGTCAAACCCTAGATTCAAGTTTTGAGATGATATTCATCGAAATAAGACTTGAATGAGTTGGAGATAACTCTAACTCAAAGCTCAGACTTAGAATGGATAGGAGAAACCCTAAAAATCCATTAAAAATGATCGACGGCAGTCGAAAAACCCTAGTATGGTCTTTCGAAGACATACCGGTCGACTATACCGGTTGCACACAGTGCGGCCGGTATGTTGCCACCGATATCTTTCGGGAGGCTGGTCTGTAGGGACCGGCTGACCATACCGGTCGCCAGTCTTCCCCACAGAGCTGCGATCGGTACATGCCACCGGTCAGCTCTGTGAGGGTTTTTTGTAACCATGTTGGTTTCCGACCAACGTGAAACCCTAAGAAAAATATTCTAATGAAACCCTAATAATATTGTAGGACTTTGTGACTTTCCGTTTGGATCTTGCGACGTGGAGCAAGCTAACAAACGAGCGTCAGGTAAGGGAATCTGACCTAAACCTAATAATTAATGGACAATAAATCTTTGTTATTAACATTGAATATATATGATGTGATGTTTGTGCATATTCACATGCCATCCTTTACTTTTAGTTATTATTATTGTTCATGCATTGATAGGATGTGATTATTAGGCATGTGATTGTTTTCGTTAGTATGTGGAGTGGGGCATGGGCCTGGGATCATTCCTCACACTGGCACCTTTTGTAGTATTCTGTCTTAACATGCTTGGTACGGGTGGGGCATCAGGGGAATGTCGTGGTATGGTGGTCTCCGATGTTGATGCTGGCCTGGCCATGGTTATGTGGCATTGTGGTCTCTGAGGTCGACGCTGGCTTGTCCACGATGCTTTAGCTCTATCTCTATGCCGTAGGGAGTTATGTTGGGATAGGGTCTACCTGCGTTATGTTTCTATCCTAGTGTGTTAGTTGCAGATAGGGTATCAGGGGGAGGTGAGGTATTGTGGTCTCCAGCCCGGCCTACACGCTCTAGCTCTATCTCTATGCCGTAGATGGCTGTGCTGGGATAGAGCGTACATTGATGACATATAGGATTGGTTAGTTGCGAGCCCAGTTTGCGAGCCCTGGCCAGTAGGGGTTTAGGTACTGGTATGGGTAGAGCATCAGGGGAGGTACAGGGATATCTTAGCTCTATCTCTATTCCATGATGGTGCATGTGGGCCGATGGTGGCGTGATTCCATGCGGTGCCACACACTCGTGTATAGAGGTACGAGGGCCACCAAACCTTTCTATAGCACATTGCAAACTTAGACCAGACCACAGCATAAAATGATTGTTACTTATGCATAATATTGTGAAACTGTCTGATTGTCTTACTGAGCTAAGTTATGAGCTCACCCTTTGTATATACATTGTTCTTAGATGTTGATGCAGGTTACACGGTGGATGACTACATGAACGCTCCGGCGTATAGTGATGTTGCTGCACTGGGTGAACGCGAGTGCCCTTTCTGCGTGTACCTTTGATTGGATTTTTATTTATTTTCATTATTTTTTATTGGATTAAAGAGATGTAATGATATTATATTTTATGTTTGAATTTGAATAATTGGATACTTATTTAATTTATCAATAGATACTCAGTTCATTCTATTTAAAGACTTTTGCTGTATTATTTATATTCTGATTGTGGTTATGTGCAATGGTTTGTATGAGTGGACATGGCCTATTCGAGATCCTGGTGTGAACCGTTGGTTCAATGAAGGTTCACTCACACCATTCTGATTGGATCAGAATTGGGGTGTGACAACTTGGTATCAGAACCCTCAGGCTCTGTCCACAGACCATATTGCACTTAACTAAGTCGATGAACTGAGTTAAGAAAAATTTAAAAATTTTAATACAGGCACACCCTAAGCATTGTTTGATACCTGAGATGGACTAAGAAAGAGAATAATGTACTAAATTAAATGTGGAACTTAACATTTACACATGCACTAGTTAGGAAAAACCATGAAAACTTTCATTTAAACAGGAAAAAAAAAGTATCAGATAAAATAGTGCTACAGGGTACGGTCCACAAATCGTACAGTTACCCTGTTATATAAACAGTCAAAACAGAAGAAAATATAAGAGGGACAATCATGGGGAAGGGGGCCTAGGAGGAATAGGGTCCGCTATGTCATAGTCTCGCTCGTATGCGACCCTAAGTCAGTGCACCTGGTCCTGAGTCACCCGTAGACTACGAGCCAGACGTCCCAACTCTTGACCCATCTCTCGCCGAGACTCTAGGATGACCCTCTGGGTGTCCCTGATCTCAGTGAACATACTCAACACCGGGTCTGGGGAGGGATGAGACGGTCCGGCTGTAGAGGTAGATGGTGGTGCTGCAGGTGTAGGCTGTGGAGCTGGCGCTGGTACACCCTCTGCCCTATCCTCGTCATCATCACGCTCGGCCTCTATTGCGTAGGCCGCATTGGCTGCTGCTGCTGCTGCTGCTGTGGCTGCTACCCTCCTGAGTGGGCGAGGGCGAGCCTCCAACTCGTCGTCGCTAACGGCCAGATTGACCATCTACATCCTCTGAATGGCATCCCAGTCAATGTCGGATGTCATGGTATCCTCAACAGTCACCTCGTCTCTCACGCTTACACCCAGGCGACGTAGAAGGAAGGTGATGAGACGACCGTATGGAAGGTTACTGGCCTGATCGGCCAGGGTCGCCTGATGCATGGTCTGGATGATGAGGTAAGGGAGAGAGACCCGCTCCCCGGTGCAGACGCAATAGATGATATACTGAGTGAGCTGAGATAACTCACTGTAGTGGCCGCTCTGGGGCACAATGTCATGCTGGATGATGCGGCTATAGACTCGAGCTAGGGGCTTCAGACTAGCCGCCTTCATAGGAGCCCCAGGATTTAGGATCTACTCTGCTATCTCTCGGCGTAAATCCTCGCTAAGATAACCCTTCACTTTTGGAGGGCAATACACTAGATCTCCATCATTTGGAACCCCTAGCAGGTCGGCCAACTGATGAGTGTTGAAGGAAATATGGACGCCCTTGACGTAGCTGGTGATGCGCAAGTCCCTACCCTGATTGGGATCGTTGACATCCCCATGAAGCTCCAAGTTAGCATAAAAATGCTTAACCAGGTTGGGACAAGTGGTATCTGTGTAGGAGATTATAGGCACCCACCCTAGAGCGTCAAAAGCTGCTCGCACATCGAATCTGTCCAATTGATCCAAGTTTACTCGCCACCCAGATTCGATGTTTTTGCTATCAAACCAGGGGAAACGAGCTTGTGCCTCCAAGGAACGAAACCAATGCTCGTCGAGTTGTGGAGCTGGTGGCTGAGAAGCGCGCACGCTCGAGCCATGAGGACGTTTGCCAAGAGCACGTCGTGGAGCCATTTAAACTGCAAAACAAAAGAAAATAAGAAGAAAATGTTAGATTTTGTCGAAATTTCGACAGCATAACGACTGTAATTTGGGAAAAAGCCTCAAACTCACCCAAAAACTTGGGGAGGAGGACTTACGTAACCCCCACACTCTTCAACAAATCAAACACATGCAATTTCAACAAGAAATTTCAAGAATTTAAGAAAAAACCAAGAAATTCCAAAATTTTTGGAAAACCTAGGTTAAAAAGTGTAAAAATTCGATTTTTATGAAAACCGTTTGGTGAAACCTCAAATTGGTTGAGGGCTTTTGCTCTTAGGGGTCCCTAAACCCTTTCTAAGTCTAAGGAAAAGAGTTCCTACGGTTAGAATCTCTCAATCAAAGAAAAATAGAAAATTTCTAGGTAAAGACAATATGAAAATTTGTAAAAACTTGATTGAGAGGGAAGAGACTTACCTGGAGACGATATGCCAAGTCCGAATCGCAAGGAAACCACTCCTATGGTGACCAGTCGGACTGTAGAAGCTTGAAAACCAGAGGGAAACGCCACCGGAGAAGAGAAAAGAATTGGAAAAGTGAGATTTTCTCACTTTTCACGACTTAAAAAGCCTTTCTGGGCATACCGGTTGACTATACCGGTCGACCGGTACTCCTACAGGGTTGCGACCGCTATGTCTCGGTCAGAATTTTCATTCTGACCGGTCGACTATACCGGTCCCACTACTTTTTACAGAGTAGCGACCGGTATGTTGCGACCGGTCAGCTATAAAACAGCCAGAAAAATCATGAAAAATTTGAGAAATTTTGTATATTTAAATTCTACCTTTCGACTGTTTCTCCTTACATTGTTCAAGACTAACACCACTACTATTGTTTCATTCTCATGTGTTATGTCTTCTTCTCAGATTCAAACAGAATAGTCTGAGATGGTGGATGGAAACAATCGTAGGGGTCAAAAGCGTCACCAGGCTAGGATGCGCCTCGAGGAAGAAGAACAGGTTGAACCAGGCCATGTTAGAGAACCAAGCCCGGAAGTTGAGGAAGAACAGGTCCCAAGGGTACCGACAAATTTGCCTGGGCCACCTCATAGGGATTCTGAGACCATTGTTACAAACCCTGGTCTATCAAATGCAAGCTCAGCAGAAAGAATTCCTGAGTGAGATCTTGAAGATGTTCAGGCCACCGGGTTCTGTTCCCACTGGAGGTACGCTCGAGTCTGGAGGGAATAATACCAAACAGCCGATGCATGGTAGTCCAAGGCCGATGGGCCAACCCCAGAATGTACCACCACCGCACCAGTTTCTGTCATCTTCTGCTTATCAGGGAGCATATCCGTATCCACCACCATGGTACGGAATGAATACACAGGGACAGCACGATCTGAGTCGGGCGGTGGATAGATTCCTAAAGCTGAAGCCTTCTTCATTCACAGGTAAGACAAGGAAACCATTGTGGCCAGCACAGTGGATTGCAGAAATGGAGAAGAATTTTCGACTAATGACTTGTTCAGAGGATGAAAAGGTCCTGTTTTCCACTCATATGCTGAAGGAAGATGCGAATGCTTGGTGGAATTCTACACGGGCATATCTGGAGACAAAGCATACGCAGGTGGATTGGGAAGCATTCAAAGTTGCCTTCTTCGATAAATACTTCCCGAAGAGTTTCAGGGATCAGATGGAGAGGGAGTTCCTTAATCTACAACAGTCTCAGTCGACTGTGGATGCATACCAGCAGAGGTACGAGGAGTTATTTTTCTTCGCACCAGCAAGTATGTAAGAGGAAGATACCAAGACACGCAAGTTCACCATGGGACTGCGTGGAGGCATCAGAGAGCACATATTGGGGCTGGACAAGAAAATTTACAATGAGGCTGTTCAGGTTGCGAGAGTGATAGAATCTAGTCAGAGGGACAGCTTCTTTGCACAGAACGGAGGAGTGAAGAGACCCGCTATTGAGAGTTCGGGTGGCGGTAACAATAGACCTTTCCGCCCATACAGGGCTTAGACCGCTACAGTACCTGCAAGGAACAATACGGCACCACCTGTGCCACAATTCGCTGGACACAATCCGAACATTAAATGTTTCAACTGTCAGCAAGTGGGTCATATTGCAAAGACCTGCACTCTACCTAGGAAGCAACCTCCCCAGCAAGGAAAAGTATATGCGGTCACTATTGAAGAAGCAGCCGCATCACCCGATGTGGTCACTGGTATGACTCTATCCCTTACTATTTGGCTTACTATTTTTATTGTGTGTATGCACATGCAGAACTAAGGGATAATAAAATTTCAAGAATTATAAATGTAGCTGGTATACCTGCCAGAGTACTATTTGACTATGGGGCCACAAACTCCTTTGTTTCTATTTCCTTTGGGAAGCGAATGGAGTTATCAATCAAGCACTTGAACCCAAGCTTGATAGTTCGCTCTCCGCTAGGAGTCGAAGTGGCTTTGACTGAATATTATGGACCTTGTACAGTATGTATTGAGGGCCGAGACTTAGAAGCAAGTTTGGTGCTACTCGAGATGGCAGACTTTGATGTCATCTTGGGAATGGATTGGCTAGGCCATCATTCAGCTATCCTATTATGTGGTGAAAGGAAGCTTGTGCTTACAGACAAAAAGGGGAAAGAGTATAGCTTCACTGGAACCAAATTACCTAGGAAGAGGAAGCTGATTCTTTTCGCCCTAAAAGCTAAGAGATGCTTAGAGAAGGGGGGAGTGGGGTATCTTGTATCTGTAGTCGACATCACTGCTGAGGTGCCAAATATGGAAGATATAGATGTGGTTCGAGAGTTCCCAGATGTATTTCTAGAGGAGATTCCAGGTCTACCATCGAACAGGGCTACAGAGTTTGTAATAGACCTTATGCCAGGTTCGGCGCCGGTGTCTAAAGCACCATACAGGATGGCCCCTACCGAGTTAAAGGAGTTGATGACCCAGTTACAAGAATTATTAGATAAGGGTTTCATACGACCTAGCATATTACCTTGGAGAGCACCTGTATTATTTGTCAAGAAGAAAGACGGAAGTGTAAGACTATGCATTGACTACCGTGAACTGAACAAGTTGACAATCAAGAACCGGTATCCTTTGCCTAGAATCGATGATCTATTCGATCAATTACAGGGTGCAAAGGTTTTCTCGAAGATTGATCTCCGATCTGGGTATCACCAAATGAAGATCAAGGCCGGAGATATTCCGAAGACTGCTTTCAGGGCGAGGTATGGGCATTACGAGTTTCTAGTCATGTCATTCGGGTTGACCAATGCCCCAGCGTCGTTCATGGAACTGATGAACCGAGTGTTTCATGATATGTTGGACACTTCGGTCATCGTATTCATCGATGACATATTGGTTTACTCAAAGGACATGGAGGCTCATACAACACACTTAAGAGCAACCCTACAACGGCTAAGACAAGAGAAGCTTTATGCGAAGTTCAAGAAGTGCGCGTTTTGGCTGAAGGAAGTAGCTTTCTTAGGCCATGTAGTATCTGAAGACGGTATCAAGGTTGATCCAAGTAAGATAGCTGCTATAGTAGGATGGGAAGCACCAAAATCTGTTGCGAAGATTCGTAGTTTCCTTGGGTTGGCTGGCTATTATAGAAGATTCGTGGAAGATTACTCCAGGATCGCTGTTCCACTCACCAGATTGACCAAGAAGGGAGAAAAATTCATATGGACAGATGAGTGTGAGAAGTGCTTTCAGACTTTGAAGTCAAGACTAGTCTTTGCACCTATCTTGACCATCCCAGAACCAAGCGTACCGTTTACTTTATATACGGATGCTTCAGGGTTGGGTATCGGGTGTGTATTGATGCAAGGAGAACAGGTGATTGCTTACGCATCAAGACAGTTAAAAGAGCATGAAAAGAACTATCCTACACATGATTTGGAGTTAGCAGCGGTTATACATGCAATCAAGACTTGGAGACACTACTTGTACGGTAAGAAGTTTCAGATTAAGTCAGATCACAAGAGCTTAACTTATCTTTTCACTCAGAAGGATCTGAATATGAGACAGAGAAGATGGCTGGAATTGTTGAAAGATTATGATTGTGACATCCAGTACCATCCGGGTAAAGCAAATGTTGTGGCTGACACCTTAAGCAGAAAGTGGGCATCGAAACCGGAGGCAGGACCTAGTACAAATGCTGCATTATGTGCCGCAGCCTCAAGTTCAATTGAAGGCGATGAAGAGTATATAATAGAGACTGCAGAAGATCCAGTCGAGCAAGGCTTAATTCATAAGTTCACCATGATGTTTGCAGCTTTGAAGATCTCACCGGATCTAGTTGATGAAGTTAAGGTAGCAATCCTACAGGATCCACATCTCAAGACAGTGCAAGAAGACCTAGAGAAGGGTACGAGCAGTCCTGACTTTACCTTGGATTCAGATAAGGTACTCAGGTATCGTGGACGGTTATGTATACCTGAGAGTGAAGACTGCAATATCAGAGATCGAGTTATGAATGAAGCTCATTACACTCCATATTCGGTACATCCAGGAAGTACCAAAATGTACCATGATTTAAGTAGACTAAATTGGTGGAGGGGTATGAAAGCAGATATAGCTCGTTTCGTGTTCCAATGTCTGAATTGTCAACAAGTTAAAGCAGAAAGGCAGAGACCCGCAGGTTTACTACAGCCATTATTGGATCCTGCATGGAAGTGGGATTATATCACCATGGATTTCGTCACTGGCTTACCTTTGACACCAAGGTCAGTGGATGCAGTTTGGGTTATAGTTGACCGACTCACCAAGACAGCTCGATTCATTACGATTAGACCTCAGTATACCATGGAGAAGCTGGCCAAGTTATATATTGATAATATAGTCAGATTTCATGGCGTTCCAGAGAGTATAGTATCTGACAGAGATCCCCGTTTACATCAAAGTTCTGGGAAGGATTACAGAAAGCTATGGGAACCCTCAGATAGACGGGTAGTCAGAAATGACTATTCAGATTTTGGAAGATATGCTCTGAGCTTGTGCATTAGACTTCAAGGGAGCTTGGGATGAGAAACTATCACTTATCGAGTTTTCTTATAACAATAGCTATCAGGCTACAATTCAGATGGCCCCATATGAAGCACTCTATGGGAAGAAGTGTCGTACACCTCTGTTATGGAACGAGGTGGGAGAAAGAAGAATTGTAGGATCGGAGTTTGTTGAAGAAACTTGCCGAGTGATTGATCAAATCAAGGAGAGAGTAAAGACAGCTCAAGTTCGACAAAAGCACTATGCGGATAATCGACGTCGAGATCTAGAGTTTGCAGTGGGTGACAAAGTATTCTTGAAGATATCACCGGTGCGAGGTCTGAAAAGGTTTGGTAAGAAGGGGAAGTTATGCCCCAGGTATGTGGGACCATACGAGATATTGGCTAGACGTGGTAACGTAGCATATCAATTGGCTCTACCACCATCTATGTCAAGTGCCAATGATGTGTTCCATGTATCATTATTGAAAAAGTATGTCAGAGATCCATCGCACATCTTGACAGCAGACCCCCCAGACTTGACTGAAGACTTAACATTTGAAGTGGTGCCTGTGATGCTCTCAAGTCGAAAGGTACAGCAATTTCGAAGCAAGGATATTCATTATGTGAAGGTGCATTGGAGAAGCCAAAATGTCGAAGAAATTACTTGGGAAGAGGAGAGCGCGATGAGGAAGGAGTATCCTAACCTTTTCGACGATCAAGGTACGTTCAAATTTTGGGGCCAAAATTTCTTTTAAGGGTGGGGGAGTTGTGAGACCTACATGCAAATTTCGGGACGAAATTCTTTTAAGGGTAGGGGAGTTGTAAGACCCGCACTCCGTAAACCCGGTCTAAACCTTGGTTTTGTGTCGTAGCAGGTCTTCCGATCATCACCGGGCCAGACGGGACGAGCGGATGACAAACAGGTACAAAATCGGACCAAAGACGATCAAATCAACATGATTTTATGTTGACCGGTCGATGGTACCGGTCTTGGTACCGATCGACCGGACAGCTCTGCACAGCTGAGTACGAAGATCCAGAAATTGATCTCTGTGAGTCCCACTTTCCTAAACCCTAATGCCTGAACCATCCTAATCCTAATAAGGTTACTAAACCCTAATTATAGCCTATATATACACCCTTAAACCTCCTCAAATCTTTTCCATTGTCTCTCACAAACCCTAGAGAAGAGAAGGAGGTTGGAGAGGAGAAGGAGCTAGGAAGAAGAAGGAGGTGCCTCCATTGTTGTTCGACGAAGCTCACTCTACGCTAGTCAACGGTAAGTGTTTTAACCATTCTTCTTACCCTATGACTCTAGGATAGTGGTGTGGGTGGATCAATACCATGCAAAGTAGGTATTGATCTAAAACCCTAACTGGACCTTAAAACCCTAAGTTGTCGTCAAACCCGAGTTTCGAGATGATATTCATCGAAATAAGACTTGAATGAGTTGGATATAACTCTAACTCAAAGCTCAGACTTAGAATGGATAGGAGAAACCCTGGAAATCCATGGAGGATGATCGACGGCAGTCGAAAAACCCTATTATGGTCTTTCGAAGACATACCGGTCTACTATACCGGTTGCACACAGTGCGGCCGGTATGTTGCCACCGGTATCTTTCGGGAGGCTGGTCTGTGGGGACCGGCTAACCATACCGGTTGCCAGTTTTCCCCACAGAGCTGCGATCTGTACATGCCACCGGTCAGCTCTGTGAGGGTATTTTGTAACCATGTTGGTTTCCAACCAACGTAAAACCCTAAGAAAAATATTCTAATGAAATCCTAATAATATTGTAGGACTTTGTGACTTTCCGTTTGGATCTTGCAACGTGGAGCAAGCTAACAAACGAGCGTCAGGTAAGGGAATCTGACCTAAACCTAATAATTAATGGACAGTAAGGTATTGTGGTCTCCATCCCGGCCTGCACGCTCTAGCTCTATCTCTATGCCGTAGACGGCTGTGCTGTGATAGAGCGTACATTGATGACATATAGGATTGGTTAGTTGTGAGCCCAGTTTGTGAGCCCTGGCCAGTAGGGGTTTAGGTACTGGTATGGATAGAGCATCAGGGGAGGTACGGGGATATCTTAGCTCTATCTCTATTCCATGATGAGTGCATGTGGGCCGGTGGTGGCGTGATTCCATGCGGTGCCTCACACTCGTGTATAGGGGTGTGAGGGCCACCAAACCTTTCTATAGCACATTGCAAACTTATACCAGACCACAGCATAAAATGATTATTACTCATGCATAATATTGTGAAACTGTCTGATTGTCTTACTGAGCTAAGTTGTGAGCTCACCCTTTGTATATACATTGTTCTTAGATGTTGATGCAGGTTACACGGTGGATGACTACATGAACGCTCCAGCGTATAGTGATGTTGCTGCTCTAGGTGAACGCGAGTGCCCTTTCTGCGTGTACCTTTGATTGGATTTTTATTTATTTTCATTATTTTCGATTGGATTAAAGAGATGTAATGATATTATATTTTATGTTTGAATTTGAATAATTGGATACTTATTTAATTTATCAATAGATACTCAGTTCATTCTATTTAAAGACTTCCGCTGTATTATTTATATTCTAATTGTGGTTATGTGCAATGGTTTGTATGAGTGGACACGGCCTATTCGAGATCCTGGTGTGAACCGTTGGTTCAATGACGGTTCACTCACACCATTCTGGTTGGATCAGAATTGGGGTGTGACAGATACCCATTGCCTCGGATCAATGACTTGTTCGATCAGTTGCAAGGTGCAAAGGTGTTCTCCAAGATTGATCTTCGGTCAGGATACCATCAGTTGAAGATTAAGGACAGTGATATTCCAAAGACAGCATTCAGAACAAGATATGGACATTATGAATTTTTAGTCATGTCTTTTGGATTGACTAACGCACCCGCAACTTTTATGGAACTCATGAATCGGGTATTCCATGATATGTTGGATACGTCCGTCATTGTGTTTATTGATGATATATTGGTCTACTCCAAGGACAAGGAAACTCATGTCATGAATCTAAGAGCCGCTCTGCAGCGACTAAGAAAAGAGAAGCTTTACGCCAAATTTACAAAGTGTGAGTTTTGGCTAAATGAGGTCGCTTCTTAGGCTATGTTGTATCCGCTGAAGGAATTAAAGTGGATCCTAGCAACATTGAAGCCATTGTGAAGTGGGAAGCACCTAAGAGTGTTGCAGAAATTAGAAGTTTCCTAGGTCTAGCTGGGTATTATCGACGATTCGTGGAAGACTATTCCAGAATTGCCGTACCTCTCACCAGTTTGAATAAGAAAGGAGAAAGTTTGTTTGGACTGATAAATGTTAGAAAAGTTTCCAAACATTGAAGGCTAGATTGATATCTGCTCCCATCTTGACTATTCCTATTCCAAGACAACCATTTACCTTATACACTGATGCGTCTGGATTGGGTTTAGGATGTATACTTAGGCAAGGTGAACAAGTAATTATGTATGCCTCCAGACAACTGAAGACACATGAAAAGAACTATCCCACTCATGACTTGGAATTAGCAACAGTGGTATATGCTGTTAAGATATGGAGACATTACTTGTACAGAGAGAAATTTCAGATTAAATTAAATCATAAGAGTCTCACTTATCTTTTTAATCAGAAGGAGTTGAACATGAGACAAAGAAGATGGTTGAAATTATTGAAGGACTATGATTGCGATATCAGTATCATCCAGGAAAGGCTAATGTAGTTGCTGATGTGCTAAGTAGAAAAGCAATGATAAAATCTCAAGGAGAGGTTAACACGACTGTAGCAATGTGTACTACAGGAAAAGTGTTCAATTACAGTAATGAGTAGTTTGTGATAGATGCACCGGGTGAATTAACCAACCAAGGATTTATTCATCGATTTTCAAATATGTTCGCAATGTTAAAGATTGTACCTGATATAATTGATGAAGTGAAAGCAGCTATTAAATCAGACCCTTATCTGAGAACGGTACAAGAAGACATCGAAAAAGGTAGGACTATTCCTGAGTTCACCTTAGACGATGAAAAGGTACTGAAGTACAAAGGAAGAGTATGTGTTCCTAAAATAGAAAATTTGGACATTTGATTGGAAGCTCACACCACCTCCTATTCAGCACATCCTAGAAGTACAAGGATGTATTATGATTTGAAAAAATTATATTGGTGGAGAGGAATGAAAGCAGATGTAGCAAAATTCGTGTCTCATTGCCTAAATTGTCAAAGGGTGAAGGCTGAACGACAAAGACCTACATGACTATTGCAGCCGCTGCCAGAACCAGCATGGAAATGGGACTGCATCACTATGGACTTCGTTACTGGGTTACCATTAACTCCTCAAGTAGTTGACGCGGTCTGGGTGATTGTAGATCGTCTGACTAAAACAGCTCGCTTTATAGCTATACGACCACAGTATACCCTGGAGAGGTTAGCCAAGCTATATGTGGATAACATTGTCAGATTACATGGTGTACCTGAAAGCATTGTGTCCGATAGAGACCCACGCTTTACTTCAAAGTTTTGGAAAGGATTACAGAAGGCTATGGGTACAATGTTGAATTCCAGTACTGCATTTCATCCTCAGACAGACGGACAGTCGGAGCGTACCATTCAGATTTTAGAAGACATGCTTTGATCCTGTGTTATTGATTTTAAAGGCTCATGGGATGAGAAACTACCCTTGATCGAGTTCGCCTATAACAACAGCTATTAGGCTACTAAAGCTACTATACAGATGTCACCTTATGAAGCGCTGTATGGGAGGAAGTGTCGAACTCCTCTGTTCTGGAATGAAGTTGGAGAACATAGCATTGTTGGACCAGAATTTGTTGAAGAGACTTGTCGAGTAGTCGACATTATCAAGGAAAGAGTTAGAACAGCTCAGAATCGTCAGAAACAGTATGCAGATACTCGATGCAGAGACCTTGAATTTATCGTAGGTAATAAGGTATTCTTGAAAGTATCACCTATGCGAGGTTTAAAACGACTCGGACAGAAAGGGAAGCTAAGTCCGAGATATGTCGGGCCATATGAGATTCTAGCTAAACGTGAAAAAGTGGCTTATCAGTTAGCACTACCACCATCTATGTCAAGTGTGCATGATGTATTTCATATCTCATTATTAAAGAAGTACGTCAGAGATCCAATGCATATTTTGACAGCAGATCCACCAGATCTAACTGATGATTTGACATTCGAAGTAGCACCAACTAAAATCACTAGTCGAAAGGTTCAATGTCTACACAACCGTGACATTACTATGTTAAAGTCACCTAGAGGAACCGAGATATATAAGAGATCACATGCGAAGAAGAGAACGCTATGCGGAAGCAATATCCTCACCTTTTTTACTCGGAAGGTATGTACAATTGAGGACGAAATTTATAAGAGGGGGGGGAGTTGTAAGACCCATATCAAACTAACCGGTCTTACCACCTTATACCAGGTCTACCTATCATGGTCGAGCCAAGTGGACCAAGTGCGTGAAGAAATCACAAGGCCAGGTATGAGTCTAACCCAAAAATAGTAAATGTGAGGGTAGGGTCGCATGCCTAAACAGGTAGGTCGACCCCACTTCAACAGAAGTCCAACCCATGACTTTTTAGTCGTAGGGTCGGATGACTAAGAAGGTGTAGGGTCGACGGATCCTGTGACCCTACGTCTGACCCTACGATGACAGACAGAAACCAGAAATTAAGAAACTTTCCTAATTGTAAGGGGATCTTTCCTAAACTCATTGGGACTTATTATGGATGGTTTTCTTCTATAAATAGGACGTCCCTTAGCCTCTTTCACTCCTTTACAACCATAATTAAAAGTGAGAGAAAGAGAAAGAGAAGGAAGAGAAGAAGAGAAGGAAACTTAAAGAAGAAGACTAAGGAAGAGAAGGAAACTTCAAAGAAAATTCTGAATAAAGGTATGAACCTAATTCCTTACCTGAATAAGAGATCCTAAAATAGTTATGAAGAACATAGGATTAGGAGAAACCCAAATCATCCATCCATGGACAAGTTCTAAGAGATTCCATGGAGGAAATTGTTATGAACAATGAATAGTATATAACTTGGAGTTTTGAGCCATAGAACAATCTTATAATGGACCATGAAAGTAAGCCAAAGGATCAAAACATGAAAGAATGGACTTTAGAATGAAAGGTCGACTCAGAATACGTGTGGTCGCATGTAGGGTCGAATGATATCCGACCCTACGAGACCATAGGATCAACCACATTCCCTCGGGAAGTCCCAGGGAGGGTGTGGTCGCACGTAGGGTCGAATGGTATTCGACCCCATGTCTGACCCTACACCCTAGGGTCGCAGAAACTGCTACCCTAGGTGCTACCCTACCTGCGATCCTACGATTTTAGTTATTTTAAATTTATTGAAATTAATTTTAATAAAAATGCCACTTGTTCATGATACTCATGTATACCTAAACTGGTTTCTAAGACTTCTCTTTCCATGTAATATATTTTTGTGTCTTGCTGTTCATAATACTCACGCATACCTAAACTGGTTTCTAGGATTTTTTTTTTCTATGTAACATGTTCTTGTGTCTTGGTGTCCACACTAGTTATACCTTGTCTAAGAAGGTACTTAGATCTCTATTTTACATCTTTCTTTGTCATTCTTGTGTCTCTTGTAAGACAGTACCTGGTTAATATGTTTTACATGTTTTTGCTGGATTTTTCTTGTATTTAATTACATCTTTGTTAGTAAACTTGTTTAATATTGTTCTAACTTGTTATTTCATGTTCTCTTGTAGTTGTGAGACAAGTAGTCATATTTAAGTATCCTTGAAGTAATCTGGTCATGAGAGTGATTTTTTGTCATATAAAAACAAAATACAATGCTTGCTGTCCATACATTTTAACATCAACCATGTTAGGTCATGTTTGCTTCAAAATTTCATAAAACCATTCTAGTCAACATAGTACTTTTTTATATTTTTTAAAAGATAGCTGTAAAAATAATTATAACCATGGCATTCCTTGCATTTAATAACAATATCATCATATTTTACTTATTTTGCATTTACTTGTGTTCATTAAACCATAACAACACATTTCACATGTCAATCATAATAACATTACTATAGCATCCTTGCACATGAAAAGTCGCACAAACATCATACTTGACATTCATACATGCACTCTAAATATATATACAATAATAGCCTACTACAAGAGGTTAACCACTCACCTTATTAGTCTAAGAATTCATTTTCAAAACCCTTTTTGTTAAGTAAAACTGAAAACAGTAAATGTGAATTTCTTTCAATTTCTTACATCCATAGAATCATAATTTTCATTCAAAACTATCGTTAAAACCATGGGTAAGTTCTATTTCCTTTACCTAAAACCTTTTCCCAAAAATGAACCTCCTTTCGGGCTGAAATTTACTTATTTTTCCCACTTCTCTCTATGTTGTCCAAGCAACAATACCTAATCATTTAGGGCTTGAATGAGTAGTAAAATTCTCATTTAATCATTTACATTGCAATATGATTAGCTCCTTAATCTCCTTGATTTGGTTTCATGCCTATTTAAGTCTCTAAAGTAGGAACACCCAATAGTTAAACACCATAACATGCTATAAACAATATTTCTGAAAATTGGACCTTTAATTCATATTAAATTCATTTGGTTATCAAAACTTAATGAAAAAAAAATCCTAAATTTGGACCACATATGCTCTATAGGTCAATAAATACCCCTAAAAAGAAATTTCATGAAAAACCATTAAAATTAGGCCAAAATAGGCCAGACCATTAAAACTAATGATGAATAAAATTTTCAATCATTTGTACTGATTTTCACATATATTTTGTGTAGGGTAAAGTCCGAATTTGGGTTCTTATTCTAGCACAATACGTGGCCCTTTCAAAGACCTTTTCAACGCATCAAAAATCGTTCAATTCTGATTTTATGTGAAAAGTAATGGCCCTCGGACTGAGCAAGGGTCATGCTGTCAGTCCATGACGGATTAACCAACTCGGGAATGGCCCAACTAGGTCATCTTCAACCTCAAGGCATTCTTTTCAAATACCTACAACTCCTTAATAAACATATTTATATGATTTTAGGATCATTTCGATCATTTCAAAGTCCATTTCCATTCAACATAGACTCCCATTTCCATTGTTACTAAAATTTTCTTAGAAAATGTAAATTCTGTAATTCTTTCTTTTTACATATATTTTTCATAACCACCACAAGCAAATCACTCAAGAGCTTCTATCATACTCTGAGATAACCTTAACAAACACCTACTGCTCATAAAGATCATTTTTTCCAAATTCTAATGCATGCATTGATCATCTAAACCTTCTTGAGAGCAAACATGATAACTGTTCATCATCTTCTACCTCAAGATTGGGGCATGCAACTACATAACCTCATCATCAATCTGATTTAATGCAACATACATGTTGTTAACATTCATCACGAAGCATTATAAACTCACCCGAAGCACTAATAAACTGATCTCCCGAGGTAATTTCACTAGTCACCAACACAAAGCTAATTCCTTCTTGATTTCCTTCTTTAAACTTTGATTTTGTTGAAACTTTCTTCACACTATATCCATTCTCTACAACTCACTCTTGCTCCTTGCCTTGAGTTTATTGAATCCCTTTTCTGCAGCACAATAGTCTTCACAACTCCCTTTGATCGCACTCCAACAACTCCTTTGATCTCAACTTTCATAAAATAAATATTCTCCTCTCAAAGAGCCATGAAGGAACCCTTTCCACACTCTTCACGTTTTCGGCTCATCCAAAGAGCTGAAAATGATTAGTCTCCCCTCTTTTATAATTTTTATTCTTAATTTTAATCTTCACCAACTCTCATTTTTTGAAAATCCCCTATCATCCCTATTTAGATTCCAATGCATGTTAGAGTTGCCCATTTCCATAGGGTACCCTCTAAAATTTTTAAGACTAAAGTACCCCGATAAGATTTCATATCCTACACATGCATAAATCTACTTTTTGGCAATTCTTGGTACCCTTTTATTTTAGGGACCAAAACTGCCCTTCCTTATAAACTAAAATTACATCTTGCCATATATGAGAAATAAACTCTTAATACCTTCCACCAATAGTAGCTGGCCATATAAGATGGGTCCCACTCACCCAAAACCTACAAAATAAGGTTTCTCCATTCTTTAACCTTATGAGACTTGATCTTTAGACAATAGAGTTCAAACGTACCTACACGCTAAATTTTTACCACTAGTCCAGTAAGAGTAGTTGTGCTAGAATTTACAACTAAAACTGAAATAAAATAATCAAAACCAAATTCAATGAAGCTCACCAACAAAATAATCTAGTTTATTTATTTATGATAACACTACCTTAGCTATAGGGCTCACCACCAAACGTAAAGTAAATTCCAATTCCAAAAAGTTTACCATTATCATTGATTAACCTAATTTATTAAATAATTACCTCTTACCAGCATGAAGGAATTTACCAAAATACCCCCATGGATTTCCTATCCTACGTGTAGGACTAGCTAGTTTAACACCTCAGTTGGCTAGGGTGTTATATGTTGGCCCCTTCTTGGCTATCCCCCAAGTCATCAATCATGTCCCTAACGCCAAAATCGGATCCTGACCAAGGGCGCCAACCACAGGTCTATGTTGTTCCCAAGCCCAATCTTCTCCATTGCATCACAACCGTATCGAGTCTCACCACTGATCAGTTTCAACAACTCTTTACTCTTTTGGAATCTGACACTACTACACCCATTGCCAACTTAGCAAGTATGCATTCTTGATTATTTGTTCCCAATCCTTTTTCATCTTCTTAGTTGTTGGACAGTGGGACTTCCGACCATATGACCTGCTACCTTTTCGGTCTTATTCAATCCACTTCCCTTTTCACTCCTAAACTGGTCCATCTTTCGACGTACCAAATTGCACCTATCACCCATAGTGGCGTCCACCACCTTAGTCTACATGTGATACTTAATAGTGTTCTCTATGTCCCTTCTTTTAAGTTCAATTTAATTTCTATCAGCAAACTCGTCGCCTCTTTGAAACGAGCTATTTTTTTTCCCAACGTTTTGTGTTCTCCAAGACCTATCGATGAAGTAACTAATTGGAGTGAGAACTCTGTGTGATGGGCTTTATTACTTCACTTCTGCCTCCCTGTCGTCCGTTTCTTTTCCCATAGCCTCACTCGTCACCCGCAATGGCTCTTCCATCTCCCTCTTCCCCCCTTCCCTAATGATGTTTGTCACTTGGAAAAATAGACCCGTCTTCCCTTTCCTTTAAGTAATAAACGGTGCTCGTTTCCTTTCCAACTATTGCATTACAACATTTAAGGGGGGAGTTGGGGGAGGGGATTATGAAATGGATTTTTACACCAGTGCCTTTTATTTTTGAACAATTGTGGATGACCATTCACACAGTGTCTGGGTTTATCTGGAGGTCTACTGACTTCTCACCTCCTTTTGCGTCTTGGTGGAAATGCAATTCCGGTCCATGGTGCTCACCATTTGCACCGATAGGGCATGGAATTTTTTCCCAACCGCTGTCCTTTTTTTTTTTTTTTCTCCAAGGGCATTATTCACTATTGTAATTGTGTGGGTACCCCCCCCCCCCCAACAAAATGGCATCCTCGAACACGAACATCGCCACCTTCTTGAGGTTACCCTCACCATACGATTCCAAGCACATTTACTGATTTCATTTTGGGGTAAATGCATCCTCACTGCTGCCTACCTTATAAATCAAATTCCCACCCCTAACCTTGGCGGAAACACTACCTATGAACTTTTCTTCGGCAGTGTGCCTTCCTATGCCCATCGCTACATATTTGGGTGCCTTCGTTTTGCCTACAACCATGCATTCGGTTGTTGCAAGTTCAACCCTCATGCCATTTGCTGCATTTTTGTTGGTTATCCCTATGGCCAGAAGGGATACCATGTCTATGAAATTGAGTCTAACTGAATTTTTGTTTCCAGGGATGTTGTATTTCACGAGACCACCTTTCCCTGCAGCTATCCCAAATCCACCCCTAACCCCACTTCTATCATTCCTCTCTTACTTCCTGATTTTTCCATTCACCATCTCTTCCCCCCCACCCTCAGAGACCAACTGTCCCTCCCATCTCCCTACCAGCTCGATCCCCATCGCTGTCTCCTACCCCCCCTCTCAAGGATTCGCTCCTTTATAGCGAGGGGGTCACTACAGAGGTGGCAATGAGGGATTGATGCTAGCCATGTATACAACTTACCATCCTACGGTCAAGATGTAGAATAAGGAGGGACAAAGGGTAGAAAATTAAAAAATCCAAAACACATGACGAAACCCTCTTCATTCTGCTCATCCTTCCTCTTCGATTCATTCCCTTCCTCCTATGATCAAGAATAAATAATGTAGAATATAGAGAGACAAGAAGAAGTAGCTTAAAATTTTCAAACCACCTCTTGTGCGCTAAACCGAAAAACCGATTATGTATAAAAAATCCAAATAGTGAAAATCCTATTCATTCTCCTCCTCCTTCCTGATTGAAGCCCTCTTCATTCTTTCTCCTCTAAAATTGATTGAAATCTCAAATTGATTAAGCAAAGAGAACTCCCAATTTCCCCTAAAACCGCTCCTTGAAACCCTACCGGCTTACACTATTCTTCCCTTTTAATCACTCTATGCGAGCGTTAGTCATAGTGTTAAATTTATTTTATCAACTTAGCAATCACTGTGGACTGGTGTGT
Organism: Protea cynaroides; assembly: GCA_028583415.1. Taxonomy (NCBI): domain Eukaryota; kingdom Viridiplantae; phylum Streptophyta; class Magnoliopsida; order Proteales; family Proteaceae; genus Protea; species Protea cynaroides. The sequence goes on from CM053267.1 coordinate 26,000,412, forward strand.
ATGTTCTTCCCCTTTAATCTTTTTGCTGTGGATGATTATGATAAGAACTTGTTTGACACTGGATTGGCATTTGTTTTGGTTAAGCACATATTAGGAATGGAAATATCACATAAGAGTAATAAAATTGATCTTTTAAAAAAGATTGAGGTTTACATGGCAATGAATCCAAGGAGGAAAGATGAGGAGAATGAAGAGGTGTCTTGCATTTTTTAAGCTGCTACTCCTTGTCCTTCCTTATTCTATGTCAATCTATTCTTGACTGTAGGATAGTAAGTTGTATACATGGTTAACATCGACCCCTCATTGCCACCTCTGTAGCGACCCCCTTGTTACAGACGAGCCGAATCCCCTCTTCATCACCCCAATTCGTTTCTCCCTCCCCCTACCCAACCTCGTTGCTCTACCCGGCACTACTCTTGCCCCTCCTACTTGCATGACTATGTCACCTTGGCTGCTTCCACCCCTCGTTCCCACACTGATCCACCAGCCCCCTAGCTAACCATCTCTCTTACTATAATTTCTCCACACATCACCATGCATTCTTATTTGCTATTTCTGCTAACCATGAGCCTCGCACTTTCACGGGCGCCTCTAAACACCCCCACTGGCGCCAAGCCATGGAAGCTGAAATTAAGGCCTTTGAACAGAATAACATTTGGTCCTTGCAGCCTCTCGCTACAAGAAAATCTCCCATCATGTGCAAATGGGTTTACAAGGTCAAGCACCATGCCGATGACATTATTAAGTGCTACAAGGCCCACCTTCTATTATCAAGAGGGCCTCAATTACACCGACACATTTGCTCCGATTGCATAACTGGTCACTGGTTGCAGCCTTCTCACAGTCGCCACTGCTAAGGCATGGCATCTGCATCAACTCGATGTTAATAATGTCTTTTTACATGGGGACCTGCATGAGGATGTTTACATGTGCTTATCTCTCTACAGTCTTAAGCAAGCCTCTCGAAGTGGTTTGTCACTCTCAACTACGTTCTTCAAGACGTAAGCTTTTGTCAATCACTGGCAGATTACTGTCGTTAAAGCAACAACCTCTTCGTACACTGCCATCCTTCTGTACATGGATGACATCACCTTTGCCGGCCACGATCAGTCTGCCACCACCGTTGTCATTTCTTTTCTACAGTTTTGCTTTTAGCTTAAGGATTTGAGGCCCTTAAAGTACTTCCTTGGGATTGAAGTGGCTTGCAGTTTTACTGGCATCTTCATCAACTAGCGAAAATATGCTTTGGATATTCTATCTGAGAACAGTTTTCTTGTGGCCAAGCCGCTTTCATTTCTTATGGAACAGAATCTCTGGCTTGATCATGACACCAGGTCTACCCTCGACGACCTTCCCAATTCCGCCGAATGATTGGACGACTTTTATATCTAACCATCACTCGTCCAGACATCATGTACTCCATCAATTTCCTTGGTTCATGTCCATGTCCTGGCAACTGCATATTGATGTTACACAGCTTGTCCTGCGTTACCTCAAGTCTTCTTCGGCACAGGTCTCTTCTTCTTTGCCATAAACGATCTCCGGGTTACTACCTTTTGTGATTTTGACTGAGCCGCATGTCCGACCACACAACGTTCCATTACCCGATACGACCTATTTCTGGGAAACAACCTGTTATCCTAGAAGTCAAGAAGCAACAAACTGTTTTGTGGTCCTCAGCTAAGGTTGAAATACCGGTCCATGGCTACCACCACATGTGAGCTTGTTTGGCTTTGTGCCCTTCTGCAAGATCTTGATGTGCCATAGTCCATTCCCATGTGCCTTTATTGTGACAGCCAGGTGGCTATACACATCACTGCTAATCCCGTGTACCATGAGCAGACCAAACACCTCGACATAGTGTGAGGACAATGGATTTTCATGATCCTTCATGAAATCAAAATAGGCTCTCGCCTTGGTTACTTTTATCCATCCATGCCAATAGACACTGAAAATATGGAGTCGCCACCTAGATAAGGTCTAGGACCTATAAATGGTCTCTCACTTGGAGAGATACTATGACTCATGCTCAATGGATTGGCTTCTAGTCTTACCAGAGAAGGGTAAGTGTCAAGTTACGAGTTGGGAAGGTGTTAGGCACCCAACTTGTCCGGTCAATGGACCGGTCTCCTTCTGTCCTATCCTTTCCTACATTCTTGAAATTTATGTATGTTCAGGTCGTTTAATTTAACCTAACTAGGGAAAGGGGGAACCCTATACCAAGTTTCTAAGTTGTTCTAACTTAGGGTGCCGCCACATAGACCTGAAAAAATAAAATACAAGTCAACAGACAATAAATGGATCAATGAACAAATGAATGGATAAAAAAAATAATGAATTAAAAGAATAAATAACATAGAAAATACAATAGATAATGGATGACCGAGCTCGAGATCAAGCCGCCTACGTATCCCTATGCGGCAGGAATCAAGCCAAACGTAGTTCGTGCGGGGGTTGTGGTTGTATGTGAGGTGCTCCCTTGACAAAGGAAGCACGTGTGACCGTGCGCGAAGGGTGAACTCCTCAGAGTTCTCTCCACTTTCCGCTGCCTACGTATTTCCTTAGAGAATCAGGTCAAATGTAGTTCCTAATAGTTAATGGGCTGCTGGACCCCACATTGTATTACTCAAGAGGTATTCGAACCTCAACTCCTTGCACTCGGCAAGGCATCACTCAAGAGGTACTCGAACCTCGATTCCCCGCACTCGACAAGGGATCACTCAAAAGGTACTCGGACCTCAGCTCCCCGCACTCGACAAGGGTAAACTAACATTCTGAAAGTGACTGGTCCACAGACCAACTCCCAAACATGGGAAACGAAATGCCCTCAAGCCACAAATGAATCTAGATAATGGCTAGGTTGGAGATCAAACATGATCCCAACCGTTTCCTAACACATGAAGACACAACACAATTTTGTATTTTCTTTTTCTTTCTTTTTTTTTTTTTTGTATTTTTCTCTTTGAAAAATGAAAACAATTTTTGAGGACCAACCTTTAATGAATGAACTAAACAACAAAGCATGGGTTGATGCCAGTATTACCTTTGAGAGTAACGGGCTACACCAAGCCATAACATCACATCATGATAAAAACAAAAGGGCAAATGTTAAGAAAAACTCAAGTATTATACTAAGATGCTGAGAATAGGAGACGATTCTGAAATAGAGAGACATGACAAAACACTAGAATGGAATTTACACTCACCCAAGATTGATCCTAGACAAATGCAAACAAAATACAGCCTAAAGCACTACATGAAACCTGGTGAACCTCCTAGCCAGCTACCTTAAGGAGAGGAAAAAAGACAACAACCCAAAAGAAAAAAGAACAAGAGAACAATAATAAAATATGTTCACAAAAAAATAAAGGGGGACTGGACAGCATCCATACCCTCTCTAAAGATCCTACCTTAACATGCATTCTTTAAATGAACCACTACAGTTCTAATGAGGACAGGTTCAGCATTTATTTGGAAAATGGGGCAACACCAACCGTATCCAGGTGCTTCACAAGAACCGATACCCCTTTTTTTTATTGCTCAACACATCCATGGTAGGACCACATGTCAATAGGTCCAAGCATATTCAGCTTAAGAACTAAAGCCCAAATTCATACAGCAATGCATTAACCTCTGGTTTTTGAAAGTTTTTCCACATGTCAAGAATAAAATTCAAGCAGTTTTAATCAAATTTTGGCTGCAGTACTACATGCTCCATGGATGAATCTATGCCAAACTTGAGTGGTAAGTGAGTGATGTTTTGAATTGGGACTCACACACCAACTCTTACAAACATGAAGTATTGAGCATGATTGAACTGATTAGGCATATCATAAGAGAAGGATTAGCTTACTTAAACCATAAGCATGAATGAGATTTATCAAACAGGTAATCAAAACATCATGTAGGTATGTAAGTGTGTAAACAGATAAGCCTACAATCAGCCATATAGCAAATTCGAAATATGACTAAAACTCAGCTTGGGAGGATCAAAATCAAAGTTGGCCCAACTAGAGAATTTTAAATAAAGCACCGGTAAACCCAACATGCAACATCAGACTTGTGAAAAACCTGTCAACAGATGCAAAGCACCGGATTCCAACGCTTAGACCACATAAACAAATGATGAGCTCCATCCTAACCGAGACCACATCAAGAACAGAGGGATACTAGTACCTCTTGCTTAGTCCCAACTAAACAAAACCACCCCCAAAAAATATGGTGCTTCCGGACCAAACCCAGTCCTAACTTATACTGAATATAAACTACACAAACAAAGAAACATTATCAAAATAGGGCCGATTAAAAAAATCTATAACCAGAAATCTAATGCTCATTAATTGAGTATGGACTACCAAGAGACCAAAATCAGAAATAACAAACCTATCCCCACTGAAACCCATTGAACAAAGCTAGACACAAAATAATAATAATAATGATAAAACAAAATGAACAGAACTCCTAGCGCTCAAACTGAACAAAAACCTGTCTTAAAAAAACAAACAATGACTGACCTGAATGAATGAACTTGGGCTTGCGAAATCAGACCCACCTAGTTTGAGATTGATTTGAGAGGGGAGAGACAGAATATCAGATTTCAACCACCCCCTACCGAACACCTTGTACAGACTCTAAACCTCCTTAAACTGTAAGCAATGGTTCTAGAGTTGAACATGGGGCCTGACATAGGAAAGTAAAATCAATATAGAAATGCTAAAAAAATACAGAGAAGTAGCATTTAACAGATATCAGAGAAGCAAATCACAACAGCAAAATGGAAGTGATAATAGAGGAAGAAAAATGAGAAGCGAGATGATATAACAAAAAAAAAAAAAAAAAAAAAACTATTGGAAACAACTAACGCTGGCAGCAAAGAGTGAATAAGACTTACCTGTAAGCAATGGTTCTCCTCTCCTTAGATAGCAGCCACGGTCCTCCTTCCCTCTGGTTTCACACACAAGTTGCCGCAACTCTCTCTCTCCAGCCCTCATCCCTACGGCTTCTACTCTCCGTTTCCCTGGCTGCTTCTCTCCTTTCTCGAAATTCCCTTGCTGCCGCCTTCTTCCTTCTCAACCTTCTCTAATATCTCCCTGATTTCTCTCTTTCACTCATCTCCTTACAGTAGCACCGCCGCCTTCTTCCTTCACTTCTTCTTCCAGAATTCCTCTCCCTCTATACTCCCTCACGAATCCATAGTCTTCTCACTCCCGCTTTCACTTCTCTCCATGAGCTACCGCCGAAGCTCTTTCCCCTTCTTTTCCTCCATCTCTCCCTGATTTCTCTCTTTCTTCTCACTCCTTTCTCTCCCCCTTGCTGCCACCTTCCCTTTTTTTTCCTCCTCCCCCTCACAACACTCTCTTTCTTTATGATTTTCTAGAGTTTTTCTAACCCTTAATCCAAAGGCCAAGATGCCTCCCACTTGATCTCCTTTCTAGATAACCGAACCTAACAAATATGATAAAATAAAAAAAAACTATTACACAATTGATATCCTAAGCCAAACCCAAGCCCATTAGCCTAGTACCTATTAACACCTAATCTAAACCCAGCCCAAACCCATTGTTCTATATCCTAAACACCAACCTAAACTAAATCCAGCCCAAACCCATTATTCTATATCCTAAACACCAACCTAAACTAAACCCAGCCCAAACCCATTATTCTATATCCTAAACACCAACCTAAACTAAACCCAGCCCAAACCCATTATTCTATATCCTAAACATAAACCTAAACTAAACCCAGCCTAAACCTATTGTTCTATATCCTAAACACAAACCTAAACTAAACCCAGCCTAAACCTATTGTTTTATATCCTAAACACAAACCTAAACTAAACCCAGCCCAAACCCATTATTCTATATCCTAAACACAAACCTAAACTAAACTCAGCCTAAACCTATTGTTCTATATCCTAAACACGAACTAAATCAACATTTTTTTTTTTGTATTTTTTTTTCTTTCTGTTTTAATGATTTTCATTTTTTTTTTATATTTTTCCTAATAACCTAAAAATATAAGAAATTCTAACATGACCAAAAATGATAAAAATGTCCTTGATAAGAAATAGGCCAAAATGGGGGTCTTACACATAGATTATCATATTGTTCGTGAACGTATCCAATCCGACTATATCGCTACCTCTCACATTCCATCCTACATGCAGCTCGTTGATATCTTCATGCCCCTTGGCTATGATGATTCCATTTCCTTCTTTCCAAGTTGGGTGTTCACGATCTTCACACTCGAATTTGAGGGGGAGTATAGAGAGGAGATCTAGCTCTCGTCATTGGGCCTCTCAATAACCTCACTGCCACATCACAAACATCTTCACTTTCAGATCAATTTCTGGTTGCATTTTATTGTTCTTATTCCTACCAAATTCTTTTTCCTATTTTATTGTAATCATTGCCTCTACCAAGGGATACACATCCATTCTCATATGTATATATACATAGATCATCATCCACCATGAATAAAGCAAACAAACTTTATCCAATTCTCTAACCACTTCACAAATTTTCTACTCAAAAAAAAAAAAAAAAAAAGGAAAGCAGTTTTACAAGCTGTGTGGCGCTGGATCCAGATGGTCGGCTTGCTTTCATAGCCACCGACCATTTATACCCATCTTCAGCGGTTGTTGATGAAACGTTGGGGATCCGTCTTGCTCTAAAGACTACCTCAAGCGTTGGAATTCCTTTAGCTGATGTTTTTTTTCTCATTGTAAGGTGATTGTGGTTGCTTTGAATGGTGTCTCACCTCCCCCTACTAATGTTTTCTCCATTTTTTTTTTTTGTAAAGTACTCAAACCTCCCCTCTATCTATGTTAAAAGACACAAACCTCCCCTCTCTTGTTTAGGACACTCAACTATCTTAGACTAACAATGTTAACGTCATCAGATAAAATGACAAATTTACCCTCTTTAAATTTGTATAAGAAACCGTGCAACTCTTTATAAAACTTCTCTCCAACTAAAACTCCTGTGTTTGCGAAGGGTTTAGGGTTCCTCATTCTGGCATCAACAGCTGCAACGGCTATATGATGCAGCGGGGTTAAACATCTTGTGTAGAACAGGGGTTACACACTCTCTGACTTTGATCTGTCTTAAGTTTCCAAAAACCTGCCAGCCTGCTAGTGTTGAACACTTAATAGGAGGCATATGTTTTGAACTTCGTATACCATCTTCTGTTCAAACTTGTACACATTTATATTGCACAAAATTCCTATTTATCCTCAGCTGGCTGCTACAGAGTCTATAACCGTTCTCTAGAGTCTCATTTCTCTATTCTAATAGAAAACAAATATTTCCACAAACACATCGCAGAATAGGTTTTATATTGACATTTCCACAAACACATCGCATTCGTCACATAGAAAACAACTATTTCTGTTTTCGCAGTGAGTCCATGCCAATTGCTTGTAAGGTGCTAAAAAATTGAGACAAATGTGTGTAGAAGGGTAACAAGGGGAAACAAGGGGAAACAATGTATATGATCTATCAGCTATTTTTGAGACCCTAGACCTGGAGATTAGTCTCTGTATACCCATTCTAGCACTGTCCGCACAGTCTTCTCTGGTACCGAAGGAAACAGTTAAAAAGACAATGAACTGCCTGTACTCACCTTGAGGCAGAGAGTAAATGAGAGTGAAACCTTCTCTTGCAAAACCCTAACTCAATAAGGAAGGAAGACCCAACCAACCCTAGCCGACACCTTGAGAAGGGTTTTTAAATCTTCAACAGTCTTCGGTTTCGAAATCGAAAAAAAAAAAAAAAAAAAAAAAACAAAATGTCTGTTGAATAGTGAGATGCAGCAGAGAGATGAGAGGAAGGGAGAATGAGACGAAGGGAGAAGAACAAGCGAAGATGAGGAGTCGATAAGCAAAGCTGACAGAGGATGTCGGCTCGAACGTGGGTCTCGAATTCACTGAGAGTCACGTGGCAACCTATCCTCCCAAAACCAACCACTGGGAGGAGACGATGTAAATCCGAAAGGGAGAACAAGAGGAAGGTTAAGATTAAAAGACAAGGGTAAAATTGTAATTTCATCATATAAGGATAGTATAGGTATTATAATTAATTGGGCTATCTGACATCAACAGTTACTGTATTCTACTTAACAGGTTCCTAAACAAAAAGACAGGGAAGTTGTGTCTATTAGGATAGATAGAGGGAGCCTGGGAGGTTTGAGTACTTTACCCTTCATTCATTATTATTATTATTATTATTATTATTATTATTATTATTATTTTTTAAGGCACTTTTCCAGACCTTATTTTCTGATTGCCTTTTCTTCTTTGTTCCATTTGTGTTTTCTATATCCAAGGATTAGTTATTGAAACCAACAGGTCATTAGATCCAAGCCAAAACGGACATCAAATTGAAGAAATATGAGAATAGACAAGTTGAAGAAATCAGATGACAGTCAATTCAGGAAACGAGAAGTAACTGAGTTCAGATTTGAATGCTGTTTGTCACGACCCGCGACCATGTTGCAGAGTTAAGAACAGATCACTTCCTTGTTAATGAAGAAGGAAAGGAGGAGATTACCTTATGAAAGAGCTCACAGTTGCAGGGAAGGAAGAAGTCAGAAAATGAGAAAGGGAAGCAAGAGGACACATGTTTCAGCCAGCATGTACACCAAAACAATATTATTCCATTATCCAATCACTAATTAATCATTATTACATAATGTATTTAAAGAAAACAAACTCAAGGACTGTAATCTAATTACATCAATTGAAGATTAAACCCCTAATAAGAAAATATGACTGAATTAATAATAAATCCAAAATTAAATCCTAATCTAAAATAGAAACTGAAAGCAAATTAAACTCAAACTAACATTAGATTGGAATCTTAACTAGTCTTATCCCGTATGTAACTCTAAAACCCCTTCGGCTTTAGATGAGGCCCAATACATAGAGAATCCCAAAAAATTAAGGCCCAAGGCCCATCCAACCCATCCAGGGGTCGAAATAAATTATAGTGAGGCCCAGTCTTCCGTAGCTGTATCAGATGGTGTCTGCAGAGCTTCTGAAATTCATCTTCAGTCAACTTCAAGGACCACCTTGCCAAGAATGAGCTTCTTGTCCTTTGCCTCATGTGCCTGTATCACTTGGGTAATTGGGAACGTCTTGTCCACTGGAATCTTTAGCTTCCCAGCTTCTAATAACTTGCGGATCTCATGTAGTCCTTCAGAGTCGGCCCTCATATATGTCCATGAATACTCTGCAGCATCAAAACAACGATAAGAATTGATGAATATAGGCATACAACTTAACACCCCAATGAGGTAATGATATATTCAATGTGAAGCAGCATAAATCTCGTAATTCCTCTCCAACTTGCAGTCCATATTGCCTGGCATTCAAGGAGCTCCAGCCATGATCCTCCTAGAAGACCTTTCTTAAATTCATTGCAATTGATAAAGTAAAACTATAAAGAATTCAACAAAGTCTTTCTATCTAACAAGTGGGTGGATGGCCAGGCTAGAATGAAATTCATGCTGCAGCTGCACCACATTATCAAATTTGCAGCTCAAACTAGTGATCTGAGCCCTAGCCTGCCAAGTAGAACTGATAACGCAATCACTAAAACAGATGCTTGAAACCCGGAAAAACCCCCCACCTGGTCAGTTGTCCTTTCTGAAAGATACCCACTGTCCCACTTGGTGAAAGTGGGTTTTGAAGAGGTAGAGCGGATCTGTGACCGGCCAAACTGGTGACCTGGTAATCCAGTCACCAAAATGGCTCGAGGGCCAGGCCAGGTATGTTGCAATCACAGCTATTACAAAAAAAAAAAACTAAATAAATAAAAAATTACATTGTGCAGATTCCATTATGCAAGACCAAGTGCCAATGCATTTTGGTGCAAGGATGGCTGAAAGTATGGTAGTAGGATATCACCCATATGAAAGAATAACATGACCAATCCAGATAATTAATCTATTAGGACACCCTCTGGATCATCTACGTTTAGTGCTCCTTAGTCCTTACCATGACATTGAGTTTCTAAATGGATGGCGCATCATAATGGACATACATGAGAGTCTCACATCCCACAGATTCTGATTCAAATCTCTAGATTATTTTTTCTCTCTGGCCTTTTTTGCTTGACATTATCAATAATGTATACACTATAACTCATCTTTTCTTATAGAAAGATGAGGCAAATGATTTCTACATTTACTCATGCTTACTCTAGGTTACAAGGATCTAGACTTCACAAGATAATCCTAAATCCTTCTTTGGAGAACCCACTAGCACCTTCTCCATAAACATCTCCACATCATATCACTCCTCTAGAAACCTCCTTGTGCTCCATTTCCTTTCTCGTTCTATCAACATCTTGCAAACCACAAAATAAACTTTGAACAATTCCCTTTTATCACGTCATCAGATGGTTAAACCCTATAAATGTCTTCTGCCGGCCTGATCAACCAGTGCAAACCCACTAACAACCTAATTCTGCTTCAAATGTCAATTACCATTCTTTTTTATCCCATTTGAATGGAGAACCCAAGCATAGACAACTTATGTCCAACCTCCCCATCGAAGCAAGGAAAAGAAGCACATTTGAATGATAATATCAGTAGCTGCTGAGTTTGTGGAGAACAAAAGTGAGTTTCTAGTTCTGAGAGATCTCCTATGACCTAAAAATTTAAATCTGACTATCAAAACAGTAGCCAGCATCCCTCAGGCTCGGGCCAATATAATAGCAGGATTTACTATTGTCTTTCAATGTCTTTGCCTGCTAGTCCATGCAAATCCAACTAACTTCATCATCCATAAACAAAGGTCCTCAGATGGCTCTTTATTCACATCAACCATCATCAATCTGGCTTAATAACCCCATGAGGTGAAAAAGGGAAGACAAACAACCAGATAACTTGAAAGCTTAGGTTTCTAAATTCCCATCTACTCACTCCTCTCCCCCACTTCCAAAAACAAATCCCCCACTTCCAAAAAAAAATCCTACAGAATTTCAAAGGCATGAAGTGCACAATAAATTGAGTTGCCTCTCTTCAATCTTATTTCAGCAGTCCGGTTAGCCAGCTCCTGAAATAAACCCCATTTCAGTCTAGGAAGACTATTAAACTTAAATATTGAGGAAGCCTTTTACTAAGTTTCATAGTACAACAAAGGATCAAGCTCCTTCATATAGGTGGTCCACCTTCACTACGGTGGATTGTGAGTGATTAAATGTGATTGTTGATTAAGTCATTTCACCAAATTTTCCAAATGGTCTTGGTACTGTTGAAAGTTCAGATAGTAACCTTATTTATTTATACGTTCCTCAGGCATGCATGATGAAGAGAAAATTCTAGGCCTTATAAACTCAAAACAATGTTCCCAACCATACAAGACTGAAGAAATGAAAGTGCATCTCACATCTAACATTTTCTTCATTATCTTCATAAACTCAAAATTATAACCGTACAGTAGTAAGAAAATGGAAGTAAGATATTTGATTTATGACTTTCTTCTTTAATGCTCCTTTTGTTTCCATGTAAAATGGTGGAAAAGGAAAAATTTTCTGTACAATAATTTTTTTTCTTCTTTTTTTATGTGAAATGTATTATAAAGTAGGAAAATTGTCATGTAAAATATCGTTTGTACGGAATATTTTACAACGAAACAAACAGGACCTAATTGGAAAAGTGGTAAATACACTTTGATCTTAGACTCTTGGTTAGATTCATACACTGGTAAAAGAATTTTATCAGTATGGGAAGTCACATCTAGCTAACAAACATTCATCGAACTAGAAATAGGAGTCTTCTGAAGAAAAACTGGCTTAATCAACTCTTTATCTATGTCTCAGTCCTTACTTACCTATTCCATGGGAGGAGCGATACTGAATTTGTTTCTTCAACAAAAGGGCAGTAGCCATAGGAATTCCCAAAAAAAATCCATATCTATCAGCCATGGATGCTGCCTCTCCCTACAACAGAAAAGAATCAAATTTTAAACATTTCAATGGCACCATTCAAAAACAAGTATCAGATAACTCATCTGAAAAGAATCTAATAGAACACATCAATCCCTACCTGCAGTGTCATGTAGTGCCCACCTCGCTTGAGAAAATTGATGCCTATTCGTTCAGTTTCTGGTGCACCAATAGTGTCTAAAACAGCATCAAATTGCCCTTTAATTACCAATTCAATGTCCTGCAAATCAACCATCAGTTAACTGCTGCACACCCACCCTCCCACCCTCCAAAAAAAATATGGAGTTAGGAAAATATATTATTTGAAGCCTCCAAAGGGAAGTAAAAGCAAAATAAATCCAATCCATAATTCACTGTTTCTATACCTCTGCTGTATAATCAACTGCCTGCTCGGCACCAGCTGCCAAAACTCGCTCTACACTTTGACTTCCACATGTAGTTGTCACGTGGCACCCTGAAGCTACAGCAAGCTGAATTGCAGCTAAGCCTACTGCTCCTCCACCCAGCACCAACAGCCTTTGTCTATGGGGATGAATTTGTGGAAATAATAATCAAGAGATGCACAGATTGTTCAAAGTTAAAAAGCCATTTAGACTTTAAGAGAAATCTCAATTAGAACATCCTCCATATGATATAACTGATGGCAAAGATGAGAGTAAAGGAAACATATGATAGAGGGCAGTTAATGAACTAATTAAAAATTTTGAGATTTCAGTAGCTTATTTTATTAAAACATTAATATGAAAACAGGTTCAAAGAGTCCCATCTCATTAATCTGAAATTCTCAATGCTCTTATAGGAAAATAACAGAGTCTATAATTAGGAAATTTGAATAAGGGCAAGACAAACAAACTGCAGAGTGGTAAATGCAGGGGTTTTCCTTTGCAGCAACCTCTGACTTACAGACTACCACTTCAACCCACACTCTTTCTCCACTTATCCCTAGTTTATCCCTTTACTCCCTCAAGTACTATTTTGGCAAGTTTAACTGAACCAGAAAAACTATCCAACTTCAACAACATTGCCAGGACATACTAATCAGTGTGGGTCTTCTTATAACAGTATAGGGTCATACTCATTGTTCAAAATCTCGGCGAGATCTCGAATTTCTCAAAGATCTCGAAGGGCTCGAGACGAGATCTTGCCTCGATACAGTGTCTCGACCATCTCGACCAGTTCTCGAACTGGTGTCGACCATTTCTTGATATTTTCGCCCAATTCTCAACCATTTTTCAACATTTTTCCACTAGTTCTCGACTGGTCTCGACATAATGTATGAATTATGATTGTATGGTCTACTTGACTACTTTGAGTTTTTTTTTACTATGACAATTAACTAATTAAGTGTTATTATGTTTATTTTTCTCCTAAAATATCATTTTACTAGCTCATTTGGTCTTCTATGATCTTCTATTAGTGTAACATTATGAAGAATAGCCAATATTACCCTAGGTTTACATTAGAACTTCAGACCGACACTGCCAACATGTGTGTAAACCCAAACAACCACCATGTGTGAATATTTATACAGTTTTATGATTTAAATATGTTTATATATGCTAAAATAGGATTTCTCTAGAGTACCAATCATTAAAATGATTATTTTAGGGTCGAAACATACATTTTAAGCCTTCGTGGCTTTTGTGCAATGTCTCGCCAAGATCTTGACAGGGATCTCGGTTTCTCAAAGGGTTGAGACACCCTCTAGACTCGAGATTTTGAACCTTGGTCATACTTATGTTATACTTCATTCAAGAGAGGAAAGAAATAAAGCATCGGTCTGGTAAGAAGGTACCAGTAGAGTAAGAGAAGAAATATATACAGAAATTACTGAAGAAGAAACATCATCATAACTAAAGACCATGTTACCAAAAGAAAATAATTAAATAAACTAAGAAATAGTATATGTGGTTAAGATAAAGTAGCATGCCAGATTCTCATGTTCATCGATTGGCTTCATACTTAATGATGTAGTATAACCACACCATAAGGAAAGAAAAGGGGCCAATCCGTAGGCCAGATTCAACAGCCCACGAAGCCCATGTCAGCAGGCCATATTCAGCCAGCCCGGTTTCATTGATGAGCCAGCTGTGCAGCTGTAGCCTGATTGATCGATTAGTCTGCAAGAGTTTGAAGTTTCCAATCTTGTAACAGTGCTTAATTCAACAACTAGCTAGCGGCACAAAGATATAGAAAGAACACAAATTTGGAAGGATGCGATCATCGAAGGATGATTTTCTGGTCAAAGCAGGTGTTTCAGTTTAGTAGATTGTAGTAGGATTGTATTTCCTTTGTAGTTCAGTTTCCATTGATAGCTACTTTCCTAGTTGATTAGTTTCCATTGTTAGTTATACTTTCCATTATTAAGGTTCTGTTTAGAGTCTTATTTAAATCATGTAAAGGCTTAAACCAAGATAGTGGAGAGTTAGAAAAAGGGTTGCCAAGTGCAAGAATGGATGTGACGTACAGTTTGCTGTGTGAGACAGCTTAGGTGAGAGACCTAGGATTGTGGGATTTAACCAAACCAAGGGTGAGAGGCCCGCGGTTCTATCCTTTCTTCTTCTTATCTCTTTTTCTCCAATCAATCCATGTGAATGATCCGCTACTGCTGTCTATTTTCAATGCTTGAGGAATTCCAATGCAACAAATTGTCAGTATTGCATTTTCTTTAAATGTGGAGAGTCAAAAGCGATCCTTCTGTAGAATTGGTTCCTAGCCATATAGTTGGGAACTTGTTCTACATTATTTAGTATCATAGCCAAGTCTCTCACCCTTGATTTGGTTGACTCCCACAACCCTACATCTCTCACCTAAGCTATCTCACACAACAAACTGTATCTCACAGCCCATTCTTGCACTTGACAACCATTTTTTAACTCTCCACTGTCTTGGCTTAAGCCTTTACAAGATTTAAATAGGACTCTAAATAGAACCTTAAGAATGGAAAGTAGAACTAACAATGGAAACTAACTAAGTAGGAAACTAATCAACTACGAAAGTAGCTATTAATGGAAACTGAACTACAACGGAAATAAAATCCTACTACAATCTGCTAAATTGAAACACCAGCTTTGACCAGAAAACCGCATCCTTCCAAATTTGAATATTTTCCATATCCTTGTGCCACCAGTTAGTTATTGAATTAAGCACTATTACAAGATTGGAAACTTCAAATTCTTGCAAATGAATCGATCAATCAATTAGGCTACAGCTGCACAAATGGTTCATCACTGCAACTGGGCTGGCTGAATATGGACTGAACATGGCCTGCTGACATGGGCTTCGTGGGCTGTTGAATCTGGCCCACCGATTGGCCCCTTTTCTTCCCTTATGACATGGTTGTACTGCATCACTTAGTATTAAAATGGTGATGCAGTATCAACTAGCTTGCAGCACATTCAAGTCAGCTGGTACTATTCACATGAACAGAACTTGTGGGCCCCACAAGAAACCTCCATTTATTGTTGCCACTAGCTGTCCTTCTAGAAGCTACCTTAATTGATGTAGAGTAATCCCTAAACAACTCTTATAGCAAGTTATATCAAAAGTTTCTATTTTAGTTTAGATTTAAGACTTCCTTTTTTCTTTTTTTGTCTTTTTGTATTCTAAGGGGGTGTTTGGTAACACTCCAGAAGTTGGATTCTGACTTCTGGAGCATAAATGGAGTAGAAGCTTGTTTGGTAACCCGGTTCGGACTTCTGGAGAATCCATGAGTGAACCGGCTCCAAATGAGCTCTAGAATCTAATTTTTTGGAGCATCAAATAGATGTTTTTCGACTTCAGAGCACAATTTTGGAGTACAAATTACCCCACACCACTACTACCACCAACTACCACTACCACCACCACAACCCACCAGCCACCAGCCACCACCCACCACCGCCACCACCCTCCACCACCCACTGCCGCCACCACCACCACCACCACTACACTGCCACCACCCACCGCCACCTACCATCGCCACCACCACCAGTCACCGGTCACCAACCACCGCCACCTACCATCGCCACCATCACCAGCCACCAACCACCGCCACCACCACCTACCACCACCACCATCACCCACCACCACCGCCACTACCACCACTACCACCACTCCCCGTCGCCATCACCACCAACCACCCACCACCGCCACCACCATCCACTGCCACCTACTATCGCCACCACCACCAGCCACCAACCACCACCACCACCACCCACCAACTATCACCCACCACCACCGCCACCACCACCACCCCCCGTCGCCACCACCACCAACCACCCACCACCGCCACCACCATCTACCACCGCCACCACCATCCACCACCAACCACCGCCACCTACCATCGCCACCACCACCAGCCACCAACCACCGCCACCACCACCGACCCACCAACCACCGCCACCACCACCCACCCACCACCTCCACCAACTATCACCCACCACCACCGCCACCACCATCCATTACCACCCACCACCACCGCCACCACCCTCCACCACCACCACCACCCACCCACCGCCACCCTTCACCACCACCCCCCACCCACCACCACCGTCAACAACCATCACCATTCACCACTAGTGCCACCATTCATCACCCACCAACACTATTTTGGAGTTCATGACTAAATTAGGTTAACAAACATGTTTCTACTCCTATATACTCCTGAATCCTTTTGAAGTTGGAGTAGAAATTTGAACCAGAAGTAAGAATCCCAGAGTTGAAGTTTTAACAAACAACCCCTAAGGCAGCCTTTTTTTTTTTTAATGTCTTATTTGTAGTTCCCATGTTTTGGGGACAGTTTTCAATGTCTAGGAATTGTTTTCTAAGTCATGCTTTTGTTTCCTAGGTCTAGGGTATCAATTTATTGGTTTTAGATTCTAGGTGTTGAGAATTCCATTTAGTCTTGGAATTCCAACAGTCCATTTAATTCATGTTAATGTAGCCAAGTAGCTGTTAAGCCTCTTATATCCCCATATAATGGAATTATGGGTTGCTGTTACAGTAATCAAAACTTTGTGAAAATATTCTCTTAGAGAACCTACTTGTGAGAATCAAGTGTGCCTAGGTATGACTCCTATGGCTGGCCAACTAGTAGGACTCTAGGTTGCCACATATCTATATTCATCTTCAATTATCATCATCACTTTCATCCATATTCATCACCATCGTATGTATTTTATTTTACACCTGGATACATGGAATAAAATCTCGGTAAGATCTCGCCAATCTCGCCATTAGCCGAGACGAAAACAGGGTCGATAACCCTTTTCGTCTCGGGAGATGCATAATCTCGCCGAGATTTTGGTAAATCTTGAAATTTCTCACCATTTCTCGCCAATTTCTCATCGAGAAATTGCTTTTTTTTTTTTCTTTTTTTTTCTCTTTATAAAATAGAGAAGTCATTGTTCTCGGTCGAGAACTCGACCGAGAACTGTTGTTTCCTCTTCTTTGTTAGTTTTTTGAAGATTTTCTCATTTCTTCCTCATTCTTTCTTTGTTTGAACTTTTAACTTGTAACGAGTGGTGCTTCAGACTGCGGGGATTGCTGTGGGAGCTTCATATCAATTGTTGAAGGTAAGTTTCTTGCCAAAAAATGAGATTTTTACATGAGACTATGAGGAAGAAAAAAAAAATTTCTAGAATGTGATTTTGTTTCTCTTTCCCCTAATGCATTATGTTATTGTCTCATTTGCCATATTTGATTGAATATAGTAACCAATATTAGCCTAAATTTACAACAGATTTCAGCGTTGACTGTCAAAACATGGGTGTAAACCCAAACAACCACAAAGAGTCGTTATTTTTACAATTTTATACTCTAAATGTATTTATGTATGTAAAATGAAGTTCTCCTGAAGTTGGAGACCTAAAAAATGAATTTTTGCTACGGAGATAGAAAAAGCTGTCTCGGACAAAATGCAGTGTCTCGACGAGATCTCACCGAGATCTCAGTTTCGGAGGAGACCAAGACTCCTCCGAAACCCGAGATTTTAAACCTTGCCTGGATAATATTCTCCAACAGCCCTCGATCATGGCTTGCCAGCTTTTAGGTCAACACCAAATGGAGTCAATCTTAGCTCTAGATCTACTGGTTTTAGCAATGGCCTACAAGAATTCCAGCACATTGTTGAGGTTCTGAACAAAGAGATTAATATTTCTTAGGTCTAGTACTCTAGTCTAGTGACATGTATCAACCCATAAAAAGATCATAATAATTTCAGTCAGTAAAAATAATGAGATATTGTCCCCAAATTGCACATTTTTAAATGATTTCTCATGACCTGTATAACTGCAATTGCAACCATTCCCGAGGGTTAATGCATGTTTTGCTACCAAAATTGCAAAAAAATACATGCTTTTGCGAAATCAAAAGACCCCAAAAAAGAGATATGTTACTCGAAATACATTTGGGCATATATGCGTTGTTTGAGCTCATCAAGAAATTCCATTAAATTCCCTCCTTTTTATTAAAAAAATATATAAAATCCCATCTGCAATGTATACTTAAACATACCCCCTAGCAATCCGAGCAGTACTTTTTAGAGCACGCCAAGCGGTCAGTGCAGCAAAAGGAATTGTGCTTGCCTCCTACAAGATCAGACAAAATTTTGGCCAATGTTAAGTCTGCAAACAAAGAAAAATAAGTTTTTCTATTATTAGACTGATCAACATCAGCATATGTGGGATATGATTTAAAAAAAGAAGAGTTTTTTTATCCAATACCATGTGGAAAAAGAAAAGTTAAACAACAGAAAACAGCATGCAGAGGAATTCAATTTTAAAGAAAATCACTGATAAAAGAAATTATGGAACTTAAGGAGAGTGTATCTAGCAATGCAGATGATAAGACAAACTATATAAAAGCCATGGCCTTTAGAAGGAATTAACCACAAGAGGTTAAACTCATTAAGAATGGAAGAAGTCAAATGGAAAAAATAATACCCATTTTGTATTAGAAATTTACTTAAATAAAAATAACTCAACAGGCGATCAACAACTTACCACATGTGTAACAGAAGACGGTTTTGTAGTAAGTTCATCTTCTGAAAGAATGGCATAGTCAGCATAAGTACCTCTGACAGCAGTTGGATGTAGCGCACCAAAGACTTCTTGACCAACACGTAGAGATCGCACTGAACCTCCAATTGCTGCCACTTCACCACTAATATCGCGACCCAAAATCAGAGGAAGAAGTGGTTCAAATATCGAACGTCCATAACCAGATCGCATCTGAAAATTAAATTTGGAGGGGAGAAAAAGGATCAAAGAGGATCACAAGATACTGAAGGAAGAGGCTGCATTTGGATAAGTTTCTGGAAGCAACCTTTTAGATTCACAAAAGGCAAAATCAGGAAACCAAAAAGTTTCCTCCTGCTTCCAAAAACACATCTAAGCAACTTTGTGGCTCAAAATTAGTTATATGTTTTGATTTTACTTTTGCTTATTTTTTTATTTTTTCTCTTGGGTGGCAGTGATAGTTTTAAAATTCGAAGCTTTGTTTAAAGTTGCAGTAGAGTCTACTCAAGTTCAGTGTTATTGGGTCAATATTGGAAAGTTGATTCTAAGTATGTTTTTAGAAATTTTCACCGTTGCCTAAGTTCAAACCTGGTCTGATATTTGTTCCAGTAACTTTTATAGAAAGGTCAAGTTCTCAAGCCTCTTAGCAAGCCACACATACCCACTTTCAAAAAAGGGGGAAAATCTTGTTCGTTATCACTAAAAGATGTCGAACTGGAACCCCATTTTCTCTAGAAGAACAGAGGAAAGTTCCAAAAACCAAACAGTACTTCTTAAGATTAGTTCCCACCAGGATTCTTCAGTAGTTAGTTGGTCTGTCCTCGTTCTAATTCGTACAGTCCTGGAAAACACTCAAGATGAGTGCAAGGAGATCAAAAGCAACCTAATTCTGATGCCCTTTTCTCAGGGCAGTATGAACTCCATCAACTTCCTCTGCAGAGGTGAAGTGATAACTTACTGCAGGATTCTTAATTTGGTACTCAGTCCCTTGAGATTTTTGTCTCCAAATCCCACAAAGCTTTCTTCCAAGAAAATAAGTGAATTAAAGAGAGAAGAGGGGGGGGGGGTGGGGTAGTTTATTGGTAAAATGTAAATCAATAATCCATAATTTATATTCCGACAACACAATATATGTCAAAGCTAATTTGATTCAACGACCCAGAGTCTGAAAGAGTGAGAAGACATTTAAAAAAAAAAAAAAAAAAAAAAAAGCAGCAGAATTTCTTTGAAGAAAAGCACAAAGCGTAGTTCGGTTCTCCTCTAACTGTTCTTCCTTGTGCTTCTTCTTCCCATATCGCAAATATCAGAGACTCGACGGCCACTATTTTGAATCTCAATTTCAAGACGGAGGAATCGAATTTGGAGTGACCAGTCCCCAGATCGTCAGATCAATATCCATCCAAATTTTTGCCTTAAATCATTATTTCTTAATTTCATTTGAAGTTCCACATTAATTGCCTAAGAATAAAACAGTGAACCTAAATCTACATTAAACAGTTTCAGTTTACGTTCTTGAAATGCAAGAACCAAGCGCGTCCAATTTCCTCTAGAATTTCCCATTTACTCATGAAGAACTCCATAATAGGACCAAAAACTAGTCAAATAAATAGAACTGTAACACTTACCCGCGTATCAAGAGGATTAATCGATACAGCACGAGCTCGAACAAGTACATCGTGAGGCTTCAGATTAGGAACTTCAACATTGGGACGAACTTCAAGTATTTCAGGTCCGCCAAATCGCGGCACAAGAACCGCTCTGCAACTGGTGATGATATATCTAACAGACCCTAGAGAACGATGCAATTCAGCCTCCAGAACCGATCCTACGGAACCACATAGTCTCCATGGTGGCATTGTCCACGATCCCGAACAAACGAAAGCTTGATTGTATAATACTTTATACCAAACCGCCCTGGATGAAAAGAGAAAAGTAGAGAAGAAAATGCGAAGATGCTGAAAAGAAGAAGAAATGTGAGCTTTCGGACGTGTCTGGTTTCCATCCGCGGAACCTCGACGATACTTATATGTAGCTGGCGGCTGTTGGGCCGTTGGTCTTAAAATGGTTGAGCATTTTCAGTTTAGGCTTTCGTTTGTGGTTTCGGTATGTTTCTCCCGCTAAGGCTTATACGGCTTTAACTCCTCTACACGCACGGGTTAGGGAATAACACAAAAGGGTATTTTTGCGAATAAGAAAACAGATGTCACTTTAGCTACACACACGGTTAGGGAATGATAAAAAGGGCATTTATGAAAATAAAAGAACAGATGTTGTCTTGTGATCGAATGAGCAGCGTAAACGTGCGGGCAGAGGAATTATCCTCGGCGGCTCGCCTTATACAGTGGCGTCAGTCGTCGGGTAATTTGACGTCCGCTCTTATCCTGTGCACAAGCCACGTGGATCTATACTTGAAATGTCTGTCTCATCACTCATGACTCTGTATGCAATCTGGGCCGGTAATCCCAAGGAGTAATGGGCCCATTTGCAAGAGTTCTTTATTCTTATGGGCCTCGGTCCTGTGGGTTGCTGGGTCTTGTATGATCCAGAGGTTTAATGCAGTATGGGCCGGGCTAAATGGTTTCAGCCAAGAAATATCCAAGCAATAAGGTTGCAAGCAGGCCCACAATTAGTGGGATTTGTTTGTTTTTCCTTTTTAACATTGGATTTCAAAAAGTTCCAATTATCGGGATTAGAGTGGCCGATCTAGATCTGGATTCGCTAACACCAATCCATCTCATATTTGCCGGATCTAAGGTCTTGGTTTTGTTTGCTTGCAAGGGGAATTGAAGGGAAGGGAAGCGAAATTTTTAAATTTTAAATGGAAACTTTTGTAATGATTACAGCACATGCTATCACATTGCTATGTAATTAATTCCAAATTTTTCCACATTTAGTTATTAACTTACATTTCACTTTGCATCCAAACTCTTCTCATTTGAAAAGGAAAATAAATTTTAATCTTAGAAGTATCATTACTAAATATGTTAAGAAATTTAGGTAATTTATATAATCATGTTATGTTACAATTATAAAAGTTTTCATTTAAAGTATAAAAATTTCACTTCCATTCCCTTCACTTTCCCTTACAACCAAACAAAGCATAAGGATTTCTATAGAAATAGGGGAAAATTTTCTTTGATATAGGCTATATGAACAAGCTATGTATCATACACCCTCTCACAGTGTGTCCCTGTTGTAGGGGTGGAGACTTTGCTAGAGCTTCCATGCTTGAATGAAGATGAGTGGAGATAGGTGCTCCTCTCTATCTCTCACTTTCTCTTTTTCACGTTTTGGAGTGGGGGGCTATGAATTTTGTGGGTCCTCTTAAGAGACCCCATGTGTCACACCCCAAATTCTGCACCATTCAAAACGGTGTGATGAACCGCTATAAACCAACAGTTCAATCAGGATCTCTATTAGGCGGTATCTATTAGAAATAAAATCACGCACATCCACAACCATAATCAGAATAAATACACAATAGCGGAAGTCTTATATAAAGGAACTGAGCATTCTAAATGTAATAACCATAATTAAAATTTCAAATTATTGTTGTATCAACTGAGACATAACTAAATAAAATATCAATTACATCTTTTATAAAATCCAAATAAAATTCTAATGGAACACGCATGAGTTGCACTCGCATGAGAGGTCATGCGTATCCTCTAAGTCTTCAACCTCCATTGCAGCAACGCGCGCATACACCGAATCATTTATATAATCTGCAACTGTGGTACCTGCATCATCAACTAAAAATATTTGACGTCGAGAGGGTGAGCACACATCATGGCTCAGTGAGCAAACAAAATAATGCAACAAACGTATGCATGCATTCAATTCATATATTTGGTCTGGTAAATAAGTTTGCAATGTGTTATAGAAAGGATAGCTGGCCAAAGATCACGTTTATTGACGCCGCACCTCTATATACGAGTGTATGAAGCCGCCCAAAGGTAACGTTTATTGTCGACTCACATGCACCTAATTCATGGACAATGTACACACAAAAGTTACGTTTATTGTTGTACCCATTGCCCATACCAACACGTAAGCCCCTACTGGCGAGGGCTTGCAAACTGGGGTCGCAAATAACCAATCCTAATGCCAGACAATGTATCCCAGGCCTCACCCCAGCATCCCTCAATACGTCCATAGAGATAGAGCTAGGGTCTGGTGACCAAGATGAACCACAGTGTCAGGTCCCCCCTGATACCCTACGACGTATTAGTTTCGCTAAGGTAATGGCGATACGATGATGTTTAGTGGACAAGACTTGAGTTAGAGATAGAGCTAGAGTTTGGTGACCAGGATGAACCACATTGTCACGTCCTCCCCCTGATACTTGCTCGCATCAAGCACACCAACCATACACATACATTCACATGCCTATTCCTATCATCATCATCATCATCATCATGTTATAAACAATAATTAAATATGCATGAATAGTAATAATAGAAATATTAGATGACATGTTGAATGCACATAACAAGCATATGCACATAGAATCAATCATGGCATTGGACTCAAAATAAAACATTTTATTATTAATCAATTAGTTTAGGTTTTGTTCCCTTACCTTTACTTGATCATAGGTCATCTTTCAAGCTTTAAGAATCAACTATATATCGATATTATATCACTAGAAAACCTAACAAAGTCGATAGAATTTAATTAGAATTAATTCGAACTTTAAAAAGCATGCTGCTAACTGGGGGTCGATGCTAGGGTCGGAGGTTTGATCGACCCTGGGTGCGACCACCCCTATTCTAGACTTTTCGAACACTGGGGGTCGATGATCAGGGTCTGGTAGGGTTGATTGGCCATCGATCCCCATGCGACCTCCTGTGGGTTTTGTCAATTTTTCTTCCTTCAGTTCATTCTTTGTGTTTGGGGTCCTATGGCTTACTCCTACAATCCATTCCACACATGTTCTATGGTCTAGAACCGTAGTTCATTCACCTATATGGATTTCATGATTTCCCCCATGGTTTTCCATGAAAATCTAACCATGGGTGGATGATTTGGGTTCCTCCTAGATCATTCCCTCTTTTCTATCTATTCTAAGGTCTGTAGAATTACATGGAGTTGGTATCCATACCTGAGAATTAGGCTTGTTTCTCTGAAGCCTTCTCCTTGATCTTCTTCTCTACTTTCCTTCTCTTCTCTTCTCTTCTCCTTCTCTTTCTCTCAATCCAATTAGGGTTCTAAAAGGAGTGAAAGAGGCTTAGGGACGTCCTATTTATAGAATAAAAACTCCTAAAATAAGTCTCATTGAGATTAGGAATGTGTAAGACCCGCACTCCATAAACCCAGTCTAAACCTTGGTTTCATGTCGTAACAGGTCTTTCGATCATCACCGGGCCAGACGGGACGAGCGGATGACAAACAGGTACGAAGTCAGATCAAAGACGGTCAAATAAGTGTTATTTTATGTTGACCGATCGATGGTACCTGTAAGACCCGCACGCCACGAACCCGGTCTAACCTTACATTTCGTGTCGTGATCCGTTTACATATCATGATCGAGCCAAGTGGACCAAGTGTGTGAAGAAACCCAAGACCCAGTATGAAAATTTACTCAAAAACAGTCAAAATGAGGGTAGGGTCGCATGCCTAAACAGGCAGGTCCGACCCCCCCATCGACCCCCACCATCGACCCGTGACTAGGGGTCGCAGGGGGTCTCGGATTGTCCGACCCCCCCATCGACCCCCCCATCGACCCTCGGTATTCGGTAAAAATAGCACGAACCAAAAATTAGTAAACTTTCCTAATTTCAATTGGAACCTTTCCTAAACTCAATGTGACTTATTTTGGGAGGTTTTACTCTATAAATAGAACGTCCCTAAGCCTCTTTCACTCCTTTTACAACCCTAATTGGATTGAGAGAAAAAGAAGAGAAGGAAAACTTGAAGAAAAGGCTAAGGAAGAAGAAGTTCAGAGATGTCCTGGAAACTCAGAGTACAAAAGTTTTGAACCTTAATCCCCATCTGAATTGAAAGCTTATAATAGATTATGATGAAGTTAAGTTAGGAGAAACCCTGATACTATCCATCCATGGTTAGGTTTCAATAGAAACCATGGAGGAGATCATTGAAACTATGTAGGTGAATAAATAATAGTTCTAAACCATAGAACAGGTATGGAATTGACTATAGAAGGAAGCCATGAGACCCAAACATGAAGGAATGGACGAAATTTGATATTTTTGACTCAAACCATGGGGGGTCGCACCTAGGGTCGATGGAACATCCCACCCTAGCATCGACCCCCAGCATTCGGGAAGCCCAGGAAAAGGGTAGTTACACCCAGGGTCGATGGAAAGTCCGACCCTGGCATCGACCCCCAGTTAACAACATGCTTTTTAAAGTCCGAATTAATTCTAATTAAATTCTATCGACTTAGTTAGGTCTTCTAGTGATATAACATCGATATATAGTTGATTCTTAAAGCTTGAAAGAAGACCTACGATCAAGTAAAGGTGAGGGAACAAGACCTAAACTAATTGATTAATAATAAACTGTTTTATTCTTGAGTCCAATGCCATGATGTTATGCGTATATAATTGTTATGTACATTCAACATGTCATCCAATATTTCTATTATTACTGTTCATGCATATTTATTTATTGTTTATGATAATGATGATTATGATAATGATAGGAATAGGCATGTGGATGTATGTGTGTGGTTGGTGTGATGCGAGCAAGTATCAGGGGGAGTGTCATAGGCCGGGCCTCAGCATTCTAGCTCTATCTCCAACTCAAGTCTTGTGCATTAGCATCATCGTATCGCCATTACTTTAGCAGAACTATTACGTCGTAGAGTATCAGAGGAGGTGGTCTCGGTCCTTGTAGTCTCTGACTCTACCGGGGGGCCTTAGCTCTATCTCTACGGGAGTTCTGAGGGATGCTGGGGTGAGACCTTGGATACATTGTATGGCATTAGGATTGGTTAGTTGCGAGCCCAATTTGCAAGCCCTCGCTAGCAGGGGCTTACGTGTTGGTATGACACTGTACAGCAATAAACGTTAACCTTTGTTGTACAATGTTCATGGTAGGGTGGATGGGGATGACAATAAACGTTAACCTTTGGGCGGGCTTCCACACCCTGTGTATAGAGGAGGGGTCAATAAACGTTAACCTTTGACCTCCAACCCTTTCTATTGCACATTGCAAACTTATACATCAGACCAAAGATATGAAATGAATGCATGCATATGTTTGTTGCATTGTTTTGTTTTCTCACTGAGCTCAAGTTGGAGAGCTGACCCTCGCGCGTGCAATTCTTATAGTTTTTGATGTTGCAGGTACTATGATTGAAGATTTATGTCTACACGCCAACATATGAACATGTGGCGGATATGATGAGCAAGCTGTAGAGGACGAACATGGTTTGTTAAGCGAGCGTTTCAGCGGTGGATACGTTTAGTGTTTAGTTTCCATAATTGGATATTGTAATATGTATTAAATTATGTTTTGGTTACTTGGAAATAAATAAAATATTCATTATTTATCATGATTAGACCTCAGTTCATTATCTGTAAGACTTCCGCTATTTACTTTATTACCTCTGATTAATGTGGAATGTGTTTTGGTTTATCATATGTGAGATAGCCTATTTGAGATCCTGGTTGAACCGTTGGATTATTGATGGTTCATCACACCATTTTGGTTAGTCAAAATTTAGGGTGTGATAACTTGGTATCAGAGCTCTCATAGGTCTTATCCATTAAACCTGAATACTATTACTAGAGTCCATGAACTGAGTTAGGATAAATTAAAAGTTTTAATACAAACACACCATAAGCACCTGTGTTGGTTGAGACAGAACTTGACAGGACAATAATGTACATATAAAAGGTGGAATCATATATATACACTCAAACAAAAAGAGAAGACCAAAATTTATCCTGATAAACAAATAATATAAGGTATTATCTATAAGTCGGGCAGTTATCTAGGAATACAAAGAATATAGTACAGTAAGAAGAAGGAAGCATTTGTAAAGCAGAAAAATTGAATACCGAGTTGGTACTCACAAGATGTGAAACTCGATGTATGACAAAGGAAGGAGAAAAGGGCTAGTAATGCCTAAATCCCTATAGAGGAAAAGGAAAAGAATCTCGAGCTAAATCCAACAGAGATAGGAAAATAATGGTCATGCATTAAGAATAAGAGTAACTACAAGGAGATAGAGCAATACTCCTTAATAACGTGGAAACTCAGAGTGAGATCCACCATAAGCTGATCCATTACCCGTTGAGCATTAAGCAGATGTTGCAACTTGACCCCACCACTATCTGGGTCGAGAATGGGTAATGAAAACTCATCTGAGTAGATGCTAAATACTGATAATCAGATTGGAGCAAATAAAAAGAGGTGAACAACCAGACCACTCCAGCCAACCACCTGGACTACCAATTACCTTGGCCACGGTTGTCATAAACTTGACCTAATAAAATACAAGAGCAACAATAGATGAGACCGACTATGCAAGTTGCTATGTAAATCACTACCCAAGTTGCTGATGCTACATCAACACCTCCAGGTCAAACCAAGTACGATATTAATTGGTAGCATCACTGTACCCCAACACCTATTAGCTATAACACAGTGCCTACCACACAACAAGTCCTAGTAATGCACACCCTAGTGTAGAAGTTTGGTGCACGACAAGCAGTGTATCAAGGTGGTTAACCTTATCAGCCACCGATGTATGGGATAGTTGCATCATGACAGAATGATCCGACAAGGATTGAAAAATGTCTTCTGAAGATGATGCCTCGGATATTTTTAGCAAAAGATCAAATCTATTATGGCCATATAACTAGATAGGTTTATATATGATGGGGTGCATTGTTGACTTACTCTTATGATTATAGAGGATGCACATACCTGATTCTAATTTTCGTGTCTTGATAGGGTATCTTCTTGATTCAACCTGTCAATTGAAGTTATAGATATTGTTTCTTTAGTATTAGTCCTGATTATACCAATCTGAGCCACTTTTATGATCGACAACATGAACAGAGATACAAACTGAATGAATAGTTAAATGTTTAATCATGTTGAGCGTACATCTTCTGATTTATACTTGATTTATTGATGTACGAAATCTTCTTCAGATTTATTCCTGTAATGCCTTGACCAATGGCATTATATATTCAATAGAACTGTAATCTTGAGGTTAAGAATTATAAAACCTCTATTTCCATGAATTTGGACCACCGTGCAACTTAACGACCTTTTAATGCCAGTTGGATTACCATAGAATTACTCTTGATTCTTTAAACCTAGGTTCACTAGATAAAGCAAGTGTTTGTCATTATGCTAAATCGACAGAAGGAAGTGAATCACTATTGGATGAACATTTTGATTCATACACTCCCTGACCTTTGTTGATAAAGATGATTAGTGATAATGAATTATTAGAAGAAAGAGGATTGGATTCAGATTAAATGCTATAGCCAATGAACCTCAGATGATGTAATGGAGAATCTATTTTGAGATTGCTGAATGGATGGATATGAGTTATGTCTATAAAAGAGTGCATGAGAAAAAGTGAGAACTATCAAGGGTAGCCAGTAAAGAAATAGATAACATTCAAGTAAAGTTAAAGATGGTTATATCGGTATGAATTTTGACAAGGTAGAAGATTCCTAAAGACAAATCTAAGAGTAGATACTAGGATAAAGTAAAAAATCATGGCATTAATACTACTCAGTTTAATATAATGATAATTGAGTTATGCCCAATGTTGAGTGATATGATTAAAAAAAGACCAAAAGAGTTTGGCTGAATTAATGAAATTACAAGCATATACCCTAATGCTTATAAATATGAGATTTTGACGATAGTCTTTGAAAAATCATAAGAGATGAAGAAACTAGGCAAACTCTTAAGACCCTTACACCAGATTTTGGTAGTTCAAGCCCTTTTGGACTAAATGTTGCATTAGATGAGTGTTATGGACAATGTTCGAATCGTATGGATGGATGGAATTTGGATGCAACCTAATTAGACTTGAGATGGCAAACTTTGACGTCATCTTGGGGATAGACTGGTTGTCTCAACACTCTACAAGTGATTATGTGCATAGAAGAGGTTATCATTCAAGAATTGAGATGACATATAATTTAGTTTTATTGGAAGTAAGTTGCTCAAGAAGTGAAAGCTGATCCTCTCTATGCTAAGGGCGAAGAGATGCTTTGAAGAGTAATAAGTTGGATATATGGTATTTGTGGTATACGTTACCAAAGAAGCACCACAGATGGAAGATATTGATGTGATGCATAAATTTTCTGATGTGTTTCCAGGAGAGTTACTTGGGTTACCATCTGATCATGCGACCGAGTTCGTCATCGACTTGTTACCAAAAATGATACTTGTGTCAAAGGCACCTGTAGAGTAGCTCCTACGGAGTTGAAGGGACGAAGACTCAACTACAAGAGTTATTAGACAAGGGTTCTAATCGGCTAAGTATTGCATCACGGGGAGCACCAATGCAATTCGTGAAGAAGAAGGATGATAGTGTTGTCTGCATATAGACTACCGAGAATCAAACAAGCTCAAGGTCAAGAATCGATATCTACTATCTCAGATCAATGATTTGTTTAAATAGTTGCAAGGAGCAAAGGTATTTTCTATGGTTGATCTTCGATTAAGATATCATCAGCTGAAAATTTTGGACAGCGGTATCTTGAAGATAGCTTTTAGAATCGAGATTGACCAATTATGAGATCTCGATTATGACGTTTGGATTAACCAATGCCCTTACATCTTTTATTGAACGAATGAACTAGGTGTTTCATGACATGTTGGAGACGTCGGTCATAGTTTTCATAGATGATATTTTGATTTATTCCAAGAATGAAGCAACTCATACAACGGATCTTAGAACAGCTTCACAACAGCTGAGAAGTGAAAAGCTTTATGTCAAGTTCAAGAAATATGAGACATGATTAAACAAAATGATCTTCTTAGATCACGTAGCATCCTAAAAAGGGATTAAAGTGGACCCTATTAAGATAGAGGTAATCATATGGTGAGAAACACCTAAAGAGTATTGCAAAGATCAGAAGTTTCTTGGGTTTAATTGGTTATTACAGATGATTTGTAGAGGACCACTCTAAGATCGCAAAACCTATTACCAAGCTAACCAGGAAGGGATAGGAGTTTAATTGGACTGACAAGTGTGAAGAATGATTGATATCAGCTTCCATCTTGATCGTTCTGGTACTAGGGAACCTTTTACCCTATACATCATAGCTTTTGGATTGGATTTAGGATGCAGGTTGATGCAAGGTAAATAAGCAATTGCATATGCTTCAAGAAAACTGAAGGAGCATGAGACGAGTTACCCTACACATTATCTGGAATTACTGATGATGAATTATGCAATAAAGACTTGGAGACATTATCTAAACGGAGAAGAATTTTAGATCAAGAGTTTTATTTATCTCTTCATCAGAAAGAGTTGAACATGAAGTAGAAAAGATGGTTAAAACATTGAAGGATTAAGACTACAGTATTCAGTGTCACTCGAGCAAGACTAATGTAGTAGCTAAGCCTTAAGAAGAAAGGGAATTATGAAGTCCAAGGAAGGACTCAGTGTAAATGCTACCTTATGTTTCGCAGCAATAGATTCAGATTTGGAAGAAGAGTAACATATAATAGAAACTCGTGACGATCCAATTAAGTGAGAATTTATGGATGAACTTATGGAGCAATAGTTCATAAGTTGCACTTGTGGCATTAATGATCATTTTTAAGTTGATGGATGAAGTAAAAGTAACAATTTTATTAGATCTGTATATAAGAACAATGCAAGGAGATTTAGAGAAAGAAAAACTCAATCCTGAATTACTTGGGATGCAGAGACGGTACTCAGATACAGAGGTAGATTCTGAATACATGAAGATAAAGACTCGAATATTATGAAGAAGATAATGATAAGAATCCATTGTACTCAATATTCAGTACATCCTAGAGTACCAATATGTATCATGACCTGAAGAGATTGTATTAGTAAAGAGGAATGATAACAAATGTGGTTAATGCGTGTTCCAGTATCTGAATTATCAGTAAGTAAAGGCTGAAAGACAAAGACCAATATGGCTTACTACAACCACCATCGGAGCCAGTCTGGAAGTGAAACCACATTACAATGAATTATGTCACTGATTTGCCACTGACTCCCAGATCGGTTGACGCAGTATGGGTGATTGTTGATCGCCTTATGAAAATAGCTCATTCTATTGCTATACGACCTCGGTATGCTTTGGAACAACTAACTAAGCTATATGTGGATAGTATTGCCAGATTGAATGGTATGCATGAGAGCTTAGTGTCGATCAGAGGCTTATGCCTTATCTCAAAGTTTTGGGAGGATCTATAGGAAATAATGGAAACAAAGTTGAAGCTTAGTACCGTATTTTACCTTAAACCGATGGACAGTCGGAGCGGACTATATAGATCCTAAGAGATATGCTCCGAGCTTGTAAAATTGATTTCAAGGAACTTGAGTTGAGAAGATTAACCGTAAATTGAAGTTGCTACCAAGCTACTAGGTAAATGTCACCTATAAAGCATGGTAAGGTAGAAATATCAAATTCCTTTGTTTTGGAATGGAGTTAGTGAATGAAGAGTTTTAAGACCTGACTCTATTGAAGAAAACTATCGATTGGCAGACAAGATCAAAGAAAAGGGACAGGATAGCTCAAGATATCAGAAGAGACACCAAGACCTTAAGTTCGCCATAAGTGACAAAGTGCATCACTTATGCGTAGTTTGAAATGATTAGACAAGAAGAAAAAGTTGTATTCTATATAGGTGTTGGATCTTATAGACATTGGAGAGAAAAGCTGCATATCAATTAACGTTACCACTATCCATGTCTAGTGTGCATGATGTATTTCGTGTGTCTCTATTAAAGAAGTACATTGGAGATCCATATCAAGGATATTGACCACGGAATCACTGGATTAGATAGAAGATTTAACTATTGAAGTGGTACTAGCCTAGTTCACTAGTTGGAAGGTACAACATCTCAAAAACTGAGATAATTATTATATAAAGGTAACCTGGCAAAGACAAAACGTGGAGTGCACAGGAGGAAGAAAATGCAATGCAAAAATAGAATTCCCACCTATTGACTCCGAAGTAAATTCAAATTTTGAGGACAAAATTTATTTTAAGGAGGGGGGAGTTGTAAGATCCGTACGTTCAAATTTGGAGGACGAAATTTCTTTTAAGGGTGGTGGAGTTGTAAGACCCGCATGCCACGAACCCGGTCTAACCTTACATTTCGTGTCGTGACCCGTCTACATATTATGGTCGAGCCAAGTGGTCCAAGTGTGTGAAGAAACCCAAGACCCAGTATGAAAATTTACTCAAAAATAGTCAAAATGAGGGTAGGGTCGCATGCCTAAACAGGCAGGTCCGACCCCCCCATCGACCCGTGACCAGGGGTCGCAGGGGGTCTCGGATTGTCCGACCCCCCCATCGACCCCCCATCGACCCCCGATATTCGGTAAAAATAGCACGAACCAAAAATTAAGAAACTTTCCTAATTTCAATTGGAACCTTTCCTAAACTCAATGGGACTTATTTTGGGAGGTTTTACTCTATAAATAGGACGTCCCTAAGCCTCTTTCACTCCTTTTACAACCCTAATTGGATTGAGAGAAAGAGAAGAGAAGGAAGAGAAGAAGAGAAGGAAAACTTGAAGAAAAGGCTAAGGAAGAAGAAGTTCAGAGATGTCCTGGAAACTCAGAGTACAGAAGGTTTGAACCTTAATCCCCATCTGAATTGAAAGTTTAGAATAGATTATGATGAAGTTAGGTTAGGAGAAACCTTGATACTATCCATCCATGGTTAGGTTTCAATGGAAACCATGGAGGAGATCATTGAAACTATGTAGGTGAATAAAATATAGTTCTAAACCATAGAACATGTATGGAATTGACTATAGAAGGAAGCCATGAGACCCAAACATGAAGGAATGGATGAAATTTGATATTTTTGACTCATACCATGGGGGGTCGCACCTAGGGTCGATGGAACATCCGACCCTAGCATCGACCCCCAGCATTCGGGAAGCCCAGGAAAGGGGTAGTCGCACCCAGGGTCGATGGAAGGTCCGACCCTGGCATCGACCCCCAGTTAACAACATGCTTTTTAAAGTCCAAATTAATTCTAATTAAATTCTATCGACTTGGTTAGGTCTTCTAGTGATATAACATCGATATATAGTTGATTCTTAAAGCTTGAAAGAGGACCTACGATCAAGTAAAGGTGAGGGAACAAGACATAAACTAATTAATTAATAATAAACTGTTTTATTCTTGAGTCCAATGCCATGAATAAAGCTATGCGTGTATAATTGTTATGTGCATTCAACATGTCATCCAATATTTCTATTATTACTGTTCATGCATATTTATTTATTATTTATGATAATGATGATGGTGATGATGATAGGAATAGGCATGTGGATGTATGTGTGTGGTTCGTGTGCTTGATGCGAGCGAGTATCAGGGGGAGTGTCATAGGCCGGGCCTCAGCATTCTAGCTCTATCTCCAACTCAAGTCTTGTGCATTAGCATTGTCGTATCGCCATTACTTTAGCAGAACTATTACGTCGTAGAGTATCAGGGAAGGTGGTCTCGGTCCTTGTAGTCTCTGACTCTACCGGTGGGCCTTAGGTCTATCTCTACGGGCATTCTGAGGGATGCTAGGGTGAGGCCTTGGATACACTGTTTGGCATTAGGATTGATTAGTTGCGAGCCCAGTTTGTAAGCCCTCGCCAGCAGGGGCTTACGTGTTGGTATGGCACTGTACAACAATAAACATTAACCTTTGTTGTACAATGTTCATGGTAGGGTGGATGGGGACGACAATAAACGTTAACCTTTGGGCGGGCTTCCACACCCTGTGTATAGAGGAGGGGTCAATAAATGTTAACCTTTGACCTCCAACCCTTTCTATTGCACATTGCAAAATTATACATCAGACCAAAGATATGAATTGAATGCATGCATATGTTTGTTGCATTGTTTTGTTTCCTCACTGAGCTCAAGTTGGAGAGCTGACCCTCGCGTGCGCAATTCTTTTAGTTTCTGATGTTGTAGGTACTATGATTGAAGATTTATGTCTACACGCCAACATATGAATATGTGGCGGCTATGATGAGCAAGTTGTGGAGGATGAACATGGTTCGTTAAGCGAGCGTTTCAGCGGTGGATACGTTTAGTGTTTAGTTTCCATAATTGGATATTGTAATATGTATTAAATTATGTTTTGGTTACTTGGAAATAAATGAAATATTCATTATTTATCATGATTAGACCTCAGTTCATTATCTGTAAGACTTCCGCTATTTACTTTATTACCTCTGATTAATGTGGAATGTGTTTTGGTTTATCATATGTGGGATAGCCTATTTGAGATCCTGATTGAATCGTTGGATTATTGACGGTTCATCACACCATTTTGGTTAGTCAAAATTTGGGGTGTGACAGTACCGGTCTTGGTACCGGTCGACCGGTCAGCTCTGCGCAGCTGACTACGGAGATCCAGAATTGGATCTCTGTGGGTTCCACTTTCTTAAACCCTAATGCCTGAACCTTCCTAATCCTAATAGGGTTACTAAACCCTAATTCTAGCCTATATAAACACCTCTAAATCTTCTCAAATCCTTTCCATTATCTCTCACAAACCCTAGAGAAGAGAAGGAGGTTGGAAAGGAGAAGAGGCTAGGAAGAAGAAGGAGGTGCCGCCATTGCCGTTCGACGACGCTCACTTTACGCCAGTCGACGGTAAGTGTTTTAATCATTCTTCTTACTCTATGACTCTAGGATAGTTGTATGGGTAGATCAATACCATGCAAAGTAGGTATTGATCTAAAACCCTAATTGGACATTAAACCCTAAGTTGTCGTCAAACCCTAGATTCGAGTTCTGAGATGATATTCATCAAAACTAGACTTGGATGAGTTGGAGATAACTCTAACTCAAAGCTCAGACTTAGATTGGATAGGAGAAACCCTGAAAATCCATGGAGATTGGTCGACGACAGTCAAAAATCCTAATGTATGGTCTTCCGGAGACATATTGGTCGACCATACCGGTTGCTAACTTTCCCACAGTGATGCGACCGGTATGTTGCGACCGGTCAACTCTGAAAGGGCTGGTTTTGGACTTTGTTGGTTTTCCGACCAACGTGAAACCCTAAGAAAAATACTCTAATGAAACCCTAGTAAAATTGTGGGACTCTGTGATAGCACATTTAGATCTTGTGACGTGGAGCAAGTTATCGAACGAGCGTCAAGTAAGGAAATCTGACCTAAACCCTAATAATTAATGGACAGTAAATCGTTGTTAATAACCTGAATATATATGATGTGATGTTTGTGCATATTCACATGCCATCCTTTACTTTCAGTTATTATTATTGTTCATGCCTGATAGGATGTGATTGTTAGGCATGTGATTGTTTTCATTGGTATGTAGTGGGGCATGGAGCCTGGGATCATTCCTCATACTGGCACTTTTTATAGTATTCTATTTTAACATGCTTGGTACGGGTGGGGCATCAGGGGAAGATCGTGGTACGGTGGTCTCCGATGTTGATGTTGGCCTGGCCATAGTTATGTGGCACTGTGGTCTCCGATGCCGACGCTGGCTTGTCCACGATGCTTTAGCTCTATCTCTATGCCGTAGGGAGTTATGTTGGGATAGGGTCTACCTGCGTATTGTTCTATCATAGTGTGTTAGTTGTGGATAGGGTATCAGGGGAGGTACGGGGATACCTTAGCTCTATCTCTATGCCGTAGACGGCTGTGCTGGGATAGAGCCTACATTGATGACATATAGGATTGGTTAGTTGCGAGCCCAATTTACAAGCCTTGGCCAGTAGGGGCTTAGGTACTGGTATGGGTAGAGCATCAGGGGAGGTACGGGGATATCTTAGCTCTATCTCTATTCCATGATGGGTGCATGTGGGCCGGTGGTGGTGTGATCCATGCAGTGCCACACACTCGTGTATAGAAGTGCGGGGGCCACCAAACCTTTCTATAGCACATTGCAAACTTAAACCAGACCACAACATAAAATGATTGTTACTCATGCATAATATTGTGAAACTGTCTGATTGTCTTACTGAGCTAAGTTGTGAGCTCACCCTTTGTGTACACATTGTTTTTAGATGTTGATGCAGGTTACACAGTGGACGACTATGTGAACGCTTCGGCGTATGGAGGTGTTGCTGCTCTGGATGTACAGGCCGGAGAGGACGAGCATGACGCTTCATGCGAGTGCCCTTTCTGCATGTACCTTTGATTTGATTTGATTTATTTGTTTTAGTTATTTTCAGTTGGATTAAGTAGTTGTAAGGATATTATATTTTATGTTTGGATTTTGAATAATTGGATATTTTATTAAAATTTATCAATAGATTCTCAGTTCATTTTATTTAAAGACTTCCGCTGTATTTATTATATTATGATTGTGGTTATGTACAATGGTTTATATGAGTGGACACGGTCTATTCGAGATCCTGGTGTGAACCGTTGGTTCAATGACGGTTCACTCACACTATTCTGATTGGTTCAGAATTGGGATGTGACAACTTGGTATCAGAGCCCTCGGGCTCTGTTCAACAGACCATATTGGATTTAACTAAGTCGATGAACTGAGTTAGGAAAATTTATAAATCTTAATATAAACACACCCTAAGCATTGTTTGATACCTGAGACAGACCAAGAAAGAGCATAATATACTATATTAAATATGAAATTTAATATTTCACATGCACTAGTTAGGGTAAACCATAAAACTTTCATTAAATAGAAAAGTGAGTATCAAATGAAATAGTGTTACAGGGTACGGTCCACAAGGGACAGTTACCCTAATACATATATATACCAGAAAGAAAAGAGAGAAAATAAAAGGAAAAATCATGGGGTAGGGGGCCTAGAAGGAATAGGGTCTGCTATGTCATAATCTCGCTCGTAAGTGACCCTAAGCCAGTGTACCTGGTCCTGTATAACCCGTAGGTTACGAGCCAGACGTCCCAACTCCTGACCCATCTCCCGCTAAGACTCTAGGATGACCCTCTGGGTGTCCCTGATCTCCGTGAACATGCTTAACACCGGGTTCGGAGGGGGATGAGACGGTCCAGCTGTAGATGTAGACTGTGGTGCTGCAGGTATAGACTGTAGAGCTGGCACTGGTACATCCTCAGTCCTATCATCGTCACCCCCATCATCACTCTCAGCCTCTGCTGCGTGTGTCGCATTGGCTGCTGCTGCTGCTGTTGTGGCTGCTACCCTCCTGAGTGGGCGAGGGTGAGCCTCCAACTCGTCATCACTAACAGGTAGATTATCCATCTGCATCCTCAGAATGGAATCCCAGTCGATGTCGGAGGTCATGGTATCCTCAACAGCCACCTCGCCTCTCATGCTCACTCGTAGGCACCGCAGAAGAGTAGTGATGAGACGACTGTAAGGGAGGTTACTGGCTTGATCGGCCAGAGTCGCCTGGTGCATAGTGCAGATAATGAGGTAAAGGAGAGAGACCCGCTTCCCTGTGCAGACGCAGTAGGTGATATACTGAGTGAGCTGAGATAACTCACTGTAGTGGCCGCTCTGGGGCACAATGTTGTGCTGGATGATGCGGCTATAAATTTAAGCCAGGAGCTTCAGACTAGCAGCCTTCATAGGAGCCCCAGGATTTAGTATCTGCTCCGCTATCTCTCGTCGTAGGTCCTCGCTTAGATAGCCCTTCACCTTTGGAGGGCAGTATACTAGGTCTCCATCATTGGGTACCCCTAGCAGGTCAGCCAATTGATGAATGTCGAAGGAGATATGGACGCCCTTGACGAAGCTGGAGATGCGCAAGTCCCTACCCTGATTGGGATCATTGACATCCCCATGAAGCTCCAGGTTAGCATAGAAATGCTGAACCAGGTTGGGGCGAGTGGTCTCAGTATAAGTAATGACAGGCACCCACCCAAGCCTGTCGAAAGCCGCTAGCACATCGAACCTGTGCAACTGTTCCAAGTTAACCCACCATCCAGATTCAATGTTCTTGTTGTCGAACCAAGGGAAACGGGCTTGTGCCGCCTCAGAACGGAACCAATGCTCATCGAGCTGTGGAGCTAGTGGATCAATTTCAATTCATCCTCTTTATATTTATCAAAAACCACACAGAGTTTAGACATGGCAGCCTCTTATCGAGTGTTGAATCTCTTCATAATATTGTTCTTCTTTGTCATCTTGGTTTCAACTTTTCATCCTTTGGAGGCAAGGAGATCTCTTGTTGGAGATCGATGGTTAATGAAGCATGATCTTGTATTTCATTCACTGCCAAAAGGGAAGACGACACCTTCTGCTCCTTCGGTTTGTAACGATCCACGATTAAGAAAAGGTATTCTTGTCCTCCTCCTTTGTCGATTAACTCCAAGAAATTCGCCGACGGTGCCCATGTTGAAGCTCCCATCAACATTCACAAGACTTCGTAGTTTACCTGACAAATCAGGAGATGTAGCCACAATAGAACCAGTTTCTATATGTCTTCTGGCTTTACCCTTTTTTTAAAAGGATTATTTAATTAGGTTTCCATATGCGAGATTGGAAGGTGTGTTTTTTCTTAATAGACACTTAAGTGACTAATGGGCACTTGTAACTATTGGTGATATTCTTGAGTTGTCAAAAAATATGTCTTGTAGGAAAGATATGCTTTTCAGAGTTATTTTTTTTGGAGACAAAATATGGTGGTGTACACTCTTCTTCTCTTATATATAAAAAGAAGGTTTAGCCCATTTTTCTAACATAGATACCCGGTTTTAATCTCTCATTCTATTTTAAATCATTTTGTGTCGATTTTGTTTTTTCGACTATTGAATCTTGGGGCTAGTTGCATTATAAACCCAGTTGCACCATATAGGGAGCAAATATTGACTTTAGGATAGTGTCAACTTTGTCAAGTCTTAACCTTGAATATCATCTCATACAATTCTTCTATACCATTTCTCAGTTAAAGTATTAATAGGTAAATGATTCTCATTTAAAATTCTACCCTTATTTTAACAAGAAGTCTTGATCATATATACGACTTAGGTTCATAAGTCCACGAAATCATAAATGTTATAATGGTCTATTTATGAAGTTCTTCCCATTATTGTTCTCATCAGTAGTCAAAGTCTAAGCTTAATTGATAAAAAGAACTAAAAAGCATGATACATCAAAAATGATAACCAAAGAATGACCAATCAACAGAATAATTAAAAAAAAAAGTCTAATTCATGTTTAGTTCCTATAAGTTAAAAAGAAAGAAAAAAAAAGAACAAAAAGGAATTGAACACGTGTTTTTTCAACTTTCAACAAGAAAATTTGGATGGCGAATAAAATTTTTTCCATGTGGTATAATAATGTGGCAACTTCAACTATTGCATAAATATTGAATAGTTTGAAGAGGAAATTGAAATCCATTCATTCATTCAACCACAAACTACTTTTTTTTCTTTTTTTTGGGGGGGAGGGGGGGTAAACAAAAATTTTATTTAATTAAACAAAGATAAGAAGCCAAGGCCTCATTGATACAAATATCATTCAACCAAGGAGTGGATAATGGCCAATCAAGCATCCCTGAAACTTTCATGGCCTCCTTCCTGGGCAAGGGAATGCTTTAAATTATTGGCATCCCTCGAAATAAAATAGAAGGAGTAACCATCAAAAGATTTAGCAAGATCAATAATATCTGAAACAACCAAGTGAATGAGAATATTAGTAAGATGAAAAGGATTAATGATGGATTAAATCAGACCTTTGCAGTCCAACTCCACCACCATATTCTTGACACCAAATGATAAAGCATATTCAAGAGCCATCCTTATTGCAAGGGCTTCACCTTCCAAGGTTGAATTAAAGCTTAAGAAACAGGATCAAGCTTGCAAATTCTTACCAAGATAGTCTCTAAAAATGAAACCAATACCACCAGAAGAGTGCTTGTTTTCAAATCCGCAAGTGTACGGGTCGTGCAAATAATATAATGATAAGTCAAGTAACGTTTCCACATGGAGAATGTTCAATTACCAAACCTAATTAATTCTCTCTATTATTTAGACAACTGAATTACCAAGATTAATAATTAATAAGCAGATTATGAAACCAAAGATAGGATTCGGACTTCCTCAATTGAATTATGCTTAACCAAACCAGACTTATTGAATAAATTTCTGTTGATGCAACGATCAATTCCTTAAGCTATTTTGTTATCTCTTTCAAGAATAACAAATTATGCCCGTATTAATCCTTCATCTACTTTTGTGTTTGCAGGATTCTAATACAAACTCATTACGTTCATTAAAATTAAAACAAAGATCACAATGGTGAGCCCTTATTTCTAGGAAAATACTCTACCAATGACTGATATTTTTATGAACTAATATCAATCTTCTGTTTTCTCCCCCTCAATTGATACCTTGAGATATACAATTAGTGATCAATTAATCACATGTAAAAAAATACCAGATTGCATAAAACATAATCATTCAAAAGTTAAGGATTTAATCAACACAATTTCAATGAATCCATCCTAATCCTAGAATAAGAAATCTAGCAATTCATCATTGACAATTCTAAAACATAAACAAAGGGATCATAGAGAAAAGGGAAGAACTCGTAATGGGAATAGATGAAGCTTGAATCCAGGATTTCTCTCTAATCTTCTAGCTCCATCCCTTTCGAACTCTCCACCTCCAATGTGCCTTGTAGCCCCTTCTATGAACAGCTCCTCTTGCTCTGTGTCTTTTTCTTTTCTCCTTCTTCTTAATTTATAAGCTTAGAGTCCCATAAAATCAATCTTTTACAATCTTGCATCTTACCCAATTTGTTGGAGAATGCTGATTTTAAGGCAGATTTTGGTCAATTATCTTCCAAATCATTTAGGAATGTAACACCAAGCTTTGAGCTGTCTTAACACCTCTTATTTAGTCTTTATCCAATTCAAAAACCTACCAAATAACCAAAAATAACTAAGAATTAAATAAATTAATAAAATACTTAAAACATTAATTAAATTAAACTAAATGTCTAAGAAAATTATAAAATTAAACTAAATATGATCAAGAATGTGCTAATTAATTTCACGTATCAAAGAGTCCCCAAAAATGAAGGCTACATCTATATTAATTTTAGTAATTCTCCTTGTGGGAGGAATCCATCTTGAGAAGTTGGGATATCTAATCAGGGAATGGTTGGGAGTTTGACTCAATTGAAACTCATTCTAGGCCTTATCAGCTTTTAGAGCCAGTTGATCCTGCATAGAAGAATTCTTGTTGAAGATAAAACCATTTCTTCCCTTCCAAAGTTCCCAGCAAAGAAAGGAAGTCTGACAAAAAGCATCCCCAGACTTATTTTTTGATATCCAAAAAAGGGAGTTCCATTATTGGAGCCAATTTAAGCGAGAAATAGTAGGATCATTAGGAACAATAAAGGAAAGAGAAGAGGCAAACCAGACAGCCTTTGCAAACAGGCAATGGAACAGAATATGGCCAATAGATTCTGATTGATTGCCACATCTGTTGCATGAGGGATCAATGGGGATTTGCCTTTTAAAAAGATCTTTACTTACAGCCACTCCATTACAGTAAGCTCTCCAGATGAAATTTTTTATTTTTGGTAAGGTTCTACAAGCCCAAATACATTTCCAGTAATCTACAGGAACAAACTTCCAGGAACTGATATGAGAGGATGAGGCTTGGTTATTTCCCTGCTCATCATTAAGATTTGATAATAAATGATAAGCGGGTTTTACAGAGAAATTTTCATTTTTGCTCCTTGCCATAGGAGATGATCCTCTCTAGGAAACAAATTGAGGTGAAATTTTAAAATAGCATTTCTTTCTTCTTTAGTGAAATAAGATTAGGGAATATAACGTTTCCAAACATTAGAATCATGATCAGTCAAATCCTTCACAGACTTTATAATGTTTTGGACCTTTTTTTTTTTCAAAAGAAGTTAGGCCTTTGATGAACTCCCAATTATAGATCAGCTTGGAGAAAGAAGACAGTATGTAGGTTATGCAATGGCTCTATTTTAATCTCAAAGTTGAAGTTTTTTTTTTTTTTTTTTTTTTTTTTTTGCTTTGTATAAGAGCATTTTAGAACTTTTTAAATGTTTTTGGTTTTACTCAATAAAATAAATACAATAAGACAAGTATGGTAGGGAAAAGCTAGTTGTTGTCTCCTTTTTCTTTTTTTTTTGAAATATCAAAACTATTTCGATGTTTATAAACTAGTTTGTCTAATATTGATCATTATAACGAGCAATTCGTGTGCCCACTAACGGTAGAGTTCAATGAGTGACCTCAAACCCAAGATAGGAGTGATTTTATAGTGAGTAAATCCAGACTCCAAAAAAAGCATCTCCCATTCTTTTTCAGTCCTTTCTCTTCCATTATACGAAGTCATCATTAACATATCAAAGAAGAGCTGTGTTTCTGTAAACTTGTGTTCTACCTTATGACCATCTACCACCATATCTACGATGATTACCTTCCTTAGGTTTCCTCCCTTCTCCCCGCTAGAGACCGCCTCTTTGCATCCCTTCAATATCTTTATGTGTTGCTCATCATTCCAGTCATGTAGATCCACTGTCATGTCAAAATCCATATATACAAAGTTACAGATTGGTTTACTAAGGGAAAACATAAAAAAAAAGAGTAGTTGTGAGGACAAAGATGGAAATATTTAGAAGTCGCCACCTAGATTTAGGTCTAGGACCTTAGAAATGTGAAATCTCACCCCAAGGTAAGACTTCGATTGACTCATGACCCTTATATTGGAATTCTGATCCACAGAGATTGGGTAAGTGTCAGGTTACGATTATGGGAAGGGGTTAGGCACCCAAACCGCCCAATCGAAATTGGTCTCCTATACCTTTCCAATGCTAGACTCTATTGTTAAACCAAACCAAACCAAAGTGGTTGATATCATTGAACCGAATCTGTATCCATCAGATTGCCTATGGATCACGGAATTATTCCAAAAATCAGGTTCACCATCGTAGTTCATTTGTGATTAAAGTTTATGGATGTGATTTATGCTTGTGCATGATTAAGTTCATTGTTCAAGTTGAAGTTTATGCTTGAAAGGTTAAGAAACCCTATGGGTTAGGATCTGGATAGTCCATGTGGACTGATAGATAGTCCTAGTGGATCTAAGAATAACCCTATTTGGGTCAAAATATGGATAACCCTATCTGGGTTAGAATGTGGATAACCCTATCTGGAAATGTGGATAAATATCCTAGTGGATCTATGGATAGTCCAAGTGGACTAAGATGTGGATCCAAATTTGGGATTCTCCCAAATGGCCTACGTATCCTAGGGTTTGCCTTAGGAATCAGAATCCACGTAGTTCAGGCTGGATAACCCTATTTGGGTCAAAATGTGGGTAAGTATCCTAGTGGATCTATGGATAGTCCGAGTGGACTAAGGTGTGGATAACCCTTTTTGGGTTGGAATATGGATAGATATCCTAGTGGATCTATGGATAGTCCAAGTGGACTAAGGTGTGGATCCGAATTTGAGTTTCTCCCAAATAGCCTACGTATCCTAGGGTTTGCCCTAGGAATCAGAATCCACATAGTTCGGATGGATAACCCTATTTGGGTCAAAATATGTGTAAGTATCCTAGTGGATCTATGGATAGTCCGAATGGACTAAGGTTTGGAAAACCCCTTTTGGGTTGGAATATGGATAGATATCCTAGTGGATCTATGGATAGTTCGAGTGGACTAAGGTGTGATAAAT
Source organism: Protea cynaroides (assembly GCA_028583415.1). Lineage (NCBI taxonomy): Eukaryota > Viridiplantae > Streptophyta > Magnoliopsida > Proteales > Proteaceae > Protea > Protea cynaroides. Next base: position 26,044,183 of record CM053267.1, read on the forward strand.
ATATCCTAGTGGATCTATGGATAGTCCGAGTGGACTAAATTATGGATCCAAATTTGGGTTTGTCCCAAATGGCCTACGTATCCTAGGGTATGACCTAAGAATCAGAATCCACGTAGTTCAGGTGGATAACCCTATTTGAGTCAAAATGTGGGTAAGTATCCTAGTGGATCTATGGATAGTCCGAGTGGACTAAGGTTTGGATAACCCCTTTTGGGTTGGAATATGGATAGATATCCTAGTGGATCTATGGATAGTCCAAGTGGACTAAGGTGTGAATAAATATATCCTAGTGGATCTATGGATAGTCCGAGTGGACTAAGGTTTGGATAACCCCTTTTGGGTTGGAATATGGATAGATATCCTAGTGGATCTATGGATAGTCCGAGTGGACTAAGGTGTGAATAAATATATCCTAGTGGATTTATGGATAGTCTGAGTGGACTAAGGTGTGGATCTGAATTTGGGTTTCTCCCAAATGACCTACATATCCTAGGGTTTGCCGTAGGAATCAAAATCTACGTAGTTCGAGATATAACCTGTTCTAGGTTTGAAAGTGAGAACCTGTTCTAGGTTTGGGATTGAGAACCTATTCTAGGTTAGGGTTTAGAACCTATTCTAGGTTTAGGGTTTATCGAGGGGCAAAATCATCCTAAATTACCCTTTTCATCCTGAATTCTAATTTTGAAAGGTTTGGCAAATCATTTTTTCTTTCTTTATTAAGGTTTTTTATTAATCCCATTATGCCCTTCCCAAGAATGTGGGTGCCTAAATGCACGTCCCCACTCCTAATATGTTTGCTAGGTGGAAGTTCAACTAGGGTATTACATAAATTAAATTATTGTCCAAAATAGAATATTCTATCTAAATATGGCATATAAAACATTTATGGCAAGAAATTCACATGTAGTAAGATTGTTAAAAATCTCTCAAATACCGCATGTATTGCAAATAAGGCAAGAGCCTATATGGCATGATCTAATATGCTATCTAAGCATGACAATTCCTAATATGACAATGAAAATGAGCATTCAAACATGGCAATGAGTATTTAAATATGGCAATGAGTATCTAAATATGGCAATGAACATCCAAATATGGCAATGAGTATCTAAATATGGCAATGAACATCCAAATATGGCAATGAGCATCCAAGATGACAATGAACATCTAAATATGGCAATGAGCATCTAAATATGACAATGAACATCTAATATGGCAATGAGCATCTAATATGACAATGAGCATCCATATATGGCAATGAATATCCAATATGACAATGAACATTCAAATATGGCAATGAACATCCTAATATGGCAATGAGCATCTAATATGGCAATGAGCATCTAATATGACAATGAAAATCCAAATATGGCAATGAGAATCCAAATATGGAAATGAGCACCCAAATATGGCAATGTAATGCATCGTTTTATGCCAAATGGTAGCAGGAATAAACAATCAATCATTGGATGACCATTTGGTAAATACCTGTATTGTGTATTGCTTTGCATTGATTTGAAACCCCACTTCTATGAGTCCAAATTAGACAAAGAATATACCAAATTAAAGGTCTTTCAGAGATCTACAATTTCTCTGAAGAAGTCGAGACCTCAAAAGACCTTCCTGACAATCAAAAATCAGACTTTCAAAATTTTGACCAAACTGGTTCTAGATTCAGATCAGTCATGGGAAAATAATTATATTATATTCCCTGGATATCAGAAAAATATTCCGTCAAAATGGGTGTCTTCTATACTTCTAGGTCTAACTTATTCACGAAGAGGTTGAGATCATAAAATGTCTCTAGAATCCATTTACACAAGCATTATTGCGAAACACGGAGCAAGATGACAGTTTTGTCAGAATGGGCCAAAATGGGCACATGGGGTACTGTATTTACTCAAAAATTCTTAAAATATATCCTCGAAAAGAAGACTCAGAGGCCAACATTTTGTCTCAGGAAGCTATTCCTAAAAGAGATCATGGGCAGGTCGAAATCATTCCCCAAGTACATGCAAATACACTACTCAGGTCCGTTCCAGATTCTGACTAGTTGTACAATAAAATCAATATAAAATCATATAGCTGATGAAGATAGAATTTGAATACACGGTCATTTAGATAACTGATAAATCTAACTTTTTCATTAAGGAACCTTGTGCAAACAGAAACATCTTCCTAATGCTAGACACCAATCTCAGACATGCATTGCGGTATGCTTTGACTTTGAAAAAAATAAACTGACAAAAGAGATGGGTGATTCTTACCTCAGGCTTCTGCTCTCTCTTTCTCTCCTTTGCATATTCTCATCATCCTCTTTGCTGCCTTTCTGATCCTCACTTCCTTTTCCTCTAGATCTTCCCTTCTTAACACCTCTCTCTCTCTCTCTCTCTCTCTCTCTCTCTCTCTCTCTCTCTCTCTCTTTCTATTTTCTTCTCTTTCTCCTTTCTTGGTTTTTTTTTCTCACCTCTTGGACGTCCCTTCCTCCCCCTGGATTCCTTTTTTTTTTTTGGATTATATGCCCTAACCCTAAATCCTCCTCTCTTTCAGTCTCCTCTCTCTTTTCTTTCCTTTTTCTCAAAATCGAGATCTTTTGGATTTTTTTTTTCTTTTTTTTCTCTCCTCTTGGACGTCTCTTCCTCACTTTGGTTCTCTTTCTTTTTTTTTCCCTTTTGGATTATATGCCCTAAAAAAATCTTTTGAATCCAAAAGATTTTTTTTTCCCTCTTTTCTTTCCTTTTCTCAAACAACATCTTTTGGATTTTCCCTTTCTTGGATTTTTATTTCTTTTCTCCCCCTCTTGGATGTCTCTTCCCTTCCCCTCTTTGGATTATTTTTTTCCCATTTGGATTATATGCCCTAACAAAATCTTTTGAATCCAAAAGATTTTTTTTTTCTCTTTTCTTTCCTTTTCTCAAAATAAAATCTTTTGGATTCTCCCTTTTCTATTTCTTTTTTTTTCCTCTCTCCACCTTGGACGTCTCTTCCCTTCCCCTCTTTGGATTCTTTTTTTTCCTTTTGGATTATATGCCCTAACAAAATCTTTTGAATCCAAAAGATATTTTTTCCTCTTTTCTTTCCTTTTCTCAAAACAAAATCTTTTGGATTTTCTTTAAATTTTCCTCTCTCTCACGTTTCCTCTCTCTTTAGATTCTTTGTTTTCTATATATAAAACATATATATATATAAATAATATAATATCAATATATTAATATATATAATATAATATACATATAAGATATATGTATATATTATATGGTATATTACAATATATTATACATTATATAATAATATATAAAAGAAATACATGCATATAAGCCAACATGAATTGGTCCGGATTGACTGGGTTGGGCCAAAACTACCTTGGGTTGAGCTGAGTTGACTGGATTGACTGAAATTAACTGGGTTTTCACTCTCTATCATTTCATGGGCCATTTCCGCTGTCATTCTGTACAGAATTTTTTGATAGCCTTTATTCTACATTTTTTGTGTCCACTTTGTAGAACATTAAAATTGAAGAATATTGGAGCTTGAATCAACTCATTTGGAAATAAAATGGCCAACCTATGAATTTTTGAAGTTTAAGCAGGCCAATTATCGATAATTTGGCTGACCATTTTTCATGAGACTCTTCGGAGACTTCTGTCCAAAATCCTTTACGTCCACTTTGTAGAACATCATGAATGAAGAATAATGGCTTTGGAATCATCTGAATCCGATGTAGAACGGAAAAGATATGAAGCTTTGAAGTTCTAACGATAATTTTGCATGAAAGCTTGCATGGGACCCACTGGTGACTTCTACCCGGGATTTTTTACGTCAACTTTGTAGAACATCATGAATGAAGAATAATGGCCTTGGAATCATCTGAATCCGATGTCGGATAATCAAGATATGATGATTTGAAATTCAAACAATCCGACTTACGATAATTTGCATGAAGGCCCCTGGGATTATTTATAATAATTTCAGAAACCTCCCTTATATGTATCATCCGACTAAAATGGTCATATCTTCTTCATTTGATATCAGAATTAAGTAATTCTGGTCTCATTTCGAAGATAATTTTATGACCTATGCATCCATGCAGATAATAGCCCATGACCCTGCTGTGGGATTCAGTAAAAAGTCACAAATATTTGGATTAAAGGCTGAAAACCTACCATATTGGTTACTTACACAGAGGGTGGCAAAAATGGGGTGCTTACAGATGCCCCTCTTTAGCCGAGATTGTTACCAATTGAATGCTGAAGATAAATGAACCACATTTTTGAAAATTGAGGGAGATTGTTTATTGGGCTGCACTTAGAGTAATTCATCCTAAACTGCCTATGTATTCTGAGGGTGTCCTAGAAATCAAACCCAGAACGTAGTTCGACTGGCAAGAAGATTTGCTCTTCTTGGAAAAATGATGATTGTTCTTCTTGTATGAAGCTAGCTGTGAATACAAGGCTCATTTGTTGACTGGAACCATTTCTTACTGAGGTGAGACTCATGATGCAAGGTACGTGCTGGCTTAAACCCGGCTTGAACCATTTGTAGGCTGATAAACATCTTCTTGAATGATGCTAGGATATGAATACAAGGCTCATCTGTAGGCTGGAAACTTCTTCTTGCTAAGCTGGAACTCATGATGCAAGGTATGTGCGGGCTTGGACCCGACTTGATCCATTTGTAGGCTGATAAACCTCTTCTTGTACGAAGCTAGGCTATGAATACAAGGCTCATTTGTAGGCTGGGAACCTCTTCTTGCTGAGGTGGAACTCAATGCAAGGTACGTGCGGGCTTGGACCTGGCTTGATCCATTTGTAGGCTGATAAACCTCTTCTTGTATGAAGCTAGGTTGTGTATACAAGGCTCATTTGTAAGCTGGGAACCTCTTCTTGCTGAGGTGGAACTCAATGCAAGGTACGTGCGGGCTTGGACCCGGCTTGATCAATTTGTAGGCTGATAAACCTTTTCTTGTATGAAGCTAGGCTGTGAATACAAGGCTGATTGCATGAGCTTGAGCTCGGCTTTGATTTGTCTGGATGTAAGACCTGATGTGTTTTCTTTGATTGAGCTAAGGCTCTTTTGATTGAGATTCTGAGATTGTTTTTCTGAATAAGCTAGGGCTCTGCATTTGATTCACTTATAGGCTGAGATTGACTTGATCTTTGAATGAGCTAGGGCTCTACATTTGATTGACTAATAATCTGATATTGATTTGATCTTTGGATGAGCTAGGGCTCTGCATTCACTTATAGACTGAGATTGATTTAAACTTTGGATGAGCTAGGGCTCTGCATTTGATTCACTAATAGGCTGAGATTTATTTGAACTTTGGATGAGCTAGGGCTCTGCATTTAATTCACTTATAAATTGAGATTGATTTGTACTTTGGATGATCTAGGGCTCTACATTTTCACTAATAGGCTGAGATTAATTTGAACTTTTGATGAGCTAGGGCTCTGTATTTGATTCACTTATAGACTGAGATTCATTTGAACTTTGGATGAGCTAGGGCTCTGCATTTGATTCACTTATAGACTGAGATTGATTTGAACTTTGGATGAGCTATGGCTCTGCATTTGATTCATTTATAGACTGAGATTGATTTGAACTTTTGATGAGCTAAGGCTCTTTACTTGATTCTGAAATGAGCATGAACTTAGAATGTCACTTTTAGGGTGAGGAATTTGCTATTGATTTTGAAATGAGCAAGATTTCAGAAGGTCACTTATAGGGTGATACTAAATGACTCATCTTTGAAGTTTCTACCAGCTTTGGACCATCGGGATTGAAAATTGGAATATCCTTCTTGGAAGTTCTATGGCTATGAACCTTTAGGATGCTCAAAAATGACCCATACAGGAAGTCTTTGTTGACTTTGAACCTTTAAGGTTGAAATCTGACCCATCTTGGAAGTCTCTTGACTTTGAAACCTATAGAGTGCTAGACATATTTGAAATGATGGTGAATTCCTTGGTAGTTTTCCAAGGTTTTTGCCTCTGCTTTATTGGTGAAGGCATTAAACATGACATCAATGGAAATGGTGTCATGGATTTGCTGGCATGATACCTAGATTTGAAATTTACCATTTATGACCTGATACTGAAAGTTTGACATAATTTCAGCATGGTAGTGATGACTTGGTTGCTCCCTTGGAAATGTTCCATGTAATTTGAAAGTGATGATTTTCTTCAGCCAACATTGGTGTTGTTGGATTTTGGATTGAAAGAAACTCTAGTGAGGATTTTGGACAAGAATGAGGGAAACTTGACAGTCTTTAACCAAAGTGACTTTATTGATTGACCATGGTGTTAAACTGTCAAGGGACATCTGGTCAACTAAGTTCTTTAATTGTGCACTATGGTAGACCAAATTGGTAGAACAGCCAAGTGGCGATGAAATGTGACATGAGTTTGGCCCTTGATCTAGGCTCATGAAAAGCTCAGGGCTTTGCAATATTGTTGTGCCAATTTTGAAAGATGAATGAACCATGGCCCCAAAGTAGGCACGAGGAGCAAAGGATTTGAAGTGTTCCTTAAGAGAATTTTGTGACCAAATCCTAACGGGTGAGCGACCACATTGGTTTTTCTTCATCAACATGATTGGGAGAACTGAGAATTTGGCAAAAACCAACTTGGACGGACCTACTTCTATTGACTAGGAAAGTCAGTGACTTCAGACCAGACAATGGATCCTAGATGATAATGCTTGTACTTAATTACAATTATTATTAATAGGCATTAGATACTTTATTGATTGATGATATTCTTCCGTTGCTATATTCTATCTGTTTTACTTTGATTATTATGAATATTGTGTATGTGGGTGTTGTGTGTGGTTTGCGACATCCACGTGATCGTGGGTGATTTGGGTCACTAGTAAAAGACCCGAGTATCACACCCGATTGCCGAATGGGTCGTGACAATGTGGCCTTGTAAGACATTAATACTCGAAGTGTCTTCGTTTAATAGGACGTAGAAATAATCATTTCATCTTTCTTTAATCTCTTCATCACTTACTAGAACTCTACCATCTACACTTTTTATACATTTAACATTGTGTAAATTCCTACTCTTCCTTTCCATCATCTTAGTTATTTTATAGATACTTTTTTCTCCTTCTTTTGTGTTTAGATTATTATAAAGATCATCATATTTCTTTGCCCTTACTTTTCCCTCAATCTTTTTAGTTTCATTTCTGACAAGTTTATATCTTGATCTTTTATATCCTTACTCATATGTCATGTCTTAAAACTATTTTTCTTAGTTTTAATGGTTGCTTGAACCTCATCATCCCACCACTAGGGAAATGATGTTTTTCTTTCGATACATCTACGACATCTTTAGCAACTAACTTAATACAAATAGTCATCTCATATCACATTGTATTAGTGTCTCTTTCAAAGTCACATTTTCGTTGTTTGACCACATTACCAGTAAATGTTTTCATGGTATCTTCTTTTAAATTCCACCACCTTATCCTAGGGCATAAAACCTGGCATTTCTTTTGATTCGACGTAATGAGGCACATATCCGTGGCCAATAATCTATGTTGAGTGGTTAGGCTCTTCCCTGGTATTACATTACAATCATTACATAATAACCTATCAGACCTTCTACATAGAATGTAATCTATTTGGCTACTATAATACCCACTTTTGAAGTCGACTATGTGCTCCTCTCTTTTCAAAGTATTTGTTTATAATTGATAAATTATAGGACAAATCGTCTCCTCCCTAAGATTCGGGAGGAGGGGCGGCGGCCTGGATGGATGGCTGCCACCGGGCTCTCGGGTGAATTTGAGCCATCCATCTGAGCCGACACCCCAGCCGACAAGCTGAGTCGACAGGGGTGCTGGCTCGGATGGATGGCTTGGATTCACCCTAGAGCTAGGTGGCGGCCATCCATCCAGGCCGCCACCCCTCCTCCTGAATCTCAGGGAGGAGATGATGTGGATCCTAAATTATAAGTCATAACAAAATCTAAAATTAAAGTCATCTCTTCATTCTTAACTCCAAAACCATATTATCCATATATTCCTTCGTAACCTCTACACAATCTGTGTACAAAACCTTTAACTGGAGAATTGGGGAGGGTACATAGAAATCTATGTGAGTTTACTGTAATCGACATGGATCTTGACTCACCATTTATTATAAACAGATCTCAGTAAAGAATTTAAATGGTGCAAGACCGGTTGAATTTGAGTACCACACCGGATGGAAGGTGAGATTGTATTGGAGAATATTCATCTTTACATTCTTCGGTAAGATCAGAGAATATATTTTCAACGTTATTCTTACTCCAGAAGGAATGAAACCGTATCCATTCGTATTCTGTTACTATCCCAGTATGTCGTGTTCGTCGGGACTTAGAGTCTCATCTGCCCTTCACTGAGTTTTGAAAGGAGATTGGTTATAGAAGTGCCAATCTTTCTAGAAATGTCTTTGAGCTATTTGGAGAGGATTATCACATCCTCAGACTTGGGGTTTATCTAAAGGAAATAATTCCTCATAGGGATCTTTTGTGAAATATTGGGGCTATTTGCTAATGATTTTGGAGATGGATTTTGGAGGGTTTTGTTGACTAATCTGGTAATAGAATGGGTCATACCAGTATCAGGAGAAATTTGACTAGAACTTCGAACCACAATTTGATTAAATTGAGTACCTGGTTGGATGGTTGAAGTTGAGGCTTGAGAATGTTTGTGGCGTAACTTGATTTTGATTTGGAGGCTCTTTTGGAGGAGCCATGATGGCCGAGATTTCTTTTGGACTGGAATCCTGAAGGAATTCATGGGTTAGGAAATCCGGTATTGAATTTGATTCTCCTTTGATGTATGTAATGTCAAAATCAAAATTTGATAATAATGCTTGCCAGCGTGCAAAAATTTGTTTTGATTCAATGTTTTGAACATCATTTTGTAAAACATGTTTGGCTGCACTACAACGACTCGAACAAGAAATCGTTTGTTGACAAGACCAGAGTAATAATTTTTATGCAGAAATTAAATTTGAAATAAAACCGACCATTAAGGCGGTATATGCAAGATGCAAAAATAATTTATATAACATAAACTGAAAGTAAAATGAAATACAAGTAGCAATAAAAAATGAAATATAAAATGCAAGTTGAAAATGAAAACAGAGTACTGAAAGAACTAAAAAAAGAACTTACAGGACACTGCTACAATTTGATAGCAAGTAGGTTACAAGCTTCAAAGAAGGATGAACCTAAAGCTATGGAGGTTTAAGTACAGAAGGGATGCTAAGAAACTAAAGGAACACTCGTTGGTGAAGTCTCCCGCCTTCGAGGGTGAATGCTCTCTCTAACTCTATCTTCTGACTCTATTTTGCCTCCCCGAATGAAGAGGAGTTCTTCTCCATTTATAGAAGAAGTCTTGACGTGCTTTGGATGCCTTGCGGCATTGGATTCCATCTTGATTGAAGGCGCGGGGCCATGCTTTTGGGAAAAGAAAAGTTGATTGGAATTTGTCTCTCCTTTCTTTTGAATTTTGAATTTCTTTTTGAAAAGAAATGATTTGCTTTTGGAAAGCAAAGGAGTAATAATTCTTCTTTTGACTTTCTTTAAGAATTATTCTCAATCACTTTACTTTTGCTTTTGTCTTTGTCAGCCGTAAATCACGAGAGTTGATCACGGGATTTGAGTCTTCTAGATCCACACCGAGGCATTCCACATGTCCGCAGACACTGTTTTCCCCTTTGGTTTGGATCAGAGGTTGTACCGTATTGGTGTGGGCCTAGTAGTGGCATGACTATCTAGACTGAGATAGTTACAGAATACGTTTGGATACGGTTACGTATTATACCCGACTATCTATACTGAGATAGTAACAGAATACAAATGGATACGGTTTCATATTATACCGAATGCAGTTTGATACGGGCTGCATCAGACCTGAATACGTTTTGATATAGGTGGTATTATACCTGAATACAATTTGATACAGACTATATTAAACCTGAGCCATTCTTTTGTTGACGTCATGGCTGACGTGATCCCAACATCACGATCTGGAATCTGACCGTTTATCCTTCCATCATATTGTCGATGTTGGCATCGCCAATAGTGTCGAAGGAATAGGATGATCCCACTGGGGACCTATAGTTTGGGGAATTTTGGGAGTCGAGCTCATTGTCACTGTCCCAATAATTCCATTTGAAAGCTTCATTGTTTTGGTCCAGCAACTTGGTGACTGCTAGGCTGGCATTGATTTGATTGTTGGTGATGGCATAGGCCAGTTGAGAATCTTTTGGCGTCTTGGATGGTCCTGTGATGATCGTCCTTCGACCTTCCGCAAGGATTTGTGTGCTGCTGCAGGAGCAACAGGATAATTTGTTTTGAAAGTTGTAGATGCTTGTTGTGCGAATCTGCTTGAGATCCATTTTGGCTTATAGAGACGTGATGGCAGGCCATACATCATCTGAGTTTGGAATGATGCGGATGAAATTTGTAGTTGGGATGAATTCTTGATATTGTCCGTCGTTGATCCATTCGGGAGGAATGGTAATGAATTTGAGACGAACTGGTTGATTATCAAGATCGAACCCTTTGATGGCGTTGATCAGGATTTCGGGTAGACCACATAAGTCTTGGGGACCAAATGTCCATCAATTTTTTATGAAACCCATTTCATACAACCATAATTTGAAGTGTTGGGGATGATTTGCTTTGATGCTGCATTGGTAGAACCTTGGTACACTGGAAGGTGCAGGGGTAATGGTTGAAGTTCAACGGACATTTGGGTTTGCAAGTTTTTGATGAAAAGCTAACCAGGATTCCTCAGTCAGGGTATGATGGGGAAGATGGCTAGATTCATAGTCAAAGTTTCCTTTTGGTTGGGCCATATTTTGGGCCAATTGATGCATGACGGCTATAAAATCGGCTTTGTTGGTATTTTGGAAATGATGTAACATTTGGTTCAACATTTGTTGTTGGTTTGGGACCAGTTGATGGTTGGTCCGAAAAATTGGGAGTTTGGTTTTGGGTTGTGGTCTTTTTGGAAAAGACTCCAGCCATAACGGATTTGATATGTCTTTGTCATGAGCCGTTTGCTGTGGGCTAGCCAAAACATTAACCGGGTTTTGGTCCGTTTGCTCACCATCATTGATTGGTGAAATTTGATGATCTGTTGATTTGTCCATTCCTGCAAGAAAAAGAAAAACAACTTTCTGTCCACAGATGTTAGATGTAATTCCAGAATCATCAACAAAAAATGGTTTGATTGTATTTAAAAATAGTTGGCCAAGGATGATCTTGGTATTGAGATTTTGAACTAGAAAGAATGTATGGGTAATTTAAAAATTATTGATGGAAATTTTGACATTGGTTATTTTTGAATGCACATGCAAATTTGATCCATTGGCTCCGGAGAGTCTATGGGAAGTTGGTTTGGAATACCAGTTTGGAACCAGATGTTCTTGAATGCAATTTGATTGAGCACCACTATCAATAAGTGCAGTTGATTGTGAACAAAATGCATTTGAAATAATCAAATTTGTATGAATGTAACATGGAATGCTTTGGATGGCATCCACAAAATGATTAAGATTTTGATTCACAACATTGGGGGTATCCTTTTGATTTTGAATTTGACTTTTGATGTTATCAATTTCTTGATAAAGAGTTTTGACATCCTTTTGAGTTATTAATTAATAATGTTGGATTTGAGAGTTTGGCAACTGATTTTTCTTTGAAAATCTTCGATGAATTTGACTCAAATAGTAATTTGGGGTTGGAATAAATTTCCTTTGAGAATTTTGATTTTGATGTAGAGAAGCGGAAAGCATCTCTAAATACTTTTGTTTTGACTCTTCTAAACCCATTTGATCAGAGAGATAATTTGGGGTTGATTGTCGAAACATGTCGACAGTAGATTCTACAGAAGTGGATTCTTTAGAATCATTGTTTTGACAAAACAATCCATTGCCATTTTGATGGCTGGATGTGATCATATCAATTTGAGAAAAATTTTGGATTAATTTTTCTTTGTAGCGTTTTCTGCACCACCGTTTGAAAGTGTTATATTGAATCAGTTTGTGGGAGTTGCAAAATCGTTTTAAGAGATTGCGTTTGAATCCAGAGTTTGAACATTTGTGAGGAATCATTTGTTCTGGTTTATCCCTGAAGAATTTGAAGTTGATGTTGAACCTTTTATGGTTTTGATTAATTGGAAGAATCTTAGAATCTATTATCTGATTCGTAGAATCTTTGAGATGAATTATGATAAAATATTCTTGCTTTCTTTTAGGAATTTGAGATATTTCTGGAATATCAATTTTTTGTTTTTTGAATTTTTGAATTGGGTCAGACTTAAAATTAGACTCAAATTTTGTCATTGGATTAGAACATCTGTCATGGGGAGATGCAGATATAATAATCTTTTTTAGACTGCCAGATTTATGTTGGAAAATTGGGTCTTTTTGTTTGAAGGTAGGTTTTGATTTAGACCTATCGTCTATCAATTTTAATTTTGATGTAAACTTAAAGTTTACAGAATTTTGATGATAAGTTATTGGAATAGAAAATCCTTCCACCGGAAGAGTGGGATCTGGATAATCAATTTTGAATTTTAAATGGTCATTCTGTTTTTCTAATATAGACAAAAGAGGGACCCTGTGGGGGACTTTAGAAGTAGATACTTGGTGTGTGGCCAGATCTACAGCTTTTGGGTTTTGATTTAGAATAGAAGAATTTTCTTCAACTATTCGAGCTTTGGTGGGAATTTGAGATTCAGAAAACCCTTGCTCATAGGGTAATCGAACAATGTGTTTTTGAAGTGACCGGAATGCGTCTGGAAATTCAGAACATGATTTATGTTCGAATTGTTGTCGCAACTCTTTGATTTGATTTTGAACTGAGGATAGTTTTAAACGTTCCTCAATACGTTTGTTTGAGAGTTCTTCTTTGAGAAACTCCATATGGGTTTCTTTGTTTTTGATAGATCGACTTGGGTGATCTAATGGGTTTGGTGTTTGATTTATCGACCTAATTTGTTTGTCTGGTTGAATAAATTTGAACATAATTTGTTGGCCAAAAGCCTTTGTTTTGATTCCTTTATCCGTGACAGAAAAAGGTTTGATTTGGTCTAGGAAAGGTTGTCCTAGAATTATATTTGTGTTTAAGTCTTGAATTAGACAAAATTGCTGTTGAAGACAAAAACCTTTGTTGCAAATATGAACATTTGATAATTTGTAATCAACCTGGAGAAATGTACCATTTGCTCCAGTGAATTTTTGAAATGTCTTTTCAAAGAATTGGGTAGGAACCAATCCTTCTTTGAGACAGTTTAATTGGGCACCTGAATCAATCAAGGCACAAGTTTTGATTTGGAAAACACCAGAGATGACTAACCGAATGGTGGTGTACCATGGTTGCCAAATGGGTTTATGAATAGTTTCGACTTGCAAGGCGTCCTTTTGATCAGATCCAGAGGTTGAATCTTTTAATTTGGAAATCTCACTTTTGATTTGTTTAATTTCTTTTTGGAGATTTTGCATAGTGACTTCAAAGGATAAATTCTGAGATTTGATTGGTTGGCCTATAGGGTTGCTATTTGATTGGCTTGATGTAATCATGCCAATGGTTTGATGCAAATCTAAGCTATCATTTTGAAGTTCCCAATTTTGATTGATCCGATGAACATAATTCAATATTGAATCTTGTTTTTGGATTCGTGCTTTGTGTAAAACAGTCCTATATCTTTGATATTTCCACTGTTTACAAATTTTGGGATTTGTTTTCAATTTTGAAGAAATTTTGTTTGGACCAAGTCGTTTGACTTGTTGGTTTTGAGGATGGTCAGGTGGTGACCGTTGATGGAGCATAAATCGGGCCATAGGACCATGTTTCCTAGGGTCTGTTTGGTGATTTTGTTCCATAGTTTGATTAACATTTTTTAGTACCTTAATTTCTAAGGATTTTATAGAAATGTTAATTTGTTTGGGAAACTTTCCCTTTTGATTTTTAGAAATTGAAATTGTCTTAGATTCTAACAAGTTATTGTTAGGATCCTTAACATTGATTTTGAGAAGATAATCCTTTGAATTATCTTTTTGGGTTTGATATTCTTGAGAAGGAATATTTGATTCCTTATCAGGAATTTGTTTTGAGGTAGAGTTAGGTTGTGTGCCGGACTCATCTGGTTTTGACTTGTCAGTTCCTTCTGCAGGAATCATGACTTGGTTTGAAGTAGATGGAAGGTTGGACTTACCATCTACAATTTTGGATTTGGATGAGGATCCTTCAACTATCCGGGATAAATCCGGTGGAATAGCTGGTTTAGGATCATCTATTAATTTCCATCCATTCTCTGGAGGATCTCCTGGTTTTGGGGATCGACCTTGATTTATAAGAATGGATTTTAATAATTCTTTTGAATTTTGGTCAAGATTTGAAATCTTTTGTTTTAAGGTTTGGAGTTTCCTCTTCTTTCGTTCCAAAGCATCATCTAATGAATTAACAAATAAGATGAATTTTGGATGGATATGAGTATGAGGAAAAACATATTTGATATTATGGATTTGTGTAAACACATCTAGATAAACATAAAAGGACATAGTCCATTCTATGGTTTCCATATGGTCATACCAATTTTGTTTCATATTTTGTTGTTCTTCGTGGGAGAAATAGTTAAAGAACCATTCTCTTTTGAGTCTATGCCTAGGATGAGCGAAGTCTATCCTAAGTGTCGGTTTGTCAATTTGGAATTTTGTTTCGTTTAAATTTTGTTTTGGTACAAAAGGTAAATAACGGCTTTGAAAAATATTTGGAACACCCCAATCAAAACCGCATTCTCTGTTTGATGTACCAGGTCCTTCCTCATGAATGATATTAGAAAACATTTTTCTAAATAATAAACAGAAATTGGGGATAGTGTAAAATAGTTTGGTTGAGTTATACTCTTACCCACTAAATGGAAAAAGTGTAAAATATTTTGAAATAATTAAGCAACTGTCTGCAATATACTAGGAATAGTGTATAGTATTTTGAAAGAGTTATGCTCTTACCCTCCGTACCGGACAACGGCAAGGGATTGGTTAGACCTTGTTCAGGCTCAGACACTGTCGTGTTCGTCGGGACTTACAGTCTCATCTGCCCTTTACGATCTAGTCCTATTGCCATATACCTCCGTCTAGTCCCTCTCTTCGAGGTGGGATTTAAGCAAATAACTGGCAAAATACTAACATACACCTAATATTGATGCTAGATCTAAGCTTAACAAAGAAAAAATATAAAACATACGTCCACTATGCAGGGATTAAGTAAACAACAAACAAAATATAAACATACACCCAATACCCGCCTATTTTTTCAGGCAAATGGCTTTGATACCATAAGTGACTCATGATCTAAACACAAGACCAGAGTAATAATTTTTATGCGGAAATTGAATTTGAAATAAAACCGACCATTAAGGCGGTATATGCAAGATGCAAAAATAATTTATATAACATAAACTGAAAGTAAAATGAAATACAAGTTACAATCAGAAATGAAATATAAAATGCAAGTTGAAAATGAAAACAGAGTACTGAAAGAACTAAAAAAAGAACTTACAGGACACTGCTACAATTTGATAGCAAGTAGGTTACAAGCTTCGAAGAAGGATGAACCTAAAGCTATGGAGGTTTAAGTACAGAAGGGATGCTAAGAAACTAAAGGAACACTCGTTGGTGAAGTCTCCCGCCTTCGAGGGTGAATGCTCTCTCTAACTTCTATCTTCTGACTCTATTTTTGCCTCCCCGAATGAAGAGGAGTTCTTCTCCATTTATAGAAGAAGTCTTGACGTGCTTTGGATGCCTTGGGGCATTGGATTCCATCTTAATTGAAGGCGCGGGGCCATGCTTTTGCGAAAAGGAAAGTTGATTGGAATTTGTCTCTCCTTTCTTTTGAATTTTGAATTTCTTTTTGAAAAGAAATGATTTGCTTTTGGAAAGCAAAGGAGTAATAATTCTTCTTTTGACTTTCTTTAAGAATTATTCTCAATCACTTTACTTTTGCTTTTGTCTTTGTCGGCCGTAAATCACGGGAGCTGATCACGGGATTTGAGTCTTCTAGATCCACACCGAGGTATTCCACATGTCCGCAGACACTGTTTTCCCCTTTGGTTTGGATCAGAGGTTGTACCGTATTGGTGTGGGCCTAGTAGTGGCATGACTATCTAGACTGAGATAGTTATAGAATACGTTTGGATACGGTTACGTATTATACCCGACTATCTATACTGAGATAGTAACAGAATACGAATGGATACGGTTTCGTATTATACCGAATGCAGTTTGATACGGGCTGCATCAGACCTGAATATGTTTTGATACAGGTGGTATTATACCTGAATACAATTTGATACAGGCTGTATTAGACCTGAGCCATTCTTTTGTTGACGTCATGGCTGACGTGATCCCAACATCACGATCTATAATCTGACCGTCTATCATTCCATCATATTGTCGATGTTGGCATCGCCAATAGTGTCGAAGGAATAGGATGATCCCGCTGGGGACCTATAGTTTGGGGAATTTTGGGAGTTGAGCTCATTGTCACTGTCCCAATAATTCCATTTGAAAGCTTCATTGTTTTGGTCCAGCAACTTGGTGACTGCCAAGCTGGCATTGATTTGATTGCTGGTGATGGCATAGGCCAGTTGAGAATCTTTTGGCGTCTTGGATGGTCCTGTGATGATCGTCCTTCGACCTTCCGCAAGGATTTGTGTGCTGCTGCAGGAGCAATAGGATAATTTGTTTTGAAAGTTGTAGATGCTTGTTGTGCGAATCTGCTTGAGATCCATTTTGGCTTCTGGAGACGTGATGGCAGGCCATACATCATCTGAGTTTGGAATGATGGGGATGAAATTTGTAGTTGGGATGAATTCTTGACATTGTCCGTCATTGATCCATTCGGGAGAAATGGTAATGAATTTGAGACGAACTAGTTGATTATCAAGATCGAACCCTTTGATGGCGTTGATCAGGATTTCGGGTAGACCAAATAAGTCTTGGGGACCTTGTGTCCATCAATTTTTTATGAAACCCATTTCATACAACCATAATTTGAAGTGTTGGGGATGATTTGCTTTGATGTTGCATTGGTAGAACCCTGGTACACTGGAAAGTGCAGGGGTAATGGTTGAAGTCCAACGGACATTTGGGTTTGCAAGTTTTTGATGAAAAGCTAACCAGGATTCCTCAGTCAGGGTATGATGGGGAAGATGGCTAGATTCATAGTCAAAGTTTACTTTTGGTTGGACCATATTTTGGGCCAATTGATGCATGACGGCTATAAAATCGGCTTTGTTGGTATTTTGGAAATGATGTAACATTTGGTTCAACATTTGTTTTTGGTTTGGGTCCAATTGATGGTTGGTCCAAAAAACTGGGAGTTTGGTTTTGGGTTGTGGTTTTTTTGGAAAAGACTCCAGCCATAACGGATTTGATATGTCTTTACCATGAGCCGTTTGCTGTGGGCTAGCCAAAATATTAACCGGGTTTTGGTCCGTTTGGTCACCATCATTGATTGGTGAAATTTGATGATCTGTTGATTTGTCCATTCCTGCAAGAAAAAGGAAAACAACTTTCTATCCACAGATGTTAGTTGTAATTCCAAAATCATCAACAAAAAATGGTTTGATTGTATTTAAAAATGGTTGGCCAAGGATGATCTTGGTATTGAGATTTTGAACCAGAAAGAATGTCTGGGTAATTTAAAAATTATTGATGCAAATTTTGACATTGGTTAATTTTGAATGCACATGCAAATTTGATCCATTGGCTCCGGAGAATCTATGCGAAGTTGGTTCAAAATACTAGTTTGGAACCAGATGTTTTTGAATGCAATTTGATTGAGCACCACTATCAATAAGTGCAGTTGATTGTAAACAAAATGCATTTGAAATAATCAAATTTGTATGAATATACCATGAAATGTTTTGGATGGCATCCACAAAATGATTAAGATTTTGATTCTCAACATTGGGGGTATCCTTTTGATTTTGAATTTGACTTTTGATGTTATCAATTTCTTGATAAAGAGTTTTGACATCCTTTTGAGTTATTAATTCATAATGTTGGATTTGAGAGTTTGGCAACTGATTTTTCTTTGAAAATCTTCGGTGAATTTGACTCAAATAGTGATTTGGGGTTGGAATAATTTCCTTTGAGAATTTTGATTTCGATGTAGAGAAGCGGAAAGCATCTCTAAATACTTTTGTTTTGACTCTTCTAAACCCATTTGGTCAGAGAGATAATTTGGGGTTGCTTGTCGAAACATGTCGACAGTAGATTCTGCAGAAGTGGATTCTTTAGAATCATTGTTTTGACAAAACAATCCATTGCCATTTTGATGGCTGGATGTGATCATATCAATTTGAGAAAAATTTTGGATTAATTTTTCTTTGTAGCGTTTTCTGCACCACCGTTTGAAAGTGTTATATTGAATCAGTTTGTGGGAGTTGCAAAATCGTTTTAAGAGATTGCGTTTGAATCCAGAGTTTGGCCATTTGTGAGGAATCATTTGTTCTGGTTTATCCCTGAAGAATTTGAAGTTGATGTTGAACCTTTTATGGTTTTGATTAATTGGAAGAATCTTAGAATCTATTATCTGATTCGTAGAATCTTTGAGATGAATTTTGATAAAATATTCTTGCTTTCTTTTAGGAATTTGAGATATTTCTGGAATATCAATTTTTTGTTTTTTGAATTTTTGAATTGGGTCAGACTTAAAATTAGACTCAAATTTTGTGATTGGATTAAAACATCTGTCATGGGGAGATGCAGATATAATAATCTTTTTTAGACTGCCAGATTTATGTTGGAAAATCGGGTCTTTTTGTTTGAAGGTAGGTTTTGATTTAGACCTATCGTCTATCAATTTTAATTTTGATGTGAACTTAAAGTTTACAGAATTTTGATGATAAGTTGTTGGGATAGAAAATCCTTCCACCGGAAGAGTGGAACCTGGATAATCAATTTTGAATTTTAAATGGTCATTCTATTTTTCTAATATAGGCAAAAGAGGGACCCTGTGGGGGACTTTAGAAGTAGATACTTGGTGTGTAACCAGATCTACAACTTTTGGGTTTTGATTTGGAATAGAAGAATTTTCTTCAACTATTCGAGGTTTGGCGGGAATTTGAGATTCAGAAAACCCTTGCTCATAGGGTAATCGAACAATGTGTTTTTGAAGTGACCGGAATGCGTCTGGAAATTCAGAACATGATTTATGTTCAAATTGTTGTCGCAACTCTTTGATTTGATTTTGAACTGAGGATTGTTTTAAACGTTCCTCAATACGTTTGTTTGAGAGTTCTTCTTTGAGAAACTCCATATGGGTTTCTTTGTTTTTGATAGATCGACTTAGGTGATCTAATGGGTTTGGTGTTTGATTTATCGACCTAATTTGTTTATCTGGTTGAATAAATTTGAACATAATTTGTTGGCCAAAAGCCTTTGTTTTGATTCCTTTATCCGTGATAGAAAAATGTTTGATTTGGTCCAGGAAAGGTTGTCCTAGAATTATATTTGTGTTTAAGTCTTTAACTAGACAAAATTGCTGTTGAAAACAAAAACCTTTGTTGCAAATATGAACATTTGATAATTTGTAATCAACCTGGAGGAATGTACCATTTGCTCCAGTGAGTTTTTGAAACGTCTTTTAAAAGAATTGGGTAGGAACCAATCCTTCTTTGAGACAGTTTAATTGGGCACCTAAATCAATCAAGGCACAAGTTTTGATTTGGAAAACACTAGAGATGACTAACCGAATGGTGGTGTACCATGGTTGCCAAATGGGTTTATGAATAGTTTCGACTTGCAAGGCGTCCTTTTGATCAGATCCAGAGGTTGAATCTTTTAATTTGGAAATCTCACTTTTGATTTGTTTAATTTCTTTTTGGAGATTTTGCATAGTGACTTCAAAGGATAAATTCTGAGATTTGATTGGTTGGCCTATAGGGTTGCTATTTGATTGGCTTGTTGTAATCATGCCAATGGTTTGATGCAAATCTAGGCTATCATTTTAAAGTTCCCAATTTTGATTGATCCGATGAACATAATTCAATATTGAATCTTGTTTTTGGATTCATGCTTTGTGTAAAACAGTCCTATATCTTTGATATTTCCACTCTTTACAAATTTTGGGATTTGTTTTCAATTTTGAAGAAATTTTTTTTGGACCAAGTCGTTTGACTTGTTGGTTTTGAGGATGGTCAGGTGGTGACCGTTGATGGAGCATAAATCGGGCCATAGGACCATGTTTCCTAGGGTCTGTTTGGTGATTTTGTTCCATAGTTTGATTAACATTTTTTATTTCCTTAATTTCTAAGGATTTTAGGCTGCGTTTGGTAACGTTCTCGCTTGTTCTTGTTCTGAACCGGAAGAGATGATCTTTTTCTGTTCTGTTTTGAAATAATGTTCTTTGGCTGTTCTTTTGGCCTTAAAACTGTTTGGCAAATATGTTCCAGAACTAGTTTGAAAACATTGTTCTAACTTGTTTGCTGTTTGATAAAATTTGTTCTAGAACACTTTTTTTCAAGGATTCAAATATTACAGAATTACCATTAAACCGATATCTTACCAAATTAATTAATATTAATGTCATTTAATTATAAATTGTACTTATGGGTTGATGGAGATAAGTTGATCAATTAAACAAGAAAATTTTCCAAAAAATAAAAATAAAATTCCATGCATCTAGAGCCACAAACCTTTTTATTTTTTATTTTTTATATGTAGTTATCATTTGGGTTTATGCCAAAAGAATTAGAACACAAATAATTCATATCTGGAATTTGAAACAGAAAATAAAATTAACAAAATAAAGTCAATACTGACATTTTCAGTCGATATTTGATAAAGAATTACGCACATGAATAATAATCAGGAGTCCACTTGATTATCTTTTGGTGAGTACAGCCAAATAGATGTGAATTTCACAAAACCAGCAAAGCATTAATTTCATAAATCATAGAACCATCTACACATTAGTTTCAGATCCAAATCTGCAAACCCGATGTATTGATTCAGATAGAAATCCCCTGGTACCGTGTGAGAGAGGAAGAGGGAAAATGAGAGGTGACCATCCCTAAAACAAAGAACAAGCAAATTGTAGAGATGGAGACAAAACAGTAGTAGATTTACCTGCTCGAACAAGGAGTAGTTTCTACAAAAATGTTTAAAAAAATTCAGACAAGAAAAATGGAGATGGAGGAGAAGTAAAGACGAGAGAGAGAGAGAGAGAGAGAGAGAGAGAGAGAGAGAGAGAGAGAGATGAGGGGAAAATAACTGCTGTGTTTGCAGAGAACGAACAAGGAGGATGTGTTTCTTCGTGTATGGAAGTAGGTAGAAAGGGTATCAGGTTTTATCAGGCACAACTTAGTTTTTTGTTTTTTTCAAAATTGTTCTAGAACGTAAAAACATGGTAAACCATGTTCTGAAATTTTCGTTCTTAGATGTTCTTTTCATCCGGTTCGTTTTGTGAGAATAGAAGAACAAACCAGATTCGCCAAACAGTTTTTAGCTGTTTTTGGCCGTTCTGAATAGTTTTTCTGTTCTATCAGAACGGAAGAACAGAAGAACTGTTCTTTGGGAGAGTTACCAAATGCAGCCTTATAGAAATGTTAATTTGTTTGGGAAACTTTCCCTTTTGATTTTTAGAAATTGAAATTGTCTTAGATACTAACAAGTTATTGTTAGGATCCTTAACATTGATTTTGAGAAGATAATCATTTGAATTATCTTTTTGGGTTTGATATTCTTGAGAAGGAATATTTGATTCCTTATCAGGAATTTGTTTTGAGGTAGAGTTAGGTTGTGTGCCGGACTCATCTGGTTTTGACTTGTCAGTTCCTTCTGCAGGAATCATGACTTGGTTTGAAGTAGATGGAAGGTTGGACTTACCGTCTACAATTTTGGATTTGGATGAGGATCCTTCAACTATCCGGGATAAATCCGATGGAATAGCTGGTTTAGGATCATCTATTAATTTCCATCCATTATCTAGAGGATCTCCTGGTTTTGGGGATCGACCTTGATTTATAAGAATTGATTTTAATAATTCTTTTAAATTTTGGTCAAGATTTGAAATCTTTTGTTTTAAGGTTTGGAGTTTCCTCTTCTTTCGTTCCAAAGCATCATCTAATGAATTAACAAATAAGATGAATTTTGGATGGATACGAGTATGAGGAAAAGGATATTTGATATTATGGATTTGTGTAAACACATCTAGATAAACATAAAAGGACATAGTCCATTCTATGGTTTCCATATGGTCATACCAATTTTGTTTCATATTTTGTTGTTTTTCGTAGGAGAAATAGTTAAAGAACCATTCTCTTTTGAGTCTATGCCTAGGATGAGCGAAGTCTATCCTAAGTGTCGGTTTGTCAATTTGGAATTTTGTTTCGTTTAAATTTGATTTTGGTACAAAAGGTAAATAACGGCTTTGAAAAATATTTGGAGCACCCCAATCAAAACCGCATTCTCTATTTAATGTACCAGGTCCTTCCTCATGAATGATATTAGAAAATATTTTTCTAAATAATAAACAGAAATTGGGAATAGTGTAAAATAGTTTGGTTGAGTTATACACTTACCCACTAAATGGAAATAGTATAAAATATTTTGAAATAATTAAGCAACTGTCTGCAATATACTAGGAATAGTGTATAGTATTTTGAAAGAGTTATGCTCTTACCCTCCGTACCGGACAACGGCAAGGGATTGGTTAGACCTTGTTCAGGCTCAGACTCTGTCGTGTTCGTCGAGACTTACAGTCTCATCTGCCCTTCACGATCTAGTCCTATTGTCATATACCTCCGTCTAGTCCCTCTCTCCGAGGTGGGATTTAAGCAAACAACCGGCAAAATACTAACATAAACCTAATATTGATGCTAGATCTAAGCTTAACAAAAACAAAATATAAAACATGTGTCCACTATGCAGGGATTAAGTAAACAACAAACAAAATATAAACATACACCCAATACCCGCCTATTTTTTTAGGCAAATGGCTCTGATACCATAAATGACTCATGATCTAAACACAAGACTAGAGTAATAATTTTTATGCGGAAATTGAATTTGAAATAAAACCGACCATTAAGACGGTATATGCAAGATGCAAAAATAATTTATATAACATAAACTGAAAGTAAAATGAAATACAAGTTACAATCAGAAATGAAATATAAAATGCAAGTTGAAAATGAAAACAAAGTACTGAAAGAACTAAAAAAAGAACTTACAGGACACTGCTACAATTTGATAGCAAGTAGGTTACAAGCTTCGAAGAAGGATGAACCTAAAGCTATGGAGGTTTAAGTACAGAAAGGATGCTAAGAAACTAAAAGAACACTTGTTGGTGAAGTCTCCCGCCTTCGAGGGTGAATGCTCTCTCTAACTTCTATCTTCTGACTCTATTTTGCCTCCCCGAATGAAGAGGAGTTCTTTTCCATTTATAGAAGAAGTCTTGACGTGCTTTGGATGCCTTGGGGCATTGGATTCCATCTTGATTGAAGGCGCGGGGCCATGCTTTTGGGAAAAGGAAAGTTGATTGGAATTTGTCTCTCCTTTCTTTTGAATTTTGAATTTCTTTTTGAAAAGAAATTATTTGCTTTTGGAAAGCAAAGGAGTAATAATTCTTCTTTTGACTTTCTTTAAGAATTATTCTCAATCACTTTACTTTTGCTTTTGTCTTTGTCGGCCGTAAATCATGGGAGCTGATCACGGGATTTGAGTCTTCTAGATCCACACCGAGGCATTCCACATGTCCGCAGACACTGTTTTCCCCTTTGGTTTGGATCAGAGGTTGTACCGTATTGGTGTGGGCCTAGTAGTGGCATAACTATCTAGACTGAGATAGTTATAGAATACGTTTGGATACGGTTACGTATTATACCCGACTATCTATACTGAGATAGTAACAGAATACGAATGGATACGGTTTCGTATTATACCGAATGCAGTTTGATACGGGATGCATCAGACCTGAATACATTTTGATACAGGTGGTATTATACCTGAATACAATTTGATACAGGCTGTATTAGACTTGAGCCATTCTTTTGTTGACGTCATGGCTGACGTGATCCCAACATCACGATCTAGAATCTGACCGTCTATCCTTCCATCATATTGTCGATGTTGGCATCGCCAATAGTGTCGAAGGAATAGGATGATCCCGCTGGGGATCTATAGTTTGGGGAATTTTGGGAGTTGAGCTCATTGTCACTGTCCCAATAATTCATTTTGAAAGCTTCATTG
This sequence comes from Protea cynaroides, assembly GCA_028583415.1. Classification (NCBI taxonomy): domain Eukaryota; kingdom Viridiplantae; phylum Streptophyta; class Magnoliopsida; order Proteales; family Proteaceae; genus Protea; species Protea cynaroides. Next base: position 26,068,451 of record CM053267.1, read on the forward strand.
TTTTGGTCCAGCAACTTGGTGACTGCCAGGCTGGCATTGATTTGATTGCTGGTGATGGCATAGGCCAGTTGAGAATCTTTTGGCGTCTTGGATGGTCCTGTGATGATCGTCCTTCGACCTTTCGCAAGGATTTGTGTGCTGCTGCAGGAGCAATAGGATAATTTGTTTTGAAAGTTGTAGATGTTTGTTGTGCGAATCTGCTTGAGATCCATTTTGGCTTCTGGAGACGTGATGGCAGGCCATACATCATCTGAGTTTGGAATGATGTGGATGAAATTTGTAGTTGGGATGAATTCTTGACATTGTCCATCATTGATCCATTCGGGAGGAATGGTAATGAATTTGAGACGAACTGGTTGATTATCAAGATCGAACCCTTTGATGGCGTTGATCAGGATTTCGGGTAGACCACATAAGTCTTGGGGACCATGTGTCCATCAATTTTTTATGAAACCCATTTCATACAACCATAATTTGAAGTGTTGGGGATGATTTACTTTGATGTTGCATTGGTAGAACCCTGGTACATTGGAAGGTGCAGGGGTAATGGTTGAAGTCCAACGGACATTTGGGTTTGCAAGTTTTTGATGAAAAGCTAACCAGGATTCCTCAGTCAGGGTATGATGGGGAAGATGGCTAGATTCATAGTCAAAGTTTACTTTTAGTTGGGCCATATTTTGGGCCAATTGATGCTTGACGGCTATAAAATCGGCTTTGTTGGTATTTTGGAAATGATGTAACATTTGGTTCAGCATTTGTTGTTGGTTTGGGTCCAGTTGATGGTTGGTCCGAAAAATTGGGAGTTTGGTTTTAGGTTGTGGTCTTTTTGGCAAAGACTCCAGCCATAACGGATTTGATATGCCTTTACCACGAGCTGTTTGCTGTGGGCTAGCCAAAACATTAATCGGGTTTTGGTCCGTTTGGTCACCATCATTGATTGGTGAAATTTGATGATCTGTTGATTTGTCCATTCCTACAAGAAAAAGGAAAACAACTTTCTCTCCACAGATGTTAGTTGTAATTCCAGAATCATCAACAAAAAATGGTTTGATTGTATTTAAAAATGGTTGGCCAAGGATGATCTTGGTATTGAGATTTTGAACCAGAAAGAATGTCTGGGTAATTTGAAAATTATTGATGCAAATTTTGACATTGGTTAATTTTGAATGCACATGCAAATTTGATCCATTGGCTCCGGAGAGTCTATGGGAAGTTGGTTTGAAATATTGGTTTGGAACCAGATGTTCTTGAATGAAATTTGATTGAGCACCACTATCAATAAGTGCAGTTGGTTGTAAACAAAATGCATTTGAAATAATATAATTTGTATGAATGTACCATGGAATGTTTTGGATGGCATCCACAAAATGATTAAGATTTTGATTCACAACATTGGGGGTATCATTTGATTTTGAATTTGACTTTTGATGTAATCAATTTCTTGATAAAGAGTTTTGACATCCTTTTGAGTTATTAATTCATAATGTTGGATTTGAGAGTTTGGCAACTGATTTTTCTTTGAAAATCTTTGGTGAATTTGACTCAAATCGTAATTTGGGGTTGGAATAAATTTCCTTTGAGAATTTTGATTTCGATGTAGAGAAGCGGAAAGCATCTCTAAATACTTTTGTTTTGACTCTTCTAAACCCATTTGATCAGAGAGATAATTTGGGGTTGCTTGTCGAAACATGTCGACAGTAGATTCTGCAGAAGTGGATTATTTAGAATCATTGTTTTGACAAAACAATCCATTGCCATTTTGATGGCTGGATGTGATCATATCAATTTGAGAAAAATTTTGGATTAATTTTTCTTTGTAGCGTTTTCTGCTCCACCATTTGAAAGTGTTATATTGAATCAGTTTGTGGGAGTTGCAAAATCGTTTTAAGAGATTGCATTTGAAACCAGAGTTTGGCCATTTGTGAGGAATCATTTGTTCTGGTTTATCCCTGAAGAATTTAAAGTTGATGTTGAACCTTTTATGGTTTTGATTAATTGGAAGAATCTTAGAATCTATTATCTGATTCGTAGAATCTTTAAGATGAATTTTGATAAAATATTCTTGCTTTCTTTTAGGAATTTGAGATATTTCTGGAATATCAATTTTTTGTTTTTTGAATTTTTAAATTGAGTCAGACTTAAAATTAGACTCAAATTTTATGATTGGATTAGAACATCTGTCATGGGGAGATGCAGATATAATATTCTTTTTTGGACTGCCAGATTTATATTGGAAAATCGGGTCTTTTTGTTTGAAGGTAGGTTTTGATTTAGACCTATCGTCTATGAATTTTAATTTTGATGTAAACTTAAAGTTTACAGAATTTTGATGATAAGTTGTTGGGATAGAAAATCCTTCCACCGGAAGAGTGGGATCTGGATAATCAATTTTGAATTTTGAATGGTCATTCTATTTTATTAATATAAAATGTAGGTTGAAAATGAAAACAGAGTACTGAAAGAACTAAAAAAAGAACTTACAGGACACTGCTACAATTTGATAGAAAGTAGGTTATATGCTTCGAAGAAGGATGAACCTAAAGCTATGGAGGTTTAAGTACAGAAAGGATGCTAAGAAACTAAAGGAACACTCGTTGGTGAAGTCTCCCGCCTTCGAGGGTGAATGCTCTCTCTAACTTCTATCTTCTGACTCTATTTTGTCTCCCCGAATGAAGAGGAGTTATTCTCCATTTATAGAAGAAGTCTTGACGTGCTTTGGATGCCTTTGGGGCATTGGATTCCATCTTGATTGAAGGCGCGGGGCCATGCTTTTAGGAAAAGGAAAGTTGATTGGAATTTGTCACTCATTTCTTTTAAATTTTGAATTTCTTTTTGAAAAGAAATGATTTGCTTTTGAAAAGCAAAGGAGTAATAATTCTTCTTTTAACTTTCTTTAAGAATTATATATATATATATATATATATATATATACTTTGCAATCCCAGTTGAGATTTCTGGAAGGTTGTGTCATGGCTTATATACTTTGCAATCCTAGTTGAGATTTCTGAAAGGTTGTGTCCTGGCTTTTAAAGGTGTAGAATAACCCACGAGCTCATCATATTAAATTCTTATTCTTGAAGGGTATTCCTTTTGTACAAGAGAAAAAGATGATCTTCTTTCACAAACAAAGGTCAAAGCTAGCCTGAATTAAGAAATGAGGAAACACGCACCGCTATAATTTAATATTCTTTTGAGAGATAGAGAGAGAGAGAGGAGGGGGGGAGGGGGGGGGGGTAATTCTTGTGCTCCTCCTCTATGGATTTGAAACTTAAAGGATAGTGCAGAATTGCAAACAAACTTGTATCAGGAAGCATCACCCACGTGATTTTTATTCTCCATACTACCACTAAGAAGAGACTGATCAAAGATGGATGTGAAGTAAAAAGCGAAAACCACTCAGTCATTTCCTTCGGACCATTGTTTAAGTAATCCAAATATTTTAATCTCCAAGTAGAAAAAAGAACCAAAGAATTGAGTGAAAGGGTCCATTGATTCCATTCTCCTTAGTCCATAGACTCCAGACCCCATGGTTTATATTCAATTTCCTGCAATTTTTTCTTTTCGTTTTTCTGCCAATGGACTGCAGTACTGTTGCTGTTCAGTGCTACTCTCAATCATCAATGGATTCAAACTTGTGAAACTCAATTCTCTTCTCCTCATTTCCTGTAGTTAATATTTCTTCTTAAATTCTAACTTCTAGTAAAAAAGCCTTGCTGACCGGGTCCCACATAGTCCTTTTTCCATGAAAAGGAATGTCAAATGTTCAAAGATTCCTAATTTACTTGCCGACTTTGGTACCTAACTTGGAATTGAAATCGTCTCCTGCCAGTGATTTGGCAGGAGACGCGGCTGTCCGGATGGATGGTCGACACTTGGCTGTCGGGTGAATCCGAGCCCTCCATCCGAGCCGACACTCAAGCCGACAAACTGAGCCAACAGGGGGTGTCGGCTCTGATGGAGGGCTCGGATTCACCCGACAGACAGGTGTCGGCCATCCATCCGAGCAGCCCCGTCTCCTGCCAAATCTCAGGCAGGAGACGATTTGGATCCACCTAACTTGATGTGGACTGATCACTGCACTGCCATTCACTTCAATTTTTTTTGTTGTTAACTTCTAGATTGAACAGCATTAACTTTTCGCTTTTGCTAGTAACTTATGAGAATTAACAGCGGTTTTATGTACAAAACCGTATCGGATACGGATATCGATCTTGTGTCAATGTAATATAATTTATTGGTTTTTAGTATTGATCGATATCAGTCAATATCATAGTTAGTTAACACGGAAATGGCAAAAAAAACAAAAAAAAATAAAATGGACAGAACAGGTTTTAAACGGAACAAAACAAGAATGGTACGGTAAAAAAAAAGGAACAAACATTTCGAGAACGGAAAAAAATAAAATGAGACAGAACGAATTTTAAATAGAGCAAAACAAGAATGGTACGGTCAAAAAAAAGATTAAACATTCTGAGAATGGCAAAAAAATAAAATAAAACGGACGATATGGGTTTTAACGGATCAAATATAATACGGTATGGTGAAAAAAATGACAAAATATTCCCATAAATTGAAGAATTATACTTAAATCAATGGGAACGTTTGACATTTATGATGTGTCTAACCATAAAACAGTAAGAATTATCATTTTCAGTAATATAGTTAATTGATGTTTTATGTTTGTCTAAGACTCCAAGCATGAATCCATATGAAGAGAGAGAGAGAGAGAGAGAGAGAGAGAGAGAGAGAGCTATGGTGGCCTACAATATACATTTGTTATGACCCACAGCTCGCAGCCCACCTTAACGAGTAATAAAGTAATGAGTTTAACAGTAATTATGAAGAACTGGTAGCCTTTAATCCCACATCGGTTACATGTAGAAGGCAATAAGAATATTAAACGATATGGGATTAATCGACTCATTATTCATGGAAGATGCAGATTAAAATACAGATACAGTACGGTACGTGTTTTAATAAACGCGTTTTAAATGGCAAGGCATGGAGTATGGAGTATTTTAAAGTATTTTTGAGGTCAATACGGTAATATGCGTACTAAACGGTTGAGTCCGGTACGATTGTACGGCACACATTTAAAATGAGTTTTAACTAACAGAGGTCGATATCAGTCATGTATCAATTAGTATAGGCTCATGTCAACCTGCATTGGTTCGGTATTGATTCCCGAACCAATTCAGCAAAAGATTACCATATTAATCAGATATTTGTATCGGTTATGACCAATACAGATGCGAGGGGATTTGAAGACGATTTGCAAAGGATTTGAAGATGATTTGCAGACGATTTGAAGATGGTTTGGCTTCTTTTTCTTCTCATTTGCCCCACATGACGTTCTGTGTGATTTCCCTTCTTTGTGATGTTACTAATATTTACCTTTATCCCTTCCTATAGTAGCTACTTTAACCTCAGCATGTATATGTCTGATGGATTGGAGGAAGGTCACATGGCATGCATCCAACGGTCACTACCCTTCTCCAATGTCCGTACACATTGGAGATGATCCGAACGTGTTCCAACTTTTTAGTTGTTTCTAGATTGAACAATTGTATGTATTGAGAATTAACAGCAATTTAGTTATAGGTATCGGATATGGATATGGGTATCGGTCAGATATTGATAATGTGGTGATGTAGTATATTTTTTTGGTTTTTGGTATTAATGAATATCAGTCAATATCAGTCATGTATCAATCAATATCGGTTTATGTTGATCCATATTGATCCTAAATTAATTCAGCAAAACAATAATATCAGTCTAATAATTTTTTTTTTCCCAAAAAAAATGCATCGGTTGTGAAATAGCCTTTTTCAGTGTACCAAGAATCTCATTCTTTCATCCACCCTCAACTCATCCCCTTAGCCAATGTTCGGATGTCAAGAAAAAAAAAAGCCAATGAAAGATTTTTGAAGCGGAGGACAAAGAGACACATAAAGTGAACATTAATTATGTCTTATTACTGTTTTTTTTATTCTCTTTTTCTTTTCTTAACATCGGAACATAGTCTTATTATTTAATTCTAAATAAATCTCATGGACATGGTTGGCAAGTCCTACATAGTCTTTGATTAAATCATCCATTATTGATTATATAATTTTAAATTAGAATTGGACGATCAGACCGGTTATTGAAGCACCAGATTATAGGCTGGCATTGAATCAATTTTAGCCCTAAAGAGGTGGGCCAAGATTTAAACATCATTGCATCAACCAAAGATCCGACCTAAAAAAATCCCAAACCAAACACCAACAAACACACCCAACCCATGCTGGTAGACCAAGTGTTGGACATGGGTTTTTTTCATTTTAGAAAATATGATTGATTGATTGCCCATTTGATCTCCCAGAGCAATCCTGACCTTTGATTTGATAAACAGTAGAAAATGATATCTACAGAGGAGAGAGGAGAGAGGAGAGAGGAGAATTGAACCTTACGGTAGAATAATGAAGAGAGAGTGAGTCCGTTTGTTAAAAGTAAAAACTGAAAAACCGGATGATGGGATGAATTGGATGGATGGATAAAGCAAAACAAAATTTTAAGGTTCATTCTGTTTTTGGTTTGACTTGTCTGAAAATATTTCATGGATTTGGGAAGCATGGGATGGCGTGCTCGCTTTCGTTCTTTTGGGTGAGAAAATATCAGAGAAGTAGAAAGTTGAACAAATGTCAGGTTTCCTTAATCTCACTGGGTGTGTCCCACTCCCAGGGAACAAAGATTTTCTAAAATGAATCCTCTCTGTAAAGTGGTTGTCTCTCTCTCTCATTCTTTTTCCCTTCTTCATTATCACTGAAAATAAAAATAAAAAAAATTAAAAAAAAGGATAAAACATCTTTGAGGATACCTACCATCAATCAGAATAAATAAGGGACACATGGTGTATTTGCCACGCCACAACACACAGTGGCAAGAGTTGTCAATCAGTTGGTCTTGATCGGATTTAATTGGTTTTCATCGTTTTAACATCTCGTATTGTAATTTCTCATTTAATTAATTGGTCCTCATAGACGAGGCACGAACCTATTTATATTCGGTTTGAATCCATAAACGATTTTTATGTTTATTGGATTAATCCATCTCTAAACAAACTATATATATATGATGGGTTCATGTCAAAATATAAATAAAATAGAGAAATATGTGAAATCTATAATTGTTCTCAAGTTATAGATTAAACACCTTCCGGTAGAATTGTAAAAGACTTTCATTAGGGTTGTGATCAAACCTTTGTAGGCAAAGAGAATGATAGAAATAATGAATAGAAAGACTTCAGAAATGAAAGAAAAGAAGAGATATTTGGTTCATTCAATCCTTGTATTTATTTGGTTTAAATCAAGATTTAGTTCAGTTAAAGGTATATTCAATTAATTCGATTGGTTCAATTTGACGAAACTTTTCACCATTAACTTATATTTAATAATTGTTCCAAACCTAAACCTCACATGTTTAATAATGGAACTGAAGTGATCTTAGTCGAATTACCGGTGCAGGCCAGAAATTGACATCCATACACTCATCTTTACTCATCAAAGAATCGCTAGAATAGTTTACCTGCATGTACTCGTATGCTCCTTGGGATCTCATTATCGTTCATATCCAATGGGTCTTACACTCTAAAATAAGTCCCACACCACATAAATGATGATGGGTTCCCGTAGAAAGTACATGTACATAGGTGATGGGAACTTAGAGATCGCTGGTGAAGGGATCCACCTAATGCTTCTATCCCTAACAAGACTAGGGATAAGTGCAGTTATCACGTGGTAAATATGATTTAAACACCCAATCGATTCCACCGTATTTTTCATCCGTACGTATACAGTAGGTTAATTTACTATTTTCCTGTAAGTCGTGGAAATGATAATTTTCAAAATACCGAAAATATCCAAAAGTAACGAAAACGCATGGGAAACTCACTCACTCATTCTGATCACTGCCGTTCAAAAAGTCATAATTACCCCTGCCGTCTGCTCTGTAAATATGACCACGATTACTGCTTGTCTTCTTACCACATCAACCCTCCGATCTTGCCGTCCTCGAGATTGGTAGCTTTCTTCTCTGATGAAACAGTCTCGACGGACACTTTGAAGTTGCTCTCTTTTTTAAAACTTTGATACCCCTTCTCTCTAACCCACTTTGGAGTTCCTCTCTCTCTTTCTCCCTCTATCTTCATACTATTGTAGGTTGCAGTAATCTTTGGCTGGCTCTCCTCATTTCCTCTCTCTTGAATTGAAGGACAACAATGCTTCAGCTACTATGGTTTCTTCTTATCTCTCCTCAATTGGTTCTGTCTCCGAACCAGGAAGGTCCGTTCCTGCAACAAATCAAGCATAGCTTCGACGACCCAGATGGAGCACTCTCCAACTGGAACAACAGATATGATAACCCATGTAACTGGTATGGCATCAAATGAGATTCAGTTACCGGTTCCGTCTATTTAGTCGACCTTTCTAACACCAACATAGCAGGTCCTTTCCCTACCCTCCTCTGCAATTTCCAGAATCTCTTCTTCATCTCTCTATTCAACAACTCTATCAATTCATCTCTCCCTGAAGAGATCTCTATCTGTGTAAATCTCCAGCATCTTAACCTTGCCCAGAACCTCTTGGTGGGTCCTCTTCCCTCTTCCCTCTTCCCTCTCCGACATCCCAAATCTTCGCCACCTCGACCTCACTGGAAACAACTTCTCCGGAGATATTCCGATGAGTTTTGGCCGATTCCCCAAGCTCGACGTGCTGTCTCTCGTCGGAAACCTCTTCAACGGAACGATTCCATCATTACTTGGTAACATTTCTACGTTGAAACAGCTTAAATTGTCTTACAACCCGTTTACTCCGAATCAAATCCCACCGGAACTTGGTAACTTGACTCATCTCAAAGTACTCTCGTTCACTCAGTGCAATCTGGTGGGTCAGATTCCAGACTCGCTCGGCATGCTCCAGAGTTTGCTCGACTTTGGCCTTGCGATTAACAATCTTCATGGTCCGATACCCAAGTCAATTACTAATCTTTCAAGTGTTGTACAGATTGAGTTCTTCAACAATTCATTGTCTGGTGGGTTCTCTGTTGGGATATCAAATTTGAAGGCATTAAGGAGATTGGATGCTTCCATGAACGACTGGAACGGAATGATCCCAGATGAGTTTTGTGGTTTGTCTTTGGAATAGCTCAACTTGTATGAAAATTGGTTGGAGGGAACTTTGCCTAAAAGCATCGTCAAATCTCCGAATTTGTATGTAATGAGGCTATTCCAAAATCGGCTTACACGAGAATTGCCCAAAGAACTTGGGGTGAATTCTCCACTGGAGTCATTTGACGTATCAAAAAATCAATTTTTCGGTAATGTACCAACGAATTTGTGCGCCAAAGGTTCTCTGCAAGAGCTTTATTTGATCTCTAATTTGTTTACTAGGCTGATTCCTGAAAGCCTTTGTTATTGTTCGAGCTTGATTATGGTTGGAATGATGGGTAATCAGCTATCGGGTGAGGTTCCACCTGCGTTCTGGGGATTGCCTCATGTTTATCAGCTTGCCCTTGCTGGGAATTTATTCTCTGGTGAGATATCAACGATGATACAGGGGGCTTCTAGTCTCTATGTGCTGCTCATATCGGAAAATCGACTCATAGAAAACATACCAGATGAAATTGGATTGTTGGAGAATCTTGTTGAGTTTTCTGCTAGTAATAACCAACTTACTAGGCCTCTCCCTGCATCATTGATGAACCTCACTCGGCTCACCATGCTCAACCTTGCCAGTAATGAGCTCTATGGGAAAATCCCAGCTGAAATTGGGAGCTTGCCCATGCTTAGTTATCTTGATCTATAGGAATAGCTTCTTGGGCAATCCGGGCTTGTGTGGTGATCTACCGGATCTTTGTCCTAAAGGTAGTAGGGAAGTTAAGAACCAAGGTTTTGTCTTACTTCTTCAATCAATCTTTGTACTTGCTGGTTTGGCCTTCGTTGTTGGGGTTGGGTGGATCTACTCCAAGTACAGGAGTTCCAAGAAAGTGAATAATGGTATTGATAAATCAAAGTGGACATTGACTTCCTTCCATAGACTGGATTTCAATGAACACGTGATTTTGGATTGCCCAGACGAAGATAACGTGATTGGTAGTGGAGCTTCTGGGAAGACCTACAAGGTTGTACTTAGTAATGGAGATGTAGTTGCTGTGAAGAAGCTCTGTGGAGGAGCACAGAACAATGGCTTTGAGACAGAGGTAGATATATTGGGGAAAATCCGCCACAAAAATATTGTCAAACTATGGTGTTGCTGGACTACCCAAGACTACAAGCTTCTTGTCTATGAGTATATGCCAAATGGAAGATATGCTTCATAGCAGCATCGGATACATGTTGGTATGGCCGATAAGATATAAGATTGCAGTGGATGCAGCTGAGGGGCTTTCCTATCTACATCACGATTGTGTCCCTTCCATTGTTCACATAGATGTGAAATCAAAGAATATCTTGTTGGATGGGGAGTTTGGTGCATGGGTGGCTGACTTCGGGGTCGCCAAGGTGGTTGACATGGTTGGGGAGGGACAGCAATCCATGTCTGTGATCGCTGGTTCATTTGGTTACTTTGCTCCAGGTTCATGAAACTGATTCCTTGATCTCTACTGCTCGTTTTCTTTGTTATCTTGCATTAAAAATGAATTGAATATTGTTTAAATTTCAATCAAGAAGCTAGTATTTTTCCTTTTCAGATTTTAGTAGGTAGATTATCAATTAGTCTACTGTGTTTAACTTTAGAATTGCTGATTTTACGCTTTTGATAGCTGAACTTGTTGTTATCCAATTTGATGCAGAATATGCATATACTCTTCGTGTGAATGAGAAGAGTGACATATACAGTTTTGGAGTGATCATTCTAGAGTTGGTGACAGGGAGACTCCCCGTCGATCCTGAGTTTGGAGAGATGGATTTGGTGAGGTGGGTCTGCACCACCTTGGATCAGAGAGGAGTTGATCATGTGCTTGATACAAATCTGGACTCCTATTTTAAGGAAAAGATCTCCAAGGTTCTCAATATTGGTCTCCTCTGCACCAGGCCACTTCCCATAAACCGCCCCTCAATGCGAAGGGTCGTGAAGATGCTGTAGGAGGTGGGTTTAGAGGCCTCTGATTAGTATACCATGTATGTGGTATAGTAGTGTAGGTCATAACCTGTATTTAGCATAATAGTGTAGGTCATACATAACCTGTAACTAGTTGGACCGGTTCAGATATTATGTTATAACCAGTTGTAGTCAGTCAGTGACAGTATAAGAGCACGTACATGTGTAACAGATGTGTGAATTCAATCGAGATTTTACTTTTTAATTTCTTCCTTATTGTCTCTGTTCTGTTAACAATCAAAGGCAGTGCAAAAGTAAGTAAAATGAACCAGAGAGTTGTAGAGAGTTCTCGATCTAGAAGAGTCGAATGCATTGAATGAATATAATATTACATTTACGTGTTATATACAGAAGAAAAACATAAAGTGAAAATACAATCCGAGAATGAGACGTGTTCTCATCCTACACACAACCCTATCTTAACATGTACTCTTCATACAACTATGGACAGGGAAATATCAAACAAAAGAGACCTAACCAGCTTATGAAACTTTATGAAACACGTAGGGAATATGAACGTGTTGGGTGGAACATTGATAGTGATTGTCTACCAATCTTTTATCTCAGTTGGTGGGAGTGGAAATATTTAAAGATTCTCCATTCGTACTGGGTGTTCTATACATGTACGTTAACATTAGAGAGCGACTTCTTGTCTTTGAAAAGGGATTCTCAATCTAAACCCACGTCTGAATCGTCTCCTATGCGTACTGGCATAGGAGATTTGGTGGAGACTGTTTGATGAGCGACACCTAACCCTTTTGTAATCCAAAGGTTAATATCAATTAGATATATAAATCATGATGTAACTGTCCCCACAATATACACTTGGTGGGAGTCTAGTGGTTTTACACGTGTGACATAACCGAATAAGCTTGGTTACTCACAGTTATCTTGACGTTGTAGGATGTTCTAGGTTAGGATTCTGACACATGTTCCTCAAGGTAGGCGGCTGAGATGAGTATACATGTCCACTTCTACTTCTAGTTGGCTGTGTTTATCTTGGTCGTAATACAATGAGATTTATATAGCTGTGCAATATGTACTTGTGTGAATGAGATTCCAAATATAAGTGAGGGTATTCATATGTACATATTCTTTCTTTTTTTTGGAAGAATATGTATACATATTTAGTTGTATTATTTAGGAAACTTGTATGGATTATTCTCTCTTCTTTTTTTTTTTTCCTTTTTTTTTTATACTTAGATCATTTTATTAGAAAAAGAAAGAAGAATAAACCAAAATGTGTGATGTTGATTTCTAAATGAAAGAAATGCGTAACAAAGAATCCAACGCCTATGTAAGAAGAATATCAAGGGAGAGATATCAGATCATAATTGGAAAAAATTGTGAGGTCAATGTTATGATTTGTAAATTGTTTACAAAAATAACTTAAAATAATATTATTAAGGGAAAATTATAGCTACCTCTCCTCACGTTTGCCCGAATTACAACTGCCTTCTAAATATTTTCAACAATTACGAATACCACCACTACAATTGCTATTAAATTACAACTAAATCCCCGTCATAAGGTATGTTCATATTCTGTTAGATGCTGACGGCTTATGGCCAATAATTTTCTAATGACCAAACTAAATCCATTACATTTACCTCCCTTAAGGGAGAATGAAGGAAGATTGCGAAGATGAGCAGAGGCGAAAGAAAGGAGGAATGAAGCAAAAGTAGAGAGACCGAAGAAACAAGAAAAAGAGGAATGGTAGGGGAGTGAGGCGGTTTTCTGGCTTCTAATGTGAAGAATTGAAAAAGGAGGTCGGTTTAGACAGTGTGAAGAGAAAATTTTCAAGAAAAGAGGGTTTCCATTGTTCGATTTTTTTGGTTCTTAATTATTTCTGGATTTGCATCGGCGATAAACTTTAAATGGCGAAAAACTCTATTTCTGCTTCAGTATCACAGAGCCAGATAGATTGAGATTAAAGATCTAGGCCTTTGAAAGTGATCAATGGAAAAAAAAAGGGAAAGGGAATATTGGAACCTAAGCAAATCGAAGTTGAAAATTACAGAAGATAAAGGGAAAGGGGTATAATTGTCTATTGCATGTTAATTTCATACAACAATCACCACCATTATAAGCAGCCCCATACAAGATTAGAAAACTTAGAAGCCTCTTCCAAAGTTTCATAATATCTACCAAAGTTCATATAGTTAACCAAACGTTGAGGTTTGACTTGAAATACCTTTTTTAAACCATTTTCTACTTTTATGAGTTGTTTATTAAGATTTTAAGGGTTTCAAACTTTCAATACTAATCAGAAACCGTTAAAACAATGTGAAACCGGCCGAGTTGAACCACATCGTACATAATTGGTTCGATTTTGGTTTTAGATAAGGAAAATCAATTCTATTTTGAATAAAAATTGATGATTCCAAATTGATAATTGATTTTCTGATAAGAACCTTGTCATTGTCAATGTGGGTTCGTTTAATAGCAATAGCGAGGGTTCTATGGTCATTATAAGTCCAACATTTACTTATTCTGTTTGACCTTCAGTGATCACACGTTTCTTTAAGCACTCCTTTAAGACAGCTGCCAGCTTCTTCGTCATGGAGGCTAGAAATACAATGAGCTGCCGCCATGGGAAGGGTTTTCTCCACCATTGCTATAAAACCAATTGAGAATCAATTAAACCGAACCGATAAGTAATTGATTTTGTATGGCCACTTGACTTTAATTAATTGGCAAGGTTTTGGCTTATGTCTAATATATCTCAAATCAAAGTGGAATTAAACATATTTAATTGAAACCCAATAGATTTTCACCTTATTTCTATTTTGTTTTTCCTGAAAACACCCTTCATTCTAGTCGTCATGTGTTAAGGTGCTCAAAACAAATTTGTCACCTGATTTTGTTTTACCCTTTATTTTCCTTTGGGGCGGGGCATGTTAGGGTTAAATTTCATAATTGATATTTCACCTTAAATCCCTCAGAAATAAATTGAAATGTTCAAGGAAGGGTATAGTGGTAAAATGACTTAAAATTGTAAGACCCGCACGCTACGACCTGGCCTACCTTACGCTCTTGTGTCGTAACCAGTCTTCCCATCATAACCGGCTCAAGTGAACCAATTGTATGAAGAAACCATAAGATAAGGTAAGCAATAAGTCAAATTTAGTTGGTGTGGTTAACTGTTTAAGTTTTGTGGAAGCAACTAGTCAAAAATTAAAAACCAGTAAATTTTGGTCATGTGGTTGCATTTTTGAGAGGTCTGGTCGACCACATGAAACCACACACATGAGACTGCACACGTGTGGTCGACGGATTCTGTGACCACATGTGCGATCGCACGATGTTGAGACCGACTCTGAGTTTTAAAAACTTTCCTAAACTAAGGGATATCTTTTCTAATTGAGGGAGAACTCTATATGGAGGTTTTTCTTCTATATAAAGGACGTCCCTTAGCCTCTCTCACTCTTTTAGAACCTAAATTGAAACTCTAAACCTAAGAGATAAAAAGAGAAAGGAAGAAAAGGAAAAGGAGATTTAGAGAAGAAGCTTGGAGAAGGGTTTTGCAGAGAAGAATTTTATCTCTTTTATAGCAAGCTTAAGGTATGAACCTATCTTTGTAAAGCTAGATCAGATAGGATAAGTTCTTTTTCATCAAGTTTATGTGTTGAATCTAATATAACGATTTCGGTTATAGAATTTCTAAGGAAAACCATGAGAGAATAGGTTAGGGATAATTGATAAGGATAAACTGTGATTAAAGGCCATATAATGATCTTAGGGTGAATACCGTTGATGAGCCATGAGGAGGAATTCGTATGAGAAATAAGAATCAACCAAACTTCGTATGGTCACAGCTATGGTCAACCATAGGGTGACCAGAGGATCGACCATAGCTATTCAGGTGGTTTTCAGAAATCGTGTGGTCGCAAGGTGTAGTCGCATGAAGTGCAACCACAGGGTTATACCACACAGTGTGTGGTCGCAAATATTGAGACCACAGGGTCAACCACGTGTTAACAACAAGTATGTTTTGAGACCAGATAAGGTTTTTGACTACTGTAACTTGAAGAAATTAAATCCTAACTTAAATACATTAACTGTTTAGGTTCCCAATAGTTTCAAAGTGACTTCCAAAGTTTGGGAGAAGAACAAACATCAATCAAAGGTGATGGAACAAGACCTAAACTAATTGGTTAATAACAAAATATTTTATTTTATTTGTCCAATGCAATGAATGATTTTATGCTTGTATGCTTGTAATGTGCATCTCACATGTCATCCAATATTATTACCATTTCTGCTCATGCATATTTATTTCTGTCTATTTATAACATGATGATGATGCTAGGAAT